>CM068967.1:44662187-44678735 GCA_035128595.1 Eptatretus atami
TCGGGTCCTCGCTTGTGATGACAGTTAATGAGGTAAAAACCAAAGGGGCGAAAGTGCCAAGAACCAGCAGTGTGACCTCCGCAGAGCAATCGATGTAGTGGCCCAATGAGAGGATAGTAGAGCGAGCGTGTCCGACCCCGAAGAAGAGAAGATGTCCAGTGCTGTTGAAAGAGATCAGAACAGATGATGTCTTGTCTCAGGGAACACAGTGTCCAGCACCTGTTGAAAGAGAACAGAACAAACAACCTCGTGCCTCAGGAAACAGAGTGGCCGGCTTCATCAGGCACAATAGACCCTGGGCCTTGGCATGAGTCCGGTTTTTATTTCGATACGACCCTCATTTCCGGTCATGTGCTGGTGCTCGAGGTCAAATGGAGGAGTGCTATTTTATTTTGCAAAAGCAAAAACAAACGTCAAATCACACCATTGAAGAGGTGCTCTGCTCTCTTTTGTTTTTACTTACACGTGATCTGGTGTTGTATGTGTGTGGGTGAGCATGTGTGTGCTTGTTGTTTTTGTGTTTCTGGGGCACGAACACGGCTGGTTTTGTGTCCGGGTTGGGCATGATGAGGTGTTGGTTGTGCAAAATACCAGCACCCAATCTCCCTCAGCCTGTTCGCAAACTCTCAGCTACCTGTCTTGTCCTTGAGGCTTACAAAATCCAGCCTAGGCTGGGATGGTACCATTCTCTGGATTTAACTTGCAACTTCAGAGTTGCACAAACAGCCTGGTGGTCGGTAATTGAAAGACTGAGCACTCGATCGACCCTGCATGTTTGATACCCATCAGCGACCATCAATGAGCAGCATGGTCCCAATCTCCTTGCCCACCCAGCATTGGGATACCAAGTCCAGCATGAGGCTGTGGGCAATGAAACCATGAGCCAGCACCCCTCAGTCCACGACATTCTTGTCAAAGTGAAGGAATTAGCTATCTGTTCATAGTTCCAGACCCATGAGGACCAACAGATGTCTCCATAACCATCTATCATTTCCCAATCAATGCATGAAATCCCCCAAGATAGACGTGTATCTCGCCTGGGGCATATCAACCACAGACCTCGACATGGCAGAGAATTGCACTTCATGGTAAGATCACTCACTTCTCATCGGAGCATATCCAGAGACAGGAAATGGATCACCCAGGAGTGACGAATCCTTCCGTCTCCATAATTCGCTTGTTGAGCCGATTACGTAATTATACATTGGAGGTCAGCTTATTGACACAGCGCAGCATCTTCTTGGGCATGGTAACCAGTCCAGAGCGCCAGCCAATGTAGTTTTAAACTACCTCACATGATCTCGCCACAATCCAGTCTCCGAACCTCAGAGAGTGTGCAATCCTGCCACACGCTTGACTCAGAAGATAATGGAGACAGTGATCATCTTCTCTTTGGGATAGGACATCCACACCCACCCAAAGGGACTGGCCTCAAGGTTAACCCCAAGGAACCGCCATCTGGGGTATACCTCAGCACCACCCGACCAACTACACCAATCTGACCCTGGAAGCGTTACCCATGGTTTCTCCCCTAATCATCAAAGATTGGGCCTCAGGCTTTGCCACAATCTCGTCAATCCGGGACTCCCTGTGAAGGGGACAGCTGGCAACAGCGAGTACTCCATGGAGATGTTTTCAGATTTATTTTTGCTTTTGGTATGCTTTTTTAACAGAATGACAGTGTTTTACGATGGCCAGAGTGCAAATCCTTGCCACAATCTCCTGATAAAAGTACCCAAGTGCAGAGACGTCCACAGACACAAGTTGCACTAGATACTGGATGGCGTTGGCTCACGGAGTTCATCACACCTTTGACAGTGTTTTGTTTTTAAATCCTGTGTTTTGGGTGTCCATACATACACCCTTCTCAATCAAAAAACTTGGGGGAGAGATGGTTAGTCATCGACAACCGACCATTGAAACGGTTAGTGCAGGTTTACACGGCACCTGTTAGAAGTTCACAGATCTCATCTGACCCTGTCCTACACAAATTGGGTGAGGTTGGTGGGCTAGAATCTTTATTATATCTTGTAATGAATCTAAAAACTGGAACTGCAAGTCAGGATCGAGCGCATACCACTGCGGCTGAATAGTTTAGTTATGTATCCCACTGATCGACCAGATAAAATCAACTTTGGTCCCATGGCCGAAAATCCATCAGCTTGTTCTTGTCACCCAACTAAACTCATCCACCAAGTTTCATTCTGAATCATTGGATAACTTTTTTGAATATTGTGCTATTTTTATCGTTGGCCGGTCTCTCAATGGTGAAGAATGATTTCGAATTACAAAGAAATTCTCGGATCCGACTGGATCTTACCAAAGTCCAAAATCGAATCATCAGTCCTTGTTCCACACCCAACACATACATTCCCTTGGCCGGTCCGTACCCATCTCGTAACTTGTTTGGATATCTCGCTCACAAACATACAAACAGATGTAGGACAAACGGAGGTGAAAAACAACTTCATCACCTTCAGTGACGTAGGTATGACAGCTTTTTAGATTATTGCACCATATTTTTGGGTAATCTTCATTGAAGAATCGAACTTGGGTGTGCTGAATTCACACATATTCCAGATATTTTTAGGCGAAGGTGATACAAATCACCCTTAACATGAAGATTGGTTTCATGTCAGTGATGGTTGATAAACCTTATAAAATAGACCTTTAGGTCAACATAAAATTAAGTTTGCAAAAAAGGTAATGTTTTTTGCTAAGCTTTAATTTCAAAAATTTTGTGACAATAATAAATTGGAAGGGCACTCGCAGAGCGCATACTTCCGCCATGCAAATGCCTGATCCACTACAACTATTCCCAATACATTTTGAATATCATGAGTATGTCGTTTTTGCCTTTCTCTCAATGGTGAAGAATCATTAATAATTAATAATTCTCGTATGCAGATCCGTATTCGGTCTTCACCAAAACTCGAATCAATTTGTCCTAAACACACCCAACCTGTCACCAAGTTTCGTCCGAATCCGTCCACCACTTTTTGAGATATCGTGCTACATATAGTTTTTGGCCCTATCTCTTCAACGATGAAGAATTCTTTAAAAATTCAGTATTGTTCGATCCTCTTACCTGACGTTGCCTGCACACGACTCTTTACGATCTGCCACACTAATATGCACACAACAAAACAAACGTCAGAGGATACACGTCCTTGACTCCCTGTCTAAAACCTCTAGACCACCGACAGTTACGACTGTCTGCAACATAAATCATGTTTACCACTGCCTTGACTACTTCCAATCAATCCTACCATCTCTGGAATAGTGGTTCATACATTGACCTTGTTCCGAGATCAACAAACCATTAAAAGAGCCCAATACCTTTGACGACGTTACCAAATAATCAGACTAGCCACATCTGTCACTGGTTAATGCAGGAGTTCGTTCTCGGTTTCCTACAATACAACAACATACCACAAAAAACAACGTGTCCATCATATTCAATCTTTAGATTCGTGAACAAAAGAGAAGGAAGCACATCTTCGAGGTAAAATAGAACAAATGAGATAAATAATTTCGTATTGATCATGATGCTATAAGACTCGACGTTTGGATCCCTTGTGTAATTGTCATTCATGCTTTCTATTAAAAATTGACCAACTTCAAATGGGGGGAAAAAAAAATAAACCACACAATTGGCAGAATCTAGGCAACTCTATCAATCATCATGTGGTCCTCATGGTAAGTTATTGGACCAATAAATTGATTTCATGATCACCCTGGCAGGATTTATTAAGATATGGTCTAAACATGGCCGACGTCTATTTTCTGGCCTGTATAAGTGAGGCAAGCAGAGGAGCTGTTTCAACGTCCCTTCTGACCTGAATGGTCCCTCAAAATGTGTGGCATCAAACAAACTATTTAGTTAAATAAAACGTCTCTCAAAAAATGATGCTGGACTCGAAAGTTCAAGGGCAAAGGACAACCAATATGAGCTATGCTGCAGCCCCAATAAGATGTCAGCAATTTCGAAAAAAATGTGTCATACGAAGTCGACCAACAGGAATATTAATACAATAATAAAAAAAAACGCTTACCTATTCAACAATGGCAGCTCAACACCTGCTGTTTGACAGCTCTTTTGTGAGGCCACTCAGGCACTGTAAAAGCCTCCGTGGAATTCACTACATAGGGTGCAGCACTCGCGCCACCACATGCCACAGCACCTGTCAATGCAGCCATTGCATGTCACCCGTAGAAAGTTCAAACGTTTCTCTTTTACCAAAGCACAGAGAAAAACGACTGTGCAAGTTCACATCCCCATTGTCCTTCCATCAAAATCACTGCCACTACATCTCGCTCGAACTTATTGCAATCATTCAAGGCCTGTTCATAGACTATAAACCACTGACCAGTCACTCTGACCAATCAGGAGTTCCCCATCTTACGCACACACAGCAAAAAACACAGCCGTTGTGCATATTATTGGGGTTTCATTGTTTACCGCCAGCTACATCTCCATCAGAGGACAGTACTATCATTTGAAGTGCTTTGTGATGTTTTTTTACTTTAATATATGCACTCCTGACCGCAACACGGACGAGAAAAAGTTCTAGGTTGCACTTGGGTGTACATAGGATGGTTTTAGATCATAAAAAAAATATAGTCCCAGAGGTTCAGGTGGGGATGGAAATCCAATTCTGATCCTATGTAAAATATGTTGGCATAGTTCCATATCCAAAGCTTATTGGTATAATGGTATGGAGTGTGTGCTCTGAGTCTGTGGAGATTGGTGGTTCGAATTGGCTGAGTCATTAATAAAGAATTTAAGAATGAATATTTGCTTGCTCCTTGCTTGATGCTCAGGATTTAACAGGGACAGACATGATCAAAATCATATCATAGCTTGACAACATTGTGATGTTTTGGTGGTCATAACCTCCTTCTCCACTGATTCCTTGTTAAAGGAACTGATACGATATTATAATGTTCTGCTCCCAGTGGAGGGGTATGACGTTGTCATACTAGATACGTTCAATCCTGGTGGACTTAACCCGTCTGTAATGCTGGGGATTATCCCAATTGTAAAATGGGTCTTTCTGCGAATACTAATGCTCCACCTCCTCACTCTTAACTCACGCCAATATATAAGTCTTTGTATGGATCCAAAATTAGAGACAAAATATCATTATCTTCATTTCCAACTCAGCAGCTGTCGGAGAGGCGCAAAAATTGAATGAACATTAAAATGATATATTAATCTTTTTAACAAGCACATTAAATGCCCTCACAATGTACAAGGATAATAAAAGTGTGTTATTAATACATGTCTGGGCTCTCCGATTAGGAGAAAAAACCTTATGTGCTGGATGCATTAATCGCCGTGGCGGAAAATAATGCAGAATCGATGTTAGGACATACTTCAAGCCTCAACATTATTACTTGCAGGAAATCATGGAATTTAAATTAGGAATTGAGAGTTCAAAAGTGAGTTGAGTTCATGTGACAGTAATCTTGTGTGTCTGTGTACATTATTCTCTATAATTTAAATAAATATTCATACTTGTGGGCAAAGTAAACCTTGCCCATACAGCAGTGAAGAGCACAAAGAACTTCGTCGGAATAAAAAGGAGTATCTGGAATGTCAGAAGAGGAGAGAGAGAAGAGAGAGAGGAGAGAAGAGCGAAAAGAACACACACACGCACACACACACACACACACACACACAACCGAAAGTGAATATATACAAGACTTGAGAGGGCTCCGTTCTTT
Source organism: Eptatretus atami (assembly GCA_035128595.1). Taxonomy (NCBI): domain Eukaryota; kingdom Metazoa; phylum Chordata; class Myxini; order Myxiniformes; family Myxinidae; genus Eptatretus; species Eptatretus atami. The sequence goes on from CM068967.1 coordinate 44,667,918, forward strand.
TGGAAACCCGCATATGAGATACACACACTCACACACAACACACACACACACACACCACAACACACACACACACACACACACACTCACACAAACACACACACTGTTGTGGTCAAGCTGAACAAATAGGGTTATTTAGACTTCAGTAAACGATCAATAACATTGATGTTTTAAGCTGTAGCAAAATATAAATCCAGGAGTGCACCATTGGCAATACTTTGGGAAAAGTCACCTCAATTTCCTGTTTTGAGGTTTACACCCAAACATATGGTGCATTTACATTCGGTGTATGCCGAGTGTGACTTTGGACCCTTTATATGAATTCCCATTTCGATACGTCATATACTGATAAATATAATGATTTTTTTTTAAAATATAAATACGGAAAGTTTTTATTGTGCTTGACCTTCGATGTGTGAAAAATAACGCGTGGGTACTGAAACTTTTGAGAATGGCCAAAGTAAAAGACTTACCTTGTGTACTTTTCTTGTTTCTTTATGCACCTTTCTTTGGTGGAAGAACCATGTGGGTTTAATTATTGAAATCCGAGCCATCCTGGGGTAAGTGGAGGGGGGGGGAGGTGAGACGGTCAGGTCAGGTATTTGGAAGCAATCCAAAACTGCACGCCGCTGTCTCGCACTACAGGGGCCTCCATCTGCCACTCTCCCAGGCAGATTGCCTGGCCCAACCCATTTTTTTCTCCTTACGACTGCCGATCACCCTGCTGCAACACGGACATGGTCAGTTCGTTGGCCTCCTCCATTCACGAGCTCCCTCGCTGAGAGAATCCTGCGTGAGCAGAAACGGGCGTCAGGAAAAACGACGCACATGTCCATCAGCCGCAGTGATACTCACAAACTATACAGTAACAAGTCTCACTCAGTCTTCTCAGCAACCGCTCATTGGATGACAAAAGTCTGACCAGCGAAAGCCACAGGAGTCTCGTGAAGAGACCTGGTCCCAAGAGTTAGTCCCCAATCATCAGATCCCTGATCAAAGTCCAAGTCTCAACATCCATAGCCAAGACTGGAAGCCAAGGACTTGAAAGACTCAGACTTTTTTATCCTGCATCGGTACCGCAGCACGACAGCCCATGCTCCAGTGAATCCATTGACCCCCAAGCCTGAATGGGATGTCTATGCTCTGGCTCACAACAGGGTGAGTCATGAATCTCACTGCCAAGGTAAGTGAATCTCTCTGTGACCTCACCATCTCACACAAATGGAAACAGATAAGAAAGCAGCTTGAAAATGACAAATGACATTGATCATTGAAATGACATCTTAGTTTTGACCCAGGAAACCCGTAATCCCCAGCAGCTCTCCAACTCTCATTCAGCAGCTCGAGTCCCCATAAGGCATCATCGATCGTCTCCGCAAAGATGACTGGCATCCAACTGCATAAAATCCAATTCAGAGCATTTGACATTCCCAAAGATGCACCGCAGCTTCGATCTCTCGACATCCTCCCAAATCAGTCCATATAAGGCGTCGAAAAGACTCACTCCCAAATAGCTCAGCTCTTGCTAATTAGCCTGGTCCTGCGACAATGACAATGGTAATTCTGTGGTCCCTCAAGAGGACAAGTTAATCTTCGCTGATGGTGGATCCAAGACATCACTGGGCTATTCAAAGGCTGGTAGTTCTGATGACATTCCACAACTCTTCATGCATTCCCCAAACACCAGACCCCACAATCCTCACTCAGCCTGTTCACAAATCTCTCAGCTCACCTTTCATATTCTTGAGCTGCCAAACATCCAGCATAGGCTGGATGGTACCATTCTCCTCTATTAAGCTGCAATTTTTGGAGTTCTACACAGCCTGGGGTCATATTGAGGAACTGAGCATCCAAGTAGAGCAGTAGACGATTTCTGGGGAAGTTGGTTGAACGAAATCGAGAGGGAGATTTGCATTGGCAAGAAATCCAGGTCAAAAGTTTACAGATTGATTTAATCTTCATTGAGTCAGATAATCATTTGTGAAGTTCCCGTGAGCTGGAGAGATGGTACCAACACCCAGCCAATGGCCATGGTGCAATTGAAACTCACACATAAATGGGAAGAGGTGAGTTGGATGAATGCTTAAAGTTTGAATCATGAGAGTGAAGAAGAGAAGAGAGGAGAGAGAGAGAGAGAGAGAGAGAGAAGAGAGAGAGATGAGAAGAGAGAGAGAGCTGTAAATGGTAATTGTATGTCATCATTGCCAGGACGGGTTTGAAGGACATACAGCCAGACAGGGTCAGTGGTCAAACCGGCAGGAGAAGCTAGGGAAACACACTAAAGGAGTCAGGATATCCTGTAAAAGAGAAAGGATTCTATTTACAGATGATGTCTTGTTTATTGGCGCATCACAGATTGAGAACCTGTCAGTGTTAGAGCGTAGATCGGTGTGGGATTGTTTGAATCTACAGAGTTAGGACAAGGAAGGGATGAGCTGGAAAGTGCAGGAAGTGGAAGAAGCAAGGAGTGGGTGGGCACTGAATTGTGGGCAGGGGGATGGGAGGTGGGAACGAGGGAAGCTAGAGAGGTTTGGGACGAGGGGACAGCAGATAGGAGGAGGGTACTGACACGGTGGGTTTGAGGCACATTAAGGAGCGTGGAAGGGGGTTGATTGGGTTTGTTTTGTCTTGGCAAACCCCAACACCCCCTTTGCCAGACTTCTCAAGATTCTCAAATGACATATGGAGAGAATAACGTCATGAGAGTTGGAAAAAAGGTTTTCCAATTGACAGAACGAAGTGAAAATTGGAGCTGAAGTATGAGGAGGAGAGGATGGATGATGAATCTAAACGTTTCGGAGTTGAAAAAGGTTTTGGGAAATAGCCTTGTGAAAAAAAAGAGGAGACATTGTGATTTAGAAGAAGAAGGCAAAGGGTAGTTCCTACGAAGGGGTAAGTTCGGGAGGATGAGGACTTAAAAAACTTTATTTTTTCAAGCAATTTTTTGTTAATTATTAAGAGCTTTTAAGAAAGAAAAATTTTAATTTAATGAAGATTTCAGTTTGGAATATTGAAAAGGAAAGGGATAGAGAATGGAGGGAACTGGTGGGACAGATTGAGGTGTTATTTGTTATATGTTGATTCTTTTGTTTTCCGGCAGGAAGAGAAGAAGTTTTTGGTTATTTGTAATTTTTTTGGGAGCGAGGAGGGAAAAGGGTCAAGCAGAGGACAGAATTAAACTACTTTGGAGAAAAGGATGCGAAAACGAAGGCATGTGGGACAGGTTGCCAGACTTTAAAAGGGACAGCTGAAATCGACAATTCACACAACTAGCTGGGTATGGTATTGGCACGAAAATTGAGACAAAAACATGACCAGCACACGGAATGAAAATAAAATTATGAAAAACGATCTGTGCGGGAAACTTAGCTTGATGAGCTGGAAGGGTGAACTCACGAACCAGCAACACAAGTGAGGCCTGGAAGTCAACTTCCTGGACCATTTGTGAAATCTCACATAGACGGCTCAGAATCATAAAATCTCAAAGTTATGAATCCTAGGCATTGTTTTACACATTATGGTGATGCATTGTTTTGAATGTTCCATTAAAAAAATATTAACATTTCTTTCAGAAATCTTATGTTTGATACCGATTCAAATATCACAACATATTGGTTTTGAACAAGTCATAAAAAATCATTTTTCGACAACACAAGATGAACACGTTGCAAAAGCACTGCATGTAACACACCACTCATGGACATCAAAGGAATATGAAAACACTGAAAAATATCACAGGGTTCATATTATTCAAAACACTGAAGATCGCTTGGAATAGACTTAATTGTGCATTCAAGGCACGATTAGGCAAGGCAAATGAATTATTATAACGATACACTGGAAAATGCATTCACACCGAAATCGCAAACACAGTAATAACACTTTCAATCACTCACCAACTTTTGTGCAGCAGTACTGTAAATTTAAAACAAAATTGTGAAAATGATTATTTATTTTGCTTTTTTACCTGTGGTCCTAGCCAAAAACACACGCACACACGCACGCACACACGCACGCACGTACTTCTTAAGCCCATGGATGTGTGCGACAAACCCAGTTTACACTAGGTTTAATTAATAATGAAGAGACCAGACATCAAATATGTTTCCAAACCTTTGTTAAGTTGCGAGGTTTAAAAACCTCAAAATTAGGTAAAAAATAAAAAAGGGGTTTACTAAAAAATATCTTTTCACGTAATTAAGTAAATTATAACACAAATGAATACGCAGCAGCAACAGCAATAGCAGCAGGAATAACAACAACAACACTACATCATTTATTGGGTGGTCGCTAGACTACCGTTATTCTTCAGGTTTTCCATTGTCTGTTATATGTATGTAATGGACACTGCACGCTCTGGAGCCGGAGGAGCAAACGATTTTGATGAAACTTGACTGGTATGTTCATACCAGGATCTAGATGTATGCTTTGAGGCACCGTTGCTATGGACGCCACCGTTGCCTAGCAAGGGACTTTGAAATTTTTGAAAAAAATCCGAAAAATTATTTATATACTAGCATAACCGCGCTCTGCGCGACATGTTGGTGGGGTGTGTTTGAGATGGAACTGATGCAGAGTATCAGTAGAGTATTTTACTTTAATGCAGTAAGTGGAATACGATTTCGCTGTTTCAGAACCATTTTATTTACTTTTTTTTTACCATGCACCTCATATGGTCCTTTGAGATAATGTAAGCCGAATATACGTTACTCGAGCGCAGAACAAAGTCGAAGATAGCGCGACACGAAACCACAACTCGGAAATAAATAAGAGATTTTTTTTTTCGAAAAACCAAAAATCAAAAATCGGCTTTGCGCTTTTATGCGCCCGATAATCACCTCTTTGTCAAAAAATTCCAGCCCGATCCGTCAAAAACTGTATGACTAGTATACAATTATATAGCGACACCCATGTCGCCTACCGTGCTTGTTACTTCATTTTGTTTCTCCACTCACATCTCAACACGATATTTAATTTATTATCTTGCCCATGACCTTAAGACATTTGCTGGGCAGGAAGGGTATTAATTAATAGGTGATAAATTATCTGACCTTACCTGAGGTGGTACTCTCTTACAAAAAAACAAGGCAGTGACTCGGGAGGAGTTTCTTCGTAATCACATACCAGGCAAGACATATAGTAGATATCAATGTGCATACATTACATTAATTACAAGGACACCAGTAACAATGGAAAACACGCTTGTAGACATCACTAACTTCACTGAAGCAGACAATGAAAATGCAAACATATATGGATTTGAACTATAAGATGGGTTCCACATAATCATGAGTCAGGGTTCAGATGGAATATATTCAGGCCAAGTAAACAGCAACACTAACAGGTTCATCATAAGAAAACATCACAGTCGGTTCAAGTGGAATGCTCCAGAGACTCAGGACTAAACCTTCATTGGATCCTTCTTGTGAAATTCTTCCAACCCGATCTCCTTTTTCCTGTATTTATCAGGGAAACCGACGAACACAGCAACAATGCCTTCCACACATCATAGATCATGTTGACATGTGCCCAAGAAGCCAACTTCACAGCAAATGATAAGCGAATCCTTGAAAAGTTCTGTAATGAGAGGTTATAACTCGATTTGTCAACAGACGTGTTACTTACAGAGCAAAGCAGTCTGCCATTGAGAATGAATCAGGCATTTCATGCAATCATTCAACTCTTCTGGTCAGCACCTCCCCGTTGGTGGAAAGGTCTGAAGCACGTTTTTTCATCAGAAAGAGGAATGTGTTTGAGTTGTGTTCAAGTGTTTACGCAAGTAAAATGTCACACTCGTATGCCCTGAGATAGAGGTTGATGGGAGCAAGATCAAAACACCCAATCAACCAAATTATTATGGACATCCGTGATTTATCACAGAGATGAGAAATTTGCTCTGTGGTATTATCTAACCACATATTACTCCACCTCCAACAGGTAGGCACCTCAGGGAGCTGCAAATGGAAGAATAGACATTCTGTTGATGGAAATCAGTGAAGAGAAGTCCTTCTTTCACTGAATCAATTGATCTCGTATTGTTTGGGTTATTGAAAGTGCCACCGTAAAAAGGACTTGCATGCACAGTGACACATCCACAATGCTGTGAGGTCTTTCTACACCCATGTCAATGTAGGAAGTTGTGAAATAAATTTTTTTTTTCCAAAGACATGTATATATATATATATTTGTTATAATTGTTTAATATATAAAATTGGCTGCCCTCATGAAAATTGTGAATGTCGAACCTTGGATTTGGGTTTCAGTGAAAGTGAAAGAGACGAAGCTTATTAGGACCATCACATGCATGTGCCCCAATTCCTTTTTTACTTCATTTGCGTGATACCTACAGGGTGCTTAAGCTATCAAAACCCATTTATCAAAAGGTCACATCATAACTCAGGTATATGTAAAGCATTTGGCCCTTTGGGCCTGTGCCATAATCCTATTGGAGCAGGTAATTGACCTCAGAACAGAGAAATTGGTAAAGGATACTGGCACACAATGGCATTCTATTTTTCAAAAGATACAGTGGGATCTTGCCATACAGATGGGACAGGTGGCTTTATTGTCGTCACCAAGGGGCAGGTAGCACCCCCTACTGGTACTTCACTCGACTATTGGTTTTAATGGCTTACCATAATACACCGCAAATCAGAAAGTTAAAATGTAGAAAATACGTTGCAAAGGTGACGTTTTTCTTGTCCATCCCGTTAGCACATTGCTCTCGAGACCGAGCCCAGGTAAGATGGTGGATATTCATTCATTAGGGCAAGAATTTTGGAAGTTTGGACATGGTGCCGGCGATAGCTCGCCTACTCTGAGCAAAGGACGTGGGATCTTTAAACGTCCACCAACTAAGCCGGTAAGACGGACACCCAGTTTAACCATGGTACACACATTGATGAATATCGAGACGGTGGTGTTAGGGTTAAACAAATCCTTTGTTTAGTCTTCAGCTCTATATTAAGTGCTCATATAATTATTTCCCATTGAAGAAGGTGGAGTTCGGGAGCATAGGAAATAAAGGCAAAGACTTGCTGTGGAGTGGAACAAGGGGAGTTGAGGGAAGGGGTATGTGAATGTTCAGGACAAAGAGTTGGTGTGGGGTGGGGAGTGTGTGGGTATAGGGGGATAAAATGAGATTAAAATAAAGAAATTAAGGAGGAGAAGGGAAGAGGGTGTTGAAAGAAGGGGGTATGGAAGCATGATGAGCGAGAGATTTTTATAAGGAAAAGTTGGGAAGGTGTTGGAGAAACGGAAGAAGTGGGAAAGCAGATCAACAACATACAGTGGCATGAGGACAGGGTGGTGCGGGACAAAGACGGGGCAGAGGAGGAGTCAAAAATGCAATTTTTGTTAAGTGATCATTTTAAAACATACACTGGATATAAGACTCATGGAGGAGCATGTACGGAGTCAGATGCCAGTAACTATTAGTGGCATTAGTGTACTTTCACATTAGTAGACAAATGACAAACATAGTATAGCAAATTTGAACCCGGGTTCGAGACATAATGAGCCAGAGAGAAACAAACGAATCATCATTAGTTAAAAGTAAAAGTGAGTGATTCTATGTTACCTTTCACAATAAGTTTCGAATCACTGCTCTCTTCACAATGAGATAACAATAGACATATTCTTTTTCGAAAGCGAGTGTTCGGTAAGCAGATAAGACGACAGGCTTTTTGTCTCCTACCAAAAGATGACAGTATATATCCTGTCCTCGTTAGTTACAAATGCATGTATGACTGACCACTCATAAGCTATGTTATTCTTTAAATATGAATGAAGTCACCTGGATCAATGGTAAAGAGCTCCAGGTATCAATCAAATGTATATTTAATCTGAAGTTGCCTGGATAGCAACAGAAGACGCTCTTTCAAAATTACTTTTGTTGCTCTCTGTATTCAACATCTGCCATATCGTGAACATTGTGAAAGCACCATCTCACAATGTCCAATGAATTGACAATTCCACAACATTTGTGCCCCATCATGATATGTGTAGAACCCGCAATCGACCATAAGTGTAAACGATGAAATTTTAACATGGCGACCGAGTTCATCCTTCGGAGTGCACACAATTTTCGTGGATACCTTCCATTAAACTTATTACACTTTGAAGACACATTAACAGAATAAGGTACAAAACGTTTCAACCTGTAATCAAAGTAACCCGTAAATGTGTACACACCCATTTCAGGAGGAAGGGTTCAGTCATCGACTGTTCGGGTTCGGGGTATCGACTTTGGTATGCAGTACCCCCATGATTACCAAGTGCAAGTTGGCAAGAGTGAGCACCATGGAATCGAAGTTACACAGCCATTGCATTAAAAAAAAAATCATGAAGTGCTCAACTCAAACAGCCACCTGAAGATCATGGTACAACGTCAAAATACTGTACAGGATATGTAACTAATGTATTTTGAGTGCTCAACTTTTATATATATATATATATATATATATTGTATAATATATATATATATATATTTGTATATTTGTATATATATAATATATATATATATATATATATATTTGTGTATATATATATATATATATATATATATATATATATATTTGTATATTTGTATATATATATATATATATATATATATTATATATATATCATAATACATACTACTACACATATAGGTATTATATAAATTGAAGCAGTTGGGATTACACACTTTTTAAGAAAGAGAAGGTGCTTCCACCCAAAAGTAAAAAACTAGATCAACTCTGCCAATTTGAGCCAAAAAGCGAGATCACACCCGGTTTCAGCAATGTTTCACCGGTCTTCGCAGCCGGCTTATATCAGGCACAATAGACCCCGAGTCTCGGAACGTGTCCGGTTTTTTATTCTACACGACCGCTCATTTCTGGTCACGTGCTGGTGCTCGAGTCATTGGAGGAGTGGTAATTTTGTTTTTTGGCAAAAGCAAAACAAATGTCAAATCACATCTTGAAAGGGTGCTCAGCTCTTTTTTGTTTTTACTTGCACGTGATCTGTTGTTTGTGTGTGTGTGTGTGTGTGTGTGTGTGGTGTGTGTTGTGGTGTGTGTGTGTGTGGTGTGTGTTGTGAGCACGTGTGCACACTGTTTTTTTTTGTGTTTCTGGGCATGAACATGGCTGGTTTCGGTGTCGGTTGGGCATGATGAGGTGTTGGTTGTGTGAGTGTTGGGGTTCTCGTTGGGTGTTGATGGTAAACTTTCAAAATTACCTGATGACCAATCCAAAGCAACAACAGTCCTTGAACACACGATTGTCCATGCTAAAACGAGTAGGCAGGCTGGGCACCAGGACTACATTGGCTTTACTGCAGCAATGGTTCAGCACCCAGACTGTATGGTCTTCCAAGATCCACAAAGACAATGCCCCTCTGAGACCCATCGTGTCCTTCGTTAATGCACCATCTTACCGATTGTCGGGCTTTCTAGCACGTATCATTGCAGACTTTGAGGAAGGACTGATAAAACGGTTAAGAAATGATGGTGAATTTGTCCAAAGATAAGAGAGCTTAGAATCCAGATGATGAGCGATGGTATCTTTCGATGTGGTTTCCCTTTTCACCAACATTCAGTCGATCTTGAGGTGAGCATCACACGTGACCGATTTAAATATTCAATAGATAGGAAATTGGCTTGTGAAACAGCGAACTAACACCTGCAGACGTTGTGAGCTTGCTGGAGATGTGTCTGAACACGCCGACCTTGATGGTGCACACGACCGGCAATATTTGGCACAGCTATGGTTCACCCATCTCTGCTATTGTAGCTAATTTGGTGATGGAGGAACTCGAACGAAGGATATTTGAGTCTATGAGAATTGGCTCTCATGGTACTGGAACAGATATGTAGATCCGCACCTCGTCATTGTGCATACAACATGGGAGACCACCTACTGGGACATTTGGCCGCGTATTTCCCAGCATTAACCTCACAATCGAAATTGAAAAAGAAAGCAAACTGGCATTTTGGATGTAGAGGTTCACCGTAGCCGGCGGCTCCTAAAGACTTCGGTTTACAGGAAACCAATTCACACCAAATATTACTGGATTTTAAACTAGTGCAAACCCAATCTCCCACAAACGCGGTGTAGCACGGACTTAGTAGCTCGGGTATGGACGGTGTCATCTTCCAAAGCCGAGGCAATTAAAGAAATCAGATTATTTGGAGGAGTCCTGCCAAAAATGCTACAGCAAAGGGATACGCCCCATCTTGGAAGATCCAAAAAGGACCGAACGGAAGAAGCCAGACACACTTGAGCACTGTGTACTGCTATACTACATGGGCTTTTTGAAAGGATTGGCAGGATGAGATGTGGTGCACGGATTGGTGTAGCCTACAAGCTTCTACGCACTCCGTGAATGTCATCTCAAAACAAGGACCCAAAACAACTGGTGACAAGCTTGGAGTAGTTCACCATTCATCGTGCAGACTGTGACCAAGTCAACATTCGTAAACTGGAAAAAATTTGAAATAATGACTCAATGAACATGACAGAGCAATTAGGCTTGGAAAGGTGACCAGTCAGCCATAGCACGTCATTGCCTGCAATCTGGCCATAAATTTGACTTTGATGGGACCCGTGTCCTAGACACTACGTCAACAAACGACACAGGTTGATTTTGGAAGCATGGCACGTGAAGAGCCGGAGGGTGGCCTACTGGTAGAACGGTGGACATACCTACACAATACACACCTCTGATGCAAATGGCAAAACTGGATGGTGCAAACGCCGGATTAAGGTGAGCAACAAACAACACCCAATCACAAACTCCACAGTCACACGTGCACAACACTCAACGAGAACACCAACACTC
>CM068967.1:44686299-44701724 GCA_035128595.1 Eptatretus atami
GATACCATCGTCTCATCATCTTGGATTCTAAGCTCTCTTATTCTTTGGACAAATTCACCATTATTCTTAACCGTTTTATCAGTCTTTCCTTCAAGTCTGCCAATGATACGTGCTAGAAAGCCCCGAAATCGGTAAGATGGTGCATTAACGAAGGACACGATGGGTCTCAGAGGGAGATTGTCTTTGTGGATCTTGGAAGACCATACAGTCTGGGTGTGAACCATTGCTGCAGTAAAGCCAATTGTAGTCCTGGTTGCCCAGCCTGCCTACTCGTTTTAGCATGGACAATCGTGTGTTCAAGGACTGTTGTTGCTTTGGAGTTGGGTCATCAGGTAATTTTTGAATTTTACCATCACACACCCAACGAGAACCCCAACACTCACACAAACAACATCATCATGCCAACCGGACCGAAACCAGCCATGTTTCATGCCCAGAAACACAAAAACAACAAGTGTGCACACGTGCTCACACACACACACACACACCACACACACACACACACACACACAACACACACACACAACAACAGATCACGTGCAAGTAAAAACAAAAAAGGCTGAGCACCCTTTCAATGATGTGATTTGACATTTGTTTTTGCTTTTGCCAAAAAACAAATTACCACTCCTCCAATGACTCTGAGCACCAGCACGTGACCAGAAATGAGCGGTCGTGTAGGAATAAAAACCGGACACGTGCCGAGACTCGGGTCTATTGTGCCTGATGAAGCCGGCTGCGAAGCCGGTGAAACATTGCTGAAACCGGGTGTGATCTCGCTTTTTTGCTCAAATTGGCAGAGTTGATCTAGTTTTTTTATCTTTTGGGTGGAAGCACCTTCTTCTTCTTTAAAAAGTGTGTAATCCAACTGCTCCAATCTTAATAATACCTATATGTGTATGTATGTAGTATGTATGTATATATATATATAATATATTATATATAATATATAATATATAAAATATACAAATATATATATATATATATATATACACAAATAATATATATATATATATATTTATATATATAATACAAATATATCAAATATATAATATATAATACAATATATATATATATAATATAATATATATATATTATAATATATAAAAAAGTTGAGCACTCAAAATACATTAGTTACATATCCTGTACAGTATTTTGACGTTGTACATGATCTTCAGGTGGCTGTTGAGTTGAGCACTTCATGATTTTTTTTTTAATGCAATGGCTGGTGTAACTTCGATTCCATGGTTGCTCACTCTTGCCAACTTGCACTTGGTAATCATGGGGAGTACGCATACCAAAGTCGATACCCCCGAACCCGAACAGTCGATGACTGAACCCTTCCTCCTGAAATGGGTTGGTGTACACATTTACGGGTTACTTTGATTACAGGTTGAAACGTTTTGTACCTTATTCTGTTAATGTGTCTTCAAAGTGTAATAAGTTTAATGGAAGGTATCCACGAAAATTGTGTGCACTCCGAAGGATGAACTCGGTCGCCATGTTAAAATTTCATCGTTTACACTTATGGTCGATTGCGGGTTCTACACATATCATGATGGTGGCAAAATGTTGTGGAATTGTCATATTCATTGGACATTGTGAGATGGTGGCTTCACAATGTCACGATATGGCAGATGTTTGAATACAGAGAGCAACAAAAGTAATTTTGAAATGACGTCTTCTGTTTGCTATCCAGGCAACTTCAGATTAAATATACATTTTGATTGATACCTGGGAGCTCTTTACATTGATCCAGGTGACTTCATTCATATTAGAAGAATAACATAGCTTATGAGTGGTCAGTCATACATGCTTTGTAACTAACGAGGACAGGATATATACTGTCATCTTTTGGTAGGAGACAAAAAGCCTGTCGTCTTATCTGCTTACCGACACATCGCTTCCGAAAAAAGAATATGTCATTGTTATCTCATTGTGAAGAGAGCAGTGATTCGAAACTTATTGTGAAAGGTAACATAGAAATCACTCACTTTTACTTTTAACTAATGATTGATTCGTTTGTGTTCTCTCTGGCTCATGATGTCTCGAACCCGGGTTCAAATTTGCTATACTATGTTTGTCATTTGTCTACTAATGTGAAAGTACACTAATGCCACTAATAGTTATCGCATCTGACTCCGTACATGCTCCTCCATGAGTCTTATATCCAGTGTATGTTTTAAATGATCACTAACAAAAATTGACATTTTGACTCCTCCTCTGCCCCGCTTTGTCCGCACCACCCTGTCCTCATGCCACTGTATGTTGTTGATCTGCTTTCCCACTTCTTCCGTTTCTCCAACACCTTCCAACTTTCCTTATAAAAATCTCTCGCTCATCATGCTTCCATACCCTCCCTTCTTTCCATAACCCTCTTCCCTTCTCCTCCTTAATTTCTTTATTTTAATCTCATTTTATCCCCTATAACCCACACAACTCCCCACCCCACACCAACTCTTTGTCCTGAACATTCCACTACCCCTTCCCTCAACTCCCTTGTTCCACTCCACAGCAAGTCTTTGCCTTTTATTTCCTATGCTCCCGAACTCCAACCTTCTTCAATGGGAAATAATTATATGAGCACTTAATATAGAGCTGAAGACTAAACAAAGGATTTGTTTAACCAACACCACGTCTCGTGATTCATCAATGTGTGTACCATGGGTTAAACTGGGTGTCCGTCTACCGGCATTAGTTGGTGGACGTTAAAGATCCCACGGTGTCCTTTGCTCAGAGTAGGCGAGCTATCGCGGCACCATGTCCAAATTCCAAATTCTTGCCCTAATGAATGAATATCCACCATCTTACCTGGGGCTCGGTCTCGAGAGCAATGTGCTAACCGTGATGGACGCAAGAAAACGTCACCTTTGCAACGTATTTTCTACATTTTAACTTTCTGATTTGCGGTGTATTATGGTAAGCATTAAAACCAATAGTCGAGTGAAGTACCAGTAGGGGTGCTACCTGCCTCTGTGTGACGACATAAAGCCACCTGTCCCATCTGTATGTGCAAGATCCCACTGTATCTTTTGAAAATAGAATGCCATTGTGTGCCAGTATCCTTTACCAATTTCTCTGTCTGAGGTCAATTACCTGCTCCAATAGGGATTATGGCACAGGCCCAAAGGGCCAATATGGCCTTTACATATACCTGAGTTATGATGTGACCTTTTGATAAATGGGTTTGTGATAGCTTAAGCACCCTGTAGGTATCACGCAAATGAAGTAAAATGGAATTGGCACATGCATGTGATGGTCCTAATAGCTTCGTCCTCTTGTCACTTTCACTGGAAACCCAAATCCAAGGTTCGACATTCACATTTTTCATGAGGGCAGCCAATTTTATATATAAACCATTATAAACAAATATTATATATAAATACATGTCTTTTGGAAAAAAAAATTTATTCACAACTTCCTACATTGACATGGGTGTAGAAAGACCTCACAGCATTGTGGATGTGTCACTGTGCCATGCCAAGTCTTTTTACGGTGGCACTTTTCAATAACCCAAACAATACGAGATCAATTGATTCAGTGAAAGAAGGACTTTCTCTTTCACTGATTTCCATCAACAGAATGTTATTCTTCCATTTGCAGCTCCCTGAGGTGCCTACCTGTTGGAGGTGGAGGTAATATGTGGTGATAATACCAAAGAGCAAATTTCTTCATCTCTGTGATAAATCACGGATGTCCATAATAATTTGGTTTGATTGGTGTTTTGATCTTGCTCCATCAACCTCTATCTTCAGGGCATATCGAGTGTGACATTTTACTTGCGTAACACTTGAACACAACTCAAACACTTTCCTCTTTCTGATGGAAAAATTCGTGCTCCATGACCTTTCCACCAACGGGAGGTGCTGACCACCGAAGAGTTGAATGATTGCATGAAATGCCTGATTCATTCTCAATGGCAGACTGCTTTGCTCTGTAAGTAGACACGTCTGTTGACAAATCGATGTTGATAACCTCTCCATTACAGAACTTTTCAAGGATTCGCTTATCATTTGCTGTGAAGTTGGCTTTGGGCACATGTCAACATGATCTATGATGTGTGGAAGGCATTGTTGCTGTGTTCGTCGGTTTCCCTGATAAATACAGGAAAAAGGAGATCGGGTGGAAGAAGTTCACAAGAAGGATCCAATGAAGGTTAGTCCTGAGTCTCTGAGCATTCACTTGGAACCGACTGTGATGTTTTCTTATGATTGAAACCTGTTAGTGTTGCTGTTTCTTGGCTGATAATATTCCCATCTGACCCCTGACTCATGATTATGTGGGAACCCATCTATGTTCAAATCCCATATATGTTTGCATTTTCATTGTCTGCTTCATGTGAAGTTTAGTGATGTCTACAAGCGTGTTTTCCATTGTTACTGGTGTCCTTGTAATTATGTAATGTATGCACATTGATATCTACTTATGTCTTTGCCTTGTATGATTACGAAGAAACTCCTCCCGAGTCAGCTGCCTTGGTTTGTTTTGTAAGAGAGTACCACCTCAGGTAAGGTCAAGATAATTATCACCTATTAATTAATACCCTTCCTGCCCAGCAAATGTCTTAGTTCATGGCAAGATAAAATAATTAAATATCTGTGTGAGATGTGAGTGGAGAAACAAAATGAAGTAACAAGCCGGTAGGCGACATGGGTGGTCGCTATATAATTATACTAGTCATACAGTTTTTGACGGATCGGGCTGAATTTTTTGACAAAGAGGTGATTATGTGCGCATAAAAGCGCGGAAGCAGATTTTTTGATTTTTGGTTTTTCGAAAAAAAAATTCTATATATTATTTCCGAGTTTGTGGTTTCGTGTCGCCTATCTTCAACTTTGTTCTGCGCTCGAGTAACGTGATATTCGGCTTACATTATCTCAAAGACCATATGAGTGCATGGTACAAAAAAAAGTAAATAAAATGGTTCTGAAACAGGAAATCGTATTCCACTTACTGCATTAAAGTAAAATTCTACTGATACTCTGCATCAGTTCCTTTCTCAAACACACCCACCCAACATGTCGCGCAGAGCGCGGGTTATGCTAGTATATAAAATATTTTGGATTTTTTTCAAAAATTTCAAAGTCCGTTGCTAGGAACGGTGGCGTCCATAGCAACGGTGCTCAAAAGCATCCACTAGATCCTGGTATGAACACCAGTCAAGTTTCATCAAAATCGTTGACCTCCTGGCCTCCAGAGCTGTGCCATTACATACATACAGACAGATGGAAAACTGAGAATAACCGTAGTCTAGCGACCACCAATAAATGATGTAGTGTTTTGTTGTTATTCCTGCTGCTATTGCTGTTGCTGCTGCGTATTTCATTTGTGTTATAATTTACTTTAATTACGTGAAAAGATATTTTTTAGAAACCTCTTTTTTATTTTTTACCTAATTTTTGAGGTTTTTAAGATCCGCAACTTAACAAAGGTTTGGAAACAATATTGATGTCTGTTGTCTTCATTATTAATTAAACCTAGTTTAAACTGGGTTGTCGCACACATCCATGGGCTTAAGAAGTAGCGTGCGTGCGTGTGTGCGTGCGTGTGTGCGTGTGTTTTTGTGCTTAGACCACAGTAAAAAGCAAATAAATAATCATTTTCACAATTTTTGTTTAAATTTACAGTATCTGCTGCACAAAGTTGGTGAGTGATTGAAGTGTTATTACTGTGTTTGCGATTTCGTGGTGAATGCATTTTCCATGTGTATCGTTATAATAATTCATTTGCCTTGCCTAATCGTGCCTTGAATGCACAATTTAAGTCTATTCCAAGCGATTTTCAGTGTTTGAATAATATGAACCTTGTGATATTTTTCAGTGTTTTCATATTCTTTTGATGTCCAGTTGAGTGGTGTGGTTACATGCAGTGCTTTTGCAACGTGCATCTTGTGTTGTCGAAAAATGTATTTTTTATGACTTGTTCAAAACCAATATGTTGTGATATTGAATCGGTATAACATAAGATTTCTGAAAGAAATGTAATATTTTTTTAATGGAACATTCAAACAAATGCATCACCATAATGTAAAACAATGCCTAGGATTCATAACTTTGAGATTTTATGATTCGAGCCGTCTATGTGAGATTTCACAAATGGTCCAGGAAGTTGACTTCCAGGCTCACTTGTGTTGCTGGTTCGTGAGTTCACCCTTCCAGCTCATCCAAGCTAAGTTTCCCGACCAGATACGTTGTTTCATAATTTTATTTTCATTCCTGTGTTGCTGGTCATGTTTTTGTCCAATTTTCTGTGCCATACCATACCCAGCTAGTTGTGTTGAATTGTCGATTTCAGTGTCCCTTTTAAAGTCTGGTCAACTTGTCCCACATGCTTCGTTTTCGCTCCTTTCTCCAAAGTATTTTAATTTCTGATCTCTCTGCTTGACCCTTTTCCCTCCTCGCTCCAAAAAAATTACAAATACCAAAAACTTCTTCTTCTCTCCTCCGAAAACAACAAGAACAACAATAACAATAAACAACCTCAATCTGTCCCACCCAGTTTCCTCCATTCTCTATCCTTCTCCTTTTCAATATTCCCAAACTGAATCTTCATAAATAAAATTTTTCTTCCTTAAAAGCTCTTAATACATAACAAAAAATTGCTTGGAAAAAATAAAGTTTTTTAAGATACCTCATCCTCCGACTACCTTCGTCAGGAACTACCCTTTGCCATTCTTCTTCTAAATCACAATGTCTTCCTCTTTTTTTTTCACAAGGCTTATTTCCCAAACCTTTTCACTCCGAAACGTTTAGTTCATCCACCTTCCTCTCCTCTCATACCTTCAGCTCCATTTTCCTTCGTTCCTTCAATTGGAAAACCTTTTTTCCACTCTCATGACGTTTCTCTCCATATGTCCAGTTTGAGAATCTTGAGAAGTCTGCAGTGGTTGTGCACACAACAATCAACCCCCTTCACGTCCATTAATGCCTCAAACCCACCGTGTCAGTACCTCTCCCTATCTGCTGCCCCTCGTCCAAACCTCTCTCAGCTTCCCCCTCGTTCCCAACCTCCCATCCCCCTGCCCCACACTATCTCAGTGCCCACCCCCACTCCTTGCTTCTTTCCACATTCCTGCACTTTCCAGCTCATCCTTCCTTGTCCCTAACTCTGTAGATCTCAAACATCCCAACACCGATCTACGTCTAACCTGACAGGTTCTCAATCCATGATGCTGCCAATAAACAAGACATCATCTGTTAAATAGAATCCTTTCTCTTACAGGATATCCTGACTCCTTAGTGTGTTTCCCTAGCTCTCCTCCGGTTTGACCAACCTGAACCCTGTCCTGGCTGTACTGTCCTTCAAACCGTCCTGCAATGATGATACATTTACATTTACACTCTCTCTCTCTCTCTCTTCTCTCTCTCTCTCTCCTCTTCTCTCTCTCTCTCTCCTCTCTTCTCTCTCTCTCTCACTCTCATGATCAAACTTTAAGCATTCATCCCAACTCACTCTTCCCATATGTGGTGATTTCAATTGTCACCATGGCCATTGGCTGGGTGTTGGTACTCTCTCTCACCAGGGAACTTCACAAATGATTTATCTGACTCAATGAGATTAAATCAATCTGTAAACTTTTGACCTGGATTTCTGCCAATGGCAAATCCTCCCTTCTCGATTTCGTTAATAACCAACTTCCCCAGAAATGTCTCCTGCTCTCCATTGGAGTGCTCAGTTCCTCAATACTGACCCCAGGCTGTTGTAGGAACTCCAAAATTGCAGCTTAAATAGAGGAGAATGGTACCATCCAGCCTATGCTGGATGTTGGCAGCTCAAGAATGAAAGGGTAGCTGAGGAGTTTGTGAACAGGCTGAGTGAGGATTGTGGGGTCTGGGTGTTTTGGGGAATCATGAGAGTTGTGGAATGTCATCAAGACTACCATCCTTGAAGTAGCCAGTGGATGTCTTGGAATCCACCATCAGGCGAAGATTAACTTTGTCTCTTGAGGGACACAGAATACCATTGTCCATTGTCGCAGGACCAGGCTTAATAGCAGAGCTGAGCTATTCTGGGAGTTGAGCTCTTTTCAGCGCTTATATGGACTGGATTCTGGGGAGGATGTCGGAGAGATCAAGCTGCGGTGCATCGTTTGGGAATGTCAAGATCTCTGATCTTGATTTCATGCAGTTGATGCAGTCATCTTTGCGGAGACGATGGATATCCTTATGGGGGCACTCGAGCTGCTGAATGAGGAGTTGGAGCTGCTGGGATTACGGGTTTCCTGGGTCAAAACTAAGATGTCATTTCCAATGACAATGTCATTTGTCATTTCAAGCTGCTTTCTTATCTGTTTCCATTTGTGGTGAGGATGGTGAGGTCACAGAGAGATTCACTTACCTTGGCAGTGATATTCATGACTCACCCTGTTGTGAGCCAGAGGTCATAGACATCCAGTTCAGGCTTGGGGAGTCATGGATTCACTGGAGCATGGGCTGTCGTGCTGTCGGTACCGATGCAGGATCACAAAGTCTGAGTCTTTCAGTCCTTGGTCCTTCCAGTCTTGCTCATGGATGTGAGACTTGGACTTTGATCAGGGATCTGAGATGGGGACTTAACTCTTGGTGACAGGTCTCTTCAGAGACTCCTTGGCTTTCGCTGGTCAGACTTTGTCTCCAATGAGCGGTTGCTGAGAAAGACTGAGATGAGACTTGTTACCTGTATAGTTTGTGAGTATCAGCTGCGGCTGTATGGACATGTGGCTCGTTTTCCTGACGCCGTTTCTGCTCACGCAGATTCTCTCAGCGAGGGAGCCTCGTGAATGGAGGAGGCCAACGAACTGACCATGTCCCTCGTGCAGCAGGGTGATCGGCATCGTAAGGAGATGGGGTTGGGCCAGGCATCTGCCTGGGAGATGGCGAATGGAGGCCCCTGTAGTGGACACAGCGGCGTGCAGTTTTGGAGCATGCTCCAATACCTGACCTGACGTCTCACCTCTCCACTTACCCCAGGTGGCTCGGATTTTCATAATTAACCCACATGGTCTTCCACCCAAAGAAAGGTGCATAAAGAAACAAGAGAAGCTACACAAGGTAAGTCCTTTTCTACTTTGGCCAATTTCTCTCAAAAGTTTCAGTACCCCGCGTTATTTTCACACATCGAAGGTCAACGGCAACAATAAAAACTTTCGTTTATATTTTAAAAAAAATCATTATATTTACAGTATATGACGTATCGAGAATGGGAATTCATATAAAAGGGTCCAAAGTCACAACTCGGCTACACCGAATGTAAATAGTCACCATATGTTTGTGTAAGACCTCAAAAACAGGAAATGAGGTGACTTTCCCAAATATTGCCATGGTGCACTCCTGGATTTTATTTTTGCTACAGCTTTAAAACATCAATGTTATTGATCGTTTACTGAAGTCTAAATACCCTATTTTGTTCAGCTGACCACAGTGTGTGTGTTGTGTGTGGGTGTGTGTGTGTGTGTGTGGTGTGTGTGTGTGTGTGTGTGTGTGTGTGTGTGTGTGAGTGTGTTGTCATCTCCATATGCGGGTTTCAAAAGGTGAGCCCTCTCAAGTCTTGTAGTATATTCACTTTCGTGTGTGTGTGTGTGTGTGTGTGTGCGTGTGTGTGTCTTTTCGCTCTCTCTCTCTCTCTCTGCTCTCTCTCTCTCTCTCTCGACATTCCAGATACCTTTTATCCACGAAGTTCTTTGTGCTCTTCACTGCTGTATGGGCCACAGGTTTACTTTGCCACAATGTATGAATATTTATTTAAATTATAGAGAGATAAATGTACACAGAACACAAAGATTACTGTCACAATGAACTCAACTCACTTTTGAACTCTCAATTCCTAATTTAAATTCCCATGATTTCCTGCAAAGTAATAATGTTGAGGCTGAAGCTATGTCCCTAACATCGATTCTGCATTATTTTCCGCCACGGCCGATTAATGCATCCAGCACATAACGGTTTTTCTCCTAATTCGGAGAGCCCAGACATGTATTAATAACACACTATTTATTATCCTTGTACATTGTGGGTGCATTTATGTGCTTGTAAAAAATAATATATCATTTTAAGTTGTTATCAAATTTGTTTGCTGCCCTCCGACAAGCCTGCTGAGTTAGGAAATGAAGATAAATGATATTTTGTCTCTAATTTTGGATCACATACAAAGACATTATATATTGGGTGAGTTAAGGTGAGGAGGTGGAGCATTAGTATTCCAGAAAGAACCCATTTTACAGATGGGATAATTCCCAGCATTACAGACGGGTTAAGTCACCAGGATTGACGTATTCTAGTATGACCGTCATACCCCTCCCACTGGGAGCAGAACATTAATAATAATCGTATCGTTCCTTTACAAGGAACTTCAGTGGAGAAGGAGGTCTACTGATCACCAAAGACATCACAATGGTTGTCAAGCTATATATGATTGTTGTCCATGCTCTGTCCCTTTTAAAATCCTGAGCATCAAGCAAGGAAAGCAAATATCATTTCTAAATTCTTTATTATGACTCAGCCAATTTCGAACCACCAATCTCCCAGACTCAGAGCACACACTCCAACCATTATACCAATAAGCTTTGATATGACTATGCCAGACATATTTTACATAGACAGAATTGGGATTCTCCATCCCCACCCTGAACCTCTGGGACTATTATTTTTTTTATGATCTAAAACCATCATGTACACCCCAATGTGCAACAGAAGCTTATATTCGTTCCGTGTTGCGGTCAGGAGTGCATATATAAAGTCAAATAAACACACAAAGACACTTCTAACATGATAGTACTGTCCTCTGATGGAGATGTAGCTGGCGTGTAAACATGAACCCAATAATATGCACACAGGCTGGTTTTTTTGCTGTGTGTGCTAAGATGGGGAACTCCTGATTGGTCAGTGATCTGGTCAGTGGTATAGTCTATGAACAGGCCTTGAATGAATTGCAATAAGTTCGAGTCGAGATGTAGTTGGCAGTGATTTTGATGAAGGAAATGGGGATGTGAACTTGCACAGTCGTTTTCTCTGTGCTTTGGTAAAAGAGGAAACGTTTGAACTTTGTCTAGGGTGACATGCAATGGCTGCATTGACAGGTGCTTGGGCCATGTGGTGGCGCCGAGTGCTGCACCCTATGATTGATTCCACGGTAGGCTTTTACAGTGCCTGAGTGCCTCACAAATAGAGCTGTCAAACAGCAGGTGTTGAGCTGCCATGGTTGAATAGGTAAGCGTTTTTTTATTATTGTATTAATATTCCTGTTTTTTGTTCAGACTTCATCTGCCATTTTTTCGAAATTGCTGACATCTTATTGGGGCTGCAGATAGCTCATTTGGTTGTCCTTTCCCTTGAACTTTCGAGTCCAGCATTCATTTTTTTGAGAGAGTTTATTTAACTGAAATAAGTTGTTTGATACACACATCTTTTAGGAACCATCAGGTCAGAAGGGAGTGAACACTCCTCTGCTTGCCTACACTATCAGGCCAGAAAATAGGACGTCGGCCATGTTTAGGAGCCATATTTAATATCCCTGCAGGGTTGATCATGAAATAATTTTTGGTCAATAACTACCATGAGGACACATGATGATTGATAGATTGTGCCAGATTCTGCAATTGGTGGGTTTATTTTTTTTTCCCCCCATTTGAAGTTGGTCCAGATTTTTGAATAGAAAGATGAACCATGACAATACACAAGGATACCAAATCGTCGAGTTCATAGAATCATCGATCAATAACGAAATTATTTATTCATTTGTTTCTATTTACCTGCCCCGAAGGTGAGGAGGTTGTGTTTTTCACCCCTTTACGATCTGTCTGTGTTGGTTTGTCTTTTTGTTTGTGTGCAGTAATATTCAAAAAGTTGTGGAAGATAGGATTAAATTTTGTGGACAGGTTCGGTGTGTGTGACAAGGACGAAACTGTTTCGATTTTGGTGAGATCGATCCAGATCAACATACTGAAATTTTTAAAATGTCTTCATCGTTCGAAGAGATAGGGCCAAAAAACTACTTAATGTAGGCACGATATCTCAAAAAGTGGTGGACGGATTGGACGAAACTTGGTGACAGGTTGGGTTGTTGTAGGACAAATTGATTCGATTTTGGTGAAGATCCGAATCGGATCTGCATACGAGAATTATTAATTATTAAATGATTCTTCACCATTGAGAGAAAGGGCAAAAAACGAATACATCATGATATTTCAAAATGTATTTGGGAAAGATTGTGTGGATCAGGCATTGCATGGCGGAAGTATGCGCTCTGCGAGTGCCCTTCCAATTTATTATTGTCACAATATTTTTGAAATTAAAGCTTAGCAAAAAACATTTAACCTTTTTTGCAAACTTAATTTTCATTTGACCTAAAGGTCTATTTTATAAGGTTTATCAACCATCACTGACATGAAACCATCTTCATGTTAAGGGTCGATTTGTAGTCACCTTCGCCTAAAATATCTGAATATGTGCTGAATTCAGCACACAAGTTCATTCTTCATGAAGATTACCCAAAATATGTGCAATAATCTAAAAGCTGTCATTACCTACGTCACTGAAGGTGAATGGAGTTGATTTTTCACCTCCGTTTGTCTACTCTGTTTGTCTGTTTGTGAGGCGGATATCTCAAAAAGTTACGATGGGTCGGACGGCCAAGGCGAATGTATGTGTTGGGTGTGGAACAAGGACTGATGATTCTGATTTTGGACTTTGGTAAGATCATGTCCGGATCGCGAATTTCTTTTAATTCGAAAGTCATTCTTCACCATTGAGAGACGTGCCAAAACGATAAATAGCACAATATCTCAAAAAAGTTATAATGATTCAGATGAAACTGGTGGATGAGTTAGTTGGGTGACAAGAACAAGCTGATTGGATTTCGGCCATGGGACCAAAGTTGATTTATCTGGTCGATCAGTGGATACATAACGTAAACTATTCAGCCGGCAGTGGTATGCGCTCGACCGACTGCAGTTCCAGTTTTAGATTCATTACAAGATATAATAAAAGATTCTAGCCCACCAACCCTCACCATTTTGTGTCAGGACAGGTCAGATGAGATCTGTGACTTCCTACAGGTGCCGTGTAAACCTGCACTAACCGTGTTCATGGTCGGTTGTCGATGACTAACCATCCTCCCCCAAGTTTTCTTGATGAGAAGGGTGTATGATATGGACACCCAAAACAGGATTAAAAACAAAACTGTCAAGGGTGGAGGAACTCCGTGTGAGCCAACAGCCATCCTATCTAGTGCAACTGTGTCTGTGGGACGTCGTCCTGCACTTGGGTTACTTTTATCAGGAGATGTGTGCAGGATTTGCACTCTGGCCATCGTAAAACACTTCATTCGTTAAAACATACCAAAAGCAAAAATAAATCTGAAAACATCTCCATGGGAGTACCAGCTGTTAGCAGCTGCCCTTCACAGGGCAGCTCACCGGATTGACGAGATTGTGGCAAAGCCTTGAGGCCCACATCTTTGATGATAGGGGGAAACCATGGGGTAACTTCCAGGGTCAGATTGTGGTAGTGTGTGGTCGGGGTGGTGCTGAGGTATACCACCAGAAGGCGGTCTCCTTGGGTTAACCTGAGGCAGTCCTTTGGGTGGGTGCCTGGAATGTCCTATCCCAAAGAGAAGATGATCACTGTCTCCATTATCTTCTGAGCTCAAGCGTTGGACAGGTTTGCAGCACTCTCTGAGGTTCGGAGACTGGATTGTGGCGAGATCATGGGGTGTTAAACCTACGATTGGTCTGGTCGCTCGATGGTTACCATGCCCAAGAAGATGCTGCAGCTGGTTCAATAAGCTGATCCAATGTAATAATTGAGGTAATACGGTCAACAAGCGAATTAGGAGACGAAGGATTCGTCACTCCTTGGGTGTCATTTCCCTGGTCTCTGAATATGCTCCGACTGGGAGTGAGTGATCTTACCATGAAGGGCATTCTCTGCCATGCTCGAGTCTGTGGTTGATATGTCCCCAGGCGAGATACACGTCTCATCTGGGGGATTTCAATGCATTGATTGGAAATGATAGGATGGTTATGAGACATCTGTTGGTCCTCATGGGTCTGGACTATGAACGACATAGCATAAGTTCCTTCACTTTGCAAGAAGTCGTGGACTGAGGTGTGCTGGTCATGGTTTCATTGCACAGGCTCATGCGTGGACTTGGTATCCCAATGCTGGGGTGTGGCAAGGGAGATGGACCATGTGCTCATTGATGGTCGCTGGAGGGTAATCCAGAATGCAGGGTCGATCGGAGTGCTCAGTTTTCAATACCGACCACCGGCTTGTTTGTAGCAACTCTAAGTTGCAAGTTAAATCCAGGAGATGGTACCATCCCAGCTTAGGCTGGATTTTGGTAAGCTCAAGGACAAAAGGTAGCTGAGGAGTTTGCGAACAGGCTGAGGGGAGATTTGGGTGACTGGGTATTTTGGAGGATCCTGAAGAGTTGTGGAAGTAGCTTTCAAGCCCACGTCACTTGTTGTTGCGTGGATGTCTTTGCAACTCACCGCAGGGCAACGAAGATTTTGTCTCTCCACTCAAGGACACTGGATTTCATTGACCAGAGTCGCAGGGCAGACTGAATGGCAGAGCTGAGCTGTTCCGGGAACTGATATGCGAAAACTCGCACGTGCCACTAAGGGTGGACAAGGAGGCTTAAGTGCGAGGAATCTGTGAGGTGGGTAGAGCATCACTGTGGTCAATGATTTTCATCCTGCTTAAAGGGGAATTCATGCATTGCATTCCTCAAAGCCCGATCCCTCAGTGTACTGCAGTTAATGCAGAGGGTGCTGGCTCTTGACAGAGGAGTCCGGAGTGAAGGCCGCTGGGCAGTTACTTTGAGCTCTGGAGGACACCAAAGCTGATCCAGAGCTGCGGGTTGGAGTCGGGGGTGTTACATCCTGATGCTGACCTTCCGTCAAACTGTGGTCACCTTGTTTGTGGAAACACGATGGCCTTGGGAACCGGTTGAAATGGGGTAAAGCTCTGGATTTGTGTGCATCACCTAGCTGAACCTTCTTAAGGCTGGTGGAAATGCGTATTATCATGTCATTGCAGCGTTCTGGTTGCCTGCCTGGAACAGCAGGCGCATCACCAACTGATTGAAGAGGGGCCTTGTGTCCGCTCCTGGAAAGGGAAGGGTGATCGCCAGACTGCAACAACTAACCAGGGGGTGACGCTTCTCTCAGTGCCGGGAAAGGTCTTTCCTCGAATAAGTTCTAATACATTTTGCCACCATCTGCTTGAGCACCAGCATCCCAGAGCAGTCAGTCTTTACCCCAAAGAGTCAACGATTTCTGTATCACTTACTCTTTGGGGTCTCACTAAAGAAAGCAAACGAAGAAGTTTGACAGGGGCGCTTCCAGCTATGCGATCTCTGGTAAAGCATTTGTATTCAATGAATCGAGATGTGCTCTGGAGGATTATTGGGTCTTCCGTGGGTTTCCTCCAAACTGTCATTGATGTCTG
>CM068967.1:44709797-44729315 GCA_035128595.1 Eptatretus atami
GCGGTGCATCGTTTGGGAATGTCAAGATCTCTGATCTTGATTTCATGCAGTTGATGCAGTCATCTTTGCGGAGACGATGGATATCCTTATGGGGGCACTCGAGCTGCTGAATGAGGAGTTGGAGCTGCTGGGATTACGGGTTTCCTGGGTCAAAACTAAGATGTCATTTCAATGATCAATGTCATTTGTCATTTCAAGCTGCTTTCTTATCTGTTTCCATTTGTGGTGAGGATGGTGAGGTCACAGAGAGATTCACTTACCTTGGCAGTGATATTCATGACTCCACCTGTTGTGAGCCAGAGGTCAATAGACATCCAGTTCAGGCTTGGGGAGTCATGGATTCACTGGAGCATGGGCTGTCGTGCTGTCGGTACCGATGCAGGATCACAAAAGTCTGAGTCTTTCAGTCCTTGGTCCTTCCAGTCTTGCTCTATGGATGTGAGACTTGGACTTTGATCAGGGATCTGAGATGGGGACTTAACTCCTTGGTGACCAGGTCTCTTCAGAGACTCCTTGGCTTTCGCTGGTCAGACTTTGTCTCCAATGAGCGGTTGCTGAGAAAGACTGAGATGAGACTTGTTACCTGTATAGTTTGTGAGTATCAGCTGCGGCTGTATGGACATGTGGCTCGTTTTCCTGACGCCGTTTCTGCTCACCAGATTCTCTCAGCGAGGGAGCCTCGTGAATGGAGGAGGCCAACGAACTGACCATGTCCCTCGTGGTTGCAGCAGGGTGATCGGCATCGTAAGGAGATGGGGTTGGGCCAGGCATCTGCCTGGGAGATGGCCAGATGGAGGCCCCTGTAGTGGACACAGCGGCGTGCAGTTTTGGAGCATGCTCCAATACCTGACCTGACGTCTCACCTTCTCACTTACCCCAGGTGGCTCGGATTTTCATAATTAACCCACATGGTCTTCCACCCAAAGAAAGGTGCATAAAGAAACCAAGAGAAGCTACACAAGGTAAGTCCTTTTCTACTTTGGCCAATTTCTTCAAAAGTTTCAGTACCGCGTTATTTTCACACATCGAAGGTCAACGGCACAATAAAAACTTTCGTTTATATTTTAAAAAAAATCATTATATTTACAGTATATGACGTATCGAGAATGGGAATTCATATAAAAAGGGTCCAAAGTCACCACTCGGCTACACCGAATGTAAATAGTCACCATATGTTTGTGTAAGACCTCAAAAACAGGAAATGAGGTGACTTTCCCAAATATTGCCATGGTGCACTCCTGGATTTATTTTTGCTACAGCTTTAAAACATCAATGTTATTGATCGTTTACTGAAGTCTAAATAACCCTATTTTGTTCAGCTGACCCAAAGTGTGTGTGTGTGTGTGTGTGTGTGGTGGTGTGTGTGGTGTGTGTGTTGTTGTGTGTGTGTGTGTTGTGTGTGAGTGTGTTGTCATCTCCATATGCGGGTTTCAAAAGGTGGAACGGAGCCCTCTCAAGTCTTGTAGTATATTCACTTTCGTGTGTGTGTGTGTGTGTGGTGTTGTGTGGTTGTGTGTGTGTCTTTTCGCTTCTCTCTTCTCTCCTCTCTCTCTCTCTCTCTCTCTGACATTCCAGATACCTTTTTATCCACGAAGTTCTTTGTTGCTCCTTCACTGCTGTATGGGCCACAGGTTTACTTTGCCACAATGTATGAATATTTATTTTAAATTATAGAGAGATAAATGTACACAGACACAAAGATTACTGTCACAATGAACTCAACTCACTTTTGAACTCTCAATTCCTAATTTAAATTCCCATGATTTCCTGCAAAGTAATAATGTTGAGGCTGAAGCTATGTCCCTAACATCGATTCTGCATTATTTTCCGCCACGGCCGATTAATGCATCCAGCACATAACGGTTTTTCTTCCTAATTCGGAGAGCCCAGACATGTATTAATAACACACCCATTTATTATCCTTGTACATTTGGGGTGCATTTATGTGCTTGTAAAAATGAAATATACATTTTAAGTTGTTACATCAATTGTTTGCTGCCTCCCGACCAAGCCTGCTGAGTTAGGAAATGAAGATAATGATAATTTTGTCTCTAATTTTGGATCACATACAAAGACATTATATATTGGGGTGAGTTAAAGGTGAGGAGGTGGAGCATTTAGTATTCCAGCAAAGAACCCATTTTACAGATGGGATAATTCCCCCAGCATTACAGACGGGTTAAGTCACCAGGATTGACGTATTCTAGTATGACACGTCATACCCCCTCCCACTGGGAGCAGAACATTAATAATAATCGTATCGGTTCCTTTACAAGGAACTTCAGTGGAGAAGGAGGTCTACTGATCCACCAAGACATCACAATGGTTGTCAAGCTATATATGATTGTTTGTCCATGCTCTGTCCTTTTAAAATCCTGAGCATCAAGCAAGGAAGCAAGCAAATATCATTTCTAAATTCTTTATTATGACTCAGCCAAGATTCGAACCACCAATCTCCCAGACTCAGAGCACACACTCCAACCATTATACCAATAAGTCTTTGATATGACTATGCCAGACATATTTACATAGATCAGAATTGGGATCTCCATCCCCACCCTGAACCTCTGGGACTATTATTTTTTTATGATCTAAAACCATCCCATGTACACCCCAAGTGCAACCAGAAGCTTATATCTCGTTCCGTGTTGCGGTTCAGGAGTGCATATATAAAGTCAAATAAACACACAAAGACACTTCTCAAATGATAGTACTGTCCTCTGATGGAGATGTAGCTGGCGTGTAAACATGAAACCCAATAATATGCACAAGGCTGGTGTTTTTTGCTGTGTGTGCTAAGATGGGGAACTCTGATTGGTCAGTGATCTGGGTCAGTGGTATAGTCTATGAACAGGCCTTGAATGAATTGCAATAAGTTCGAGTCGAGATGTAGTTGGGCAGTGATTTTGATGGAAGGACATGGGGATGTGACATTTGCACAGTCGTTTTCTCTGTGCTTTGGTAAAAGAGGAAACGTTTGAACTTGTCTAACGGGTGACATGCCAATGGCTGCATTGACAGGTGCTTGGTGCCATGTGGTGGCGCCGAGTGCTGCACCCTATGATTGATTCCACGGTAGGCTTTTACAGTGCCTGAGTGCCTCACAAATAGAGCTGTCAAACAGCAGGTGTTGAGCTGCCATGGTTTGAATAGGTAAGCGTTTTTTTATTATTGTATTAATATTCCTGTTTTTGTTCAGACTTGCACGTCATGGGCACATTTTTTTCGAAATTGCTTGACATCTTATTGGGGCTGCAGGATAGCTCATTTGGTTGTCCTTTCCCTTGAACTTTCGAGTCCAGCATTCATTTTTTTGAGAGAGTTTTATTTAACTGAAATAGTTGTTTGATGCACCACATCTTTTAGGACCATCAGGTCAGAAGGGACGTGAAACCAGCTCCCTCTGCTTGCACTCACTTATACAGGCCAGAAAATAGGACGTCGGCCATGTTTAGGACCATATTCTAATATCCCTGCACAGGGTTGATCATGAAATCATTTATTGGTCAATAACTACCATGAGGACCACATGATGATAGATCAGATGTGCCAGACTTCTGCCAATTGGTGGTTTATTTTTTTTCCCCCCATTTGAGTTGGTCAATTTTTTAATAGAAAGATGACATGACAATATCAACAAGGGATGCCAAACGTCGAGTTCATATGATCACTGATCAATACGAAATTATTTATTCATTTGTTTCTATTTTTACCTCTGCCACCGAAGGTGAAGGAGGTTGTGTTTTCACCCCTTTCTGTCTGTCTGTTTGTTTGTTTGTTTGTTTGTGTGCAGAATATCTCAAAAAGTTGTGGACAGATCAGGATTAAATTTTGTGGACAGGTTCGGTGTGTGACAAGGACGAACTGTTCGATTTTGGTGAAGATCCGGATCCAGATCCAACTACTAGAATTTTAAAAGTAATTCTTCATCGTTGAGAGATAGGGCCAAAAACTACATGTAGCACGATATCTCAAAAAGTGGTGGACGGATTCGGACGAAACTTGGTGAACAGGTTGGGTGTGTGTTAGGACAAATTGATTCGATTTTGGTGAAGATCCGAATCCGGATCTGCATACGAGAATTATTTAATTATTAAATTGATTCTTCACCATTGAGAGAAAGGGCCAAAAACGATATACATCATGATATTTCAAAAATGTATTGGGAAAGATATGTTCTCGTGGATCAGGCATTGCATGGCGGAAGTATGCGCTCTGCCGAGTGCCCTTCCAATTTATTATTGTCACAATATTTTTGAAAATTAAAGCTTAGCAAAAAACATTTAACCTTTTTTGCAAACTTAATTTTCATATTGACCTAAAGGTCTATTTTTAAAGGTTTATCAACCATCACTGACATGAAAACCATCTTCATGTTAAGGGTCGATTTGTAGTCACCTTCGCCTAAATATCTGGAATATGTGCTGAATTCAGCACACAAGTTCATTCTTCATGAAGATTACCCAAAAATAAGTGCAATAATCTAAAAGCTCATTACCTACGTCACTGAAGGTGGATGGAAGTTGATTTTTCACCTCCGTTTGTCTACGTCTGTTTGTCTGTTTGTGAGCGGGATATCTCAAAAAGTTACGGATGGGTTCGGACGGCCAAGGCGCAATGTATGTGTTGGGTGTGGAACAAGGACTGATCGATTCGATTTTGGACTTTGGTAAAGATCCACGTCCGGATCCGAGAATTTCTTTTAATTCGAAAGTCATTCTTCACCATTGAGAGACGTGGCCAAAAACGATAAATAGCACAATATCTCAAAAAAGTTATCAATGGATTCAGATGAAACTTGGTGGATGAGTTAGTTGGGTGACAAGAACAAGCTGATTGGATTTCGGCCATGGGACCAAAGTTGATTTATCTGGTCGATCAGTGGGATACATAACGTAAACTATTCAGCCGGCAGTGGTATGCGCTCGACCGACTGCAGTTCCAGTTTTAGATTCATTACAAGATATAATGAAAGATTCTAGCCCCCACCAACCCTCCACCATATTGTGTCAGGACAGGTCAGATGAGATCTGTGACTTCCTACAGGTGCCGTGTAAACCTGCACTAACCTGTTTCATGGTCGGGTTGTCGATGACTAAACCATCTCTCCCACCAAGTTTCTTGATGAGAAGGGTGTATGATATGGACACCCAACAGGATTAAAAACAAAACCTGTCAATGGGTGGAGGAACTCCGTGTGAGCCAACAGCCATCCATATCTAGTGCCCAACTGTGTCTGTGGACGTCCTCCTGCACTTGGGTTACTTTTTTATCAGGAGATTGGTGGCAGGATTTGCACTCTGGCCATCGTAAAACACTTCATTCCGTAAAACATACCAAAAGCAAAAATAAATCTGAAAACATACTCCATGGGAGTACCAAGCTGTTAGCAGCTGCCCTTCACAGGGCAGCTCACCGGATGACGAGATTGTGGCAAAGCCTTCGAGGCCCACAATCTTTGATGATAGGGGGGAAACCATGGGGTAACCTTCCAGGGTCAGATTGTGGTAGTGTGTGTCGGGGTGGTGCTGAGGTGTCATCCACCAGATGGCGGTCTCCTTGGGTTAACCTGAGGCAGTCCCTTTGGGTGGGTGCCTGGAATGTCCTATCCCAAAGAGAAGATGATCACCTGTCTCCATTATCTTCTGAGCTCAAGCGTGTGGACATCGGTATTGCAGCACTCTCTGAGGTTCGGAGACTGGATTGTGGCGAGATCATGGTGGGTAGTTAAACCTACGATTGGTCTGGTCGCTCTGATGGTTACCATGCCCAAGAAGATGCTGCAGCTGTGTCCAATAAGCTGACTCCAATGATAATAATTGAGGTAATACCGGTCAACAAGCGAATTATGAGACGAAGGATTCGTCACTCCTTGGGTGTCATTTCCCTGGTCTCTGAATATGCTCCGACTGAGGTGAGTGATCTTACCATGAAGGACGCATTCTCTGCCATGCTCGAGTCTGTGGTTGATCAGTGCCCCAGGCGAGATACACGTCTCATCTTGGGGGATTTCAATGCATTGATTGGAAATGATAGGGATGGTTATGAGACATCTGTTGGTCCTCATGGGTCTGGAACTATGAACCAGACTAGCACTAAGTTCCTTCACTTTGCAAGAAGTCGTGGACTGAGGGTGGCTGGTTCATGGTTTCATTGCCCACAGGCTCATCGCTGGACTTGGTATCCCAATGCTGGTGGTGTGGCAAGGGAGATTGACCATGTGCTCATTGATGGTCGCTGGAGGGTAATCCAGAACTGCAGGGTCGATCGGAGTGCTCAGTTCTTCAATACCGACCACAGGCTTGTTGTAGCAACTCTGAAGTTGCAAGTTAAATCCAGGAGAATGGTACCATCCCAGCCTAGGCTGGATGTTGGTAAGCTCAAGGACAAGAGGGTAGCTGAGGAGTTTGCGAACAGGCTGAGGGGAGATTTGGGGTGACTGGGTATTTTGGAGGATCCTGAAGAGTTGTGGAGTAGCTTCAAGCCCACCGTCCTTGTTGTTGCCGGTGGATGTCTTTGAACTCACCGCAGGGCAACGAAGAATTTTGTCTCTCAACTCAAAGGACACTGGATTTCATTGACCAGAGTCGCAGGGCCAGACTGAATGGCAGAGCTGAGCTGTTCAGGGAGCTGATACGAAAAACTGCACGTGCACTAAGGGTGGACAAGGAGGCTTAAGTGCGAGGAATCTGTGAGGGGGTAGAGCATCACCTGTGGTCAAGTGATTTTCATCCTGCTTAAAGGGGAATTCATGCATTGCATTCCTCCAAGCCCGATCCCTCAGTGTACTGCAGTTAATGCAGAGGGTGCTGGGCTCTTGACAGAGGAGTCCGGAGTGAAGGCCCGCTGGGCCAGTTACTTTGAGCTCTGGAGGACACCAAGCTGATCCACGAGCTGTCGGGTTGGATGTCGGGGGTGTTACTATCCTGATTGCTGACCTTCCAGTCAACTGTGGTCCACCTTCGTTTGTGGAAACACAGATGGCTGGGAACCGGTTGAAATGGGGTAAAGCTCCTGGGATTTGTGGCATCCACGCTGAACTTCTTAAGGCTGGTGGAAATGCTGTACTCATGTCATTGCATGCAGTTCTGTGCTCTGCCTGGAACACAGGCATCATCCCAACTGATTGGAAGAGGGGCCTTGTTGTCCCTCCCTGGAAAGGGAAGGGTGATCGCCAAGACTGCAACAACTACCAAGGGGTGACGCTTCTCTCAGTGCCGGGAAAGGTCTTTCCTCGGATAATTCTTAATACATTTCGCCACCATCTGCTTGAGCACCAGCATCCAGAGCAGTCAGTCTTTACCCCAAAGAGGTCAACGATTGTCTGTATCCTTACTCTTTGGGTCCTCACCGAAAGCAAACGAGAGTTTTGACAGGGGCTGCTTCCAGCCTATGCTGATCTCTGTAAAGCATTTGATTCAATGAATCAGGATGTGCTCTGGAGGATTATTGGTCTCCGTGGGGTTCCTCCAAAACTAGTCAATCTGATGTCTGAACTCTACTCTGGTACTGAGAGTGCTGTGAGATGTGGTGACACCATCTTTCACTTATTCCCAGTTGTTAGTGGAGTTCATCAGGGGTGTGAACTGTCCCCCACACTTTTCAGCACTTGTATGGACTGGATTCTAGGGAGGATGTCAGAGAGATCAAGTTGTGGTGCATCGTTTGGGAATGTCAAGATCTCTGACCTTGATTTCGCAGATGATGCAGTCATCTTTGCGGAGACTCTGGATATCCTTTTTGGGGCCCTCGATGTGCTGAATGAGGAGTCGGAGCCACTGGGATTACGGGTTTTCTGGGTCAAAACTAAGATCCAGAGGCTTTCAATGGCATCTTGGATGCTGCTCTCCTGTCTGTTCCTGTTTGTGGCGAGGATGTTGACGTCACGGAGAGATTCATTTTCCTTGGCAGTGATATTCATGTCTCGCTAGCTCGTGAGCCAAGAAGGTAAATAGATGTGACGTCAGGCCTGGGGAGTCATGGATTCACTGGATAATGGGGTGTGGCACTGCCGGTACCGTGTGGGAGGACGAAAGTCCGAGTCTTCAGGTCCTTGTGCTTTCAGTCTTTCTCTATGGATGTGAGACTTGGACTCTGACCAGGATCCGAGATGGATACTTAATTCCTTTGGTACCAGGTCTCTTCAGAGAATCCTTGGCTATCGATGGTCAGACTTTGTGTCAACGAGCGGTTGCTGAGAGAGACGCAAATGAGATTTATTACCTGCGTAGTTCATGAGCATCAGCTGCGGCTGTATGGTATTTGGCTCATTTTCTGACGCTGATCCTGCTCACCAGATTTCTCTAGCAAGGGAGCCTCGTGAGTGGAGGAGGCCAATGGGCCGACCACTGCCTCCTGGTTGCAGCAGGTTGATCACATCTCGGGAGGAGATGGGGATGGGCCAGGCATCTGCTTGGGGGATGGCCAGACAGAGGCCCTTGGAGTACCAGCGGAAAGTGGACGCAGCAACGCACTGCTCCGGCGCATGCTCCCATACCTGACCTGACCTCACCACTCCCCACACCACTCCCCCCACCGTCCATTCTGAATCAAATAACTTAAATATAATTGGTTCAATTCCTGATAAATAGTTCACCTTTAAATGCACAAGAGGGGACCTGCGGGTAAGCCAAGCTTGCCCCCCCCGCCTTGCTCAACAATGAGGGTGCCTGACCTATGACACTCACACAGACACAGACACAACTCACACACACCACATATATATATATATAATACACACACACACACACACACACACGAGCAATACAATCCCGTCGTTCGCTGATGGGTCAATAAAGTGGGGGGTGGGGAGAGAGAGAGAGAGAGAGAGAGAGAGAGAGAGAGAGAGGAGGAGAGAGAGAGAGAGAGCAGGGTAGAGAGAGGGGAGGGGAGGCAGAGAGGATGAAGAAAGGGGAGTTAGTGGGGAAGTGGGGAGTGCGACACCTCACCAAACGTTGCTATTCACTGCGGAGGGAGGGGTGTGTGTGTGTGTGTTTGTGTTTGTGTGTGTGCGAGAGAGAGCAGAGAGAGACACATACACACAGAGAGACAGTGAGAGAGCGACAGAGGAGTGGGAGGAGAGTGCTGCTTTTTATGAGGAGGGGGAGGGGAATGAGTGAGAGCAAAGGGTGGGAAAGAGAAGGAAAAAAAAACAGGTGAGGGGTGGAGGTGGGGTTAGCAAAGAGAATTATATGTGACACCTAATGACCAAGCGCGAGAGAATTTTTTTTTTAAACGTGTCAGAACAGCTGTACACACGACGACACAACAGAGTTTGTAAAATCATCCGCTGGCACATCTGCAAAAACTTTGATATTCCAGTTCCAGAAAATTTGTGGGGAAATGAACCAAAAGCAATCACCGAAATATTGAGTACCGCTTACGTACGACCTTCTGACCCATCGTGTGTGAACATCAAAAACAAAGCATTGTGACAGATATATACTTAGGTGCAAAAAAAGAGAAGAAGGCATTGCTAATTGAGGTGTTAATACCGGTGATTTTGGGCTGACGATGCAGAAATCAAGGAAATATCCAAATACCAAAACCTCAATCATGAAGTGAAAAGATCCTGGAAGCTGAAGAATGCCAAAGTTGTCCAGTGATGGCGAATAACCTCTCAGAGATATTAAGAACCATCCCTGGGAAAATCACTACAAACGAACTGCAGTTGGAAGCCGTCCTGGGCTCAGTATCGATCCTGAAGAAAGCCCTCGGCACAAAACTTTGAAAACAAAACTTTACAGCTTTGTCCATCAATCGTGACCCCTTACCGAAATGAAGGTGGATACTTCGAGGCCTCGCTTGGAGGACTCCATTCCACATTCTGAAACCCACATATGAACATACCAAACAACGACACAACACCAACACACACACACACACACACACACACCACACACACACACACCACACACACACACACACACAACACACAGTTGGGTCCCCTAATCAAGACTTAAAACGGTATGGCTCTACCGAGTGCCCTTCTAGTTCTCTCGAGTCATACCCCCTCCTTGGGAGCGAAATATGGTGTCAGTACCCCCCTCTCTAGGCAGGGATCATTAGTTAAACTGGCAAAGAGGGAAGTGATCACACACGGTTATTTTCACCCAAAGAGAGCTTGGCCAACTTGTTCACGTTTTTTTGTTTCAAACACGATCATTCATTTATTCATAGTTTGGTTTTTTGTGAACGAGGCCACCTGGCACCAATAAAAACCTTGATTTTGAACCTTCATTAGAACTTGTGTATGCGAAGCATGCAATGCAGGTGCAGGTGTGAATGGGTACACACAGGTGGTTCATATCATTTTTTAAAATGGTGTGGAGAAGGGGGATGGGTTTGGGGGGCCAGATACCAGATCTGTGTATTCTTTGGCTTTTGTCATCCGTTACCATGGTTTTATATTAATAGATGAGACAGAATTTTTCCAACATGGCACGACATTCCCCTGTAGTGCACCATTTACCCAGCTCGGTTAATGATGTAGATTATGTTTACCAGAATCATTATCTATTTGATTTGCTCTGATTTATTCTGTAGTTCTATCATTAAGTCTTGCTTCGATTAGGGAATATTCTCAGAGCTGGAAGTAAGCGTCAGCATATCCATCGGTTTGTTTATAAGTGTGAAAAATTCACATCGCGTTTTCCTGCATCAGGCAATTTCAAATACGGGTGAGCCACAGAAATTGCTTAAAAATGCACGTTGATAATTCTGGAATGTCTTCGTGATGATGTTTCAAACAAGGTACAAAGAGGCACCTATCTCTGTTTGACTGGATGAGACAATTCAAGGCCACACTTTCACTCTTTCAGCATGGCTCTTGGTTAGGGGAACAAAAAACTAGAAGCTCTCGTGATCTCTCGCCACAGCTTGCATGTATCCTACAAATGTAGGACAAGATAACTGAGTGCCCCCAAGTTACTGGCTGGCAAATGTGTTCATGAAGATAACTCGATGCCTAAAGGCTAAAGCCGATGCTTGCGAAGATGACCCAGCTCTCTTGTTTGCTAGCACACAACTGGTGTGTTTTTGAAGATAACCAAGGGCCTTTGGTTACCAGCTGAGAGCTTTGTTTGCTAAGGTAACTAAATGTGATACGTTACGAAGTGAGAAGACTGCTTTCCATGATAATCTAGCACCCTTGGATATCAGCTACCAGCTCTGCTTGCCGAGCATGTAGCTCAGCTGGGTGCGGCTCACCCGGTCGTAAATCGGTTTGAGATCACCGCCGGCTAGAACAGCTTCTCGAGCTCCCGGCCCCCTAATCAATGGAACCCGCATTACATAATGTAATTTTGTCTTCCTGCTCCCACTGGATCAGATGGGCTAAGCTTTCGTCTGTAATGGCCTCCGTATATCACGCATGCGTTTACGACTTGTGTTGTTGTTGTTTTTTTCTTCTCTTCTCCGTAAGTTCCTCCGTATGGACTGAAGCAAGATGCTGGCAATAAAAGGAATGGTGTTTCAGGTTCCGAGCCTGTCACTCTCGAGCGGTGCTTTACTGCGCCACCTGTGTAAAGTTTGACCAGCTAATGTTGTCTGGGAAATGTGTAAGGGGTGAGGCCAGTGATTGT
The DNA here is from genome assembly GCA_035128595.1 of Eptatretus atami. Classification (NCBI taxonomy): domain Eukaryota; kingdom Metazoa; phylum Chordata; class Myxini; order Myxiniformes; family Myxinidae; genus Eptatretus; species Eptatretus atami. The sequence continues at coordinate 44,721,380 of CM068967.1, forward strand.
CATATGGTTTTGGTTTTTGCTTTTCTTCTTGATGTACGTATGTTGAACAAAAGATTTCCTGAACTGAACCTTTTTGGCCCTGGAATTCAAAGTGCCCCGATCATGGCAAATGCTTTGTTAACATATCTGCGCAGTTGAATCGTTTTTGTATTTAAAGCTCATTGAGGAGCTTCTAGATAAGATTTATATAAAAGGTAGTAACCTCATGCCACAGTTGACTAATGGATTCAAACCCGTGTCTTCCTATTGAGGGAAGCAAACTCGCACTCATTGGGATGCCATATTTTCACCTAAGGTAGAATCTGGAATACATCTGATTTGGAAATGTTCAGATCATTCAACTAAGGCGCAAAATCTTTCTCTTTATATTATCCTGCAGATGGTGCAGGTGTCATATACGTATCTTTGAGGTGTCTGGATGCGCGTTCTCTCTAATTATGCATTCTGGTGTTTCGATGGATGGTAAAGATATTGAGAAACCAACCACTTCCTTAAGAACTATTTTATTCCAATGGGAGAAACCTGGATGAGAATTTTCAGTTCATGTGTCATCTCTCGATATGTACAATGTCGTACCCTGAAATGGGTTTTGATACCAAAATGGATGGATGGAGGGGCGAGGAGGGAGCTGATCAGGTGAGGCCATGTTGCCTGTTTTATGATGTGTTGTCGTACGTGTAATTATTCATGAGACTGGGAGTGTTATCGATGGCAGGTTTCATACATGTTCATAATGTGTGAGTTTTGATGACTTCAAATAACGCTTAAATTAAACAATACATTTCGGACAATGTCTGTCTGTCTTCTACGGACATTATGAGAATGCAGAACATAGTAACAATCACATCCTGAAGTACAAACACAATTATTTCAAGGAGCTATTTGTCAGATAAGCAAAAGGTGTGAGTAGAACTGAGAACAGTTGATGGGTAGTGTACGCTGGCTGGGGCGGGTAGCCTTGTTGTAGCTTGGCCGCTCTGCTGTGCCGCTTAACACCGCCGTGTAACCTTGCGGCCTGCGCTGGCATTTCGGAGATGCTGCTTCGCTCGAAAGCGAATCGATGGCTTCTGACAGGCCTTGTTACATTCATGTCTGCACCGTGATCCACCACCAATGCCCCTTACACTTAACGATCTTCGTTATTTTATTTTATTTTGTTTCACTCCTGCAACGTCCCGTTGTCCCTCCACCATCCTGCCCCAACAACCTTAGTCGATAGTGAAGCAAAAGTGCAAACATTTGATTTGCCAATCTTGTGGAAGGTTACATCAGTTATGTGTTGCGTGTACATGTAATCTGCACCGATATTTGTTGTTCGGTTGCCTTATCCTCTGCCACTCCTTCGTCAGTTTAACGACTCATGCAATACAACCACAACACCGGTCTACGACTCGTAGTGATGAGGAGGTGGGCTAAGCCATGTTCATTGTGTAGGTTTTGGAGGGTCAGTTGAGAAGAGGCTGTCACACGTCATGTCTTCTCTCTACTTTGTCTTCATACCATCTGTTCTCTCTTTTGTTACCTTTTTATCTTGTTTTTAATTTTTTTCCAATTTCACTAACCATCTTGTCTCAACCAACCCTCCATTACTCGATGGAAATTCAGAGATCGGTCTTTCCTACCACCTTCTTCAAGCTACAAATTTTGTCTTCCAGTTTTAGTTGCCTTGTCTGAGCAGCTGCGGACTCACCCTGTCCACCTAAACATTTTGTCTGCCGACTGCCTGCTCTCAGCTAATCCCATGTCGGGAGGCATACGTGAAAGCAGGAGATTAGCGAGACCTGACAGGGTATCTCAAATCTCTGTTCATCCCCCCCATCTCAAGTCTGCACCATTATGTAGCTTTTCTTGCTGCATCTCAAGCGTTCGGAATTTAAACCTGTTGGTGCTCGGAGCTGTGCATAAAAGGACAGGGAAAATAGTTTAATTTTCACAATCGAAATATATTGTGCAGTGCCATACGGCACGATATTGACAAATTAATATAATGTTGCCATGGATCAAACTGAATTGGTATCTTGTTATTCAGAGCATCGCTCCCCTTAGAATATCATTGATAAACACATTGTACAATTGGGAAAAGGTCTTGTCAGTCATGTTTTCATCGTGAAAGAAATACGAAGGTGTACTTCAGTCTGAAAACGATGGCTGGCAGGATAGACTAGACTAGACTATGTGCACACTCTCCTCTGAGAGAGATTAGACTAAGTTAAGACAGAGGACTTCTCTGCCAGCACTAGAGGTGTTGTTGACTTTTTCATGTTTACAGGATCTAAGGCTCATAGTGGAGCTGAATACACAAATCATACATGTAGAACAGCATGCAAGACACCAGACTTGATTTCAGACAAACGAAACCACTGAATTTGGGGGAAGTGATGTCACTTCCCAGATCACGCTGGGTATGAGCGATGCCAACTTTATAAGATGTCGCTTTTCTCTCCGCACTCAAAGGGGCAATTAAGTTGGAATTTCCTGCTCACCGTGGATTCCAACACTTGGTGTTTATCCATACTCTGCCCTTTAAATGCTGAAGGTCAAGCAAGGAAGCAGCACATCCATGTTTAGTCTTTACTATGACTTGGCCGGGGTCGGGGTCAAACCGCCCGACGTCATCGACTCTGAGTGGATGCTCGAAACATTACACAACCAAGGCTGGTAGAAAGAGTAGGTGAGTTATATCTGACACCCTTCACAAATTACAAATCACTGCCCAAATCACCTTCCCAGGCCTGGACAGCTAGTTCGTGAAAGACTTCGACCAGAAACGACCCGCACATGAACATCAGAATAACTATGGTGGTAGTAGTTGTAGGAGTAGTTCAGCCCGAATTCTCAGAAGATTCATCGGAATCTCTTTGAACATGAGAAACTCCGTATTATTCACAGTTTACTGGTTGCAATTCTATTGTGCCATTTTAGACACCATCGACATCATCGACACCAATATCTGCAATCATTTGAGAGATGTTTATCACTCATCATTTATTGGGAGATTGGAATTCTCATACCTTGAAAAACAATTCTATTTCTAAAGAAATAGATGAATTGCTTCGGTGAGGATAAGGTAATTAACCCGTGCTGGAAGCACAAAGCAGGGTTAAGCGATTGGTTCACTCTGTCTGTCTACAGACGTCAGTCTATGATTGAGGAACTACTTAATTTCAATTGAATATTAGATTTTGAACACTGGAGAACACAAATCGCTTTGTTGGGACTTCCAAAAACATTCAGTTCAGCAATACTTGGACAAAATATTATGCCATCTCGACCAATCAAATTTACTTCTTGCATTCTCAACATCGGGGAATATTGAGATTCAGACAAAACAGGCTCATAGGAAATATAGATCATGCTCGGAAACGCAAAGCATGAGTTTAAAAGACCCTTCCCACGTACTTTTTCTCAAGACTGCATGGGCTAAGGTGTTCTATGAACTCTCTAGGTTTTTTGATGTTGTAAGCTAGTAAAGTGGAATAGTCACACCCATAGTCATTCAGAACAGGGAAAAGGAATGAGTCAACCACAGTGAGTGGGATCGCATCACATGTAGAGCAGACATTGTGGCGCAGGTGGATCATCCCACCCTGAAGGTCATTAATGAGCCAATTGGGTTTTCCTGGCAATCCGATATTGAGGGGACTGTTCTGAAACTAACGAGACTTCCTGAACATGAGAATCTGAATCCTTAATGGTGCTGCCTCCAGCTGGATTTTATCTCAGCCTCTAGGATGCAAGTCCTGTGTCCAGAGCAACAAGCCACCACTGTACTTTACCCATAAACTACAGTAAGTCGAGTTTCTTCCACACTCGCCTGATATTAGTCTTTTTGAAGACTTTTATAAATCCAACCTGCCCTGGTCTAGGCATGTTATGTTTGCGAATGTCTTGGTAGTCGATACGGTTGTAACCATATTTCGTTCAACTCAAAATGGAATAGGATAAACAATATGTTCTAAACTCTAAAGGGTTTTTTTAATGACCATTAATTCTTTCGGTTCCTTATTCCCCATTGTTCAAGGATACCAAATCTTTCTTACCAGGAGTTATCGCACGTTTTGAATATGCTCTCCTTGAGAATGGTGCAGGACTGGCAACTTGTATACTATGAAAGCCAATATGAAGTCCCATGATAACCTTCATTATCCCTGCATGTGGAGCATGAGACTTTCCCATTGGAACCAAATACACCACCATTCCCCCTCTTTCCCTCTCTTTCCCTACATGCACTATTAATATTAGGTTTCTTCAAGACCATGGTACACTGATTCCCGTGGAGAGGCAGTTGCAATCAAGCAGCTAGCTTGCTTTCTCAACATGGAAAGTTAAGCCCACTTTGAGCAACTTGAGTTCATTCCATAAGGTTCACAACAAGTGTAGGTCTGTATTGATGCATGCTGGAAAGCCAAATCTTTCAAATCGCTTGGCTGAACTCTCAAATCAGTCTCCTTCCTCCAAATGACGGTGGCATATTGTCAAGTCCATCACTGGTGTATGCACCCCCTCCAATCCGTCCCTCACCTCAAACAGTGTTACGATATACAGACGCTGCCTGAGATAAGGCAAAATGTCTAAACTCTGTGTTTGCCTCCAAATCACATGGACCCAAAACCCATCCCGTTCTGTCCCCATCTTACCCCTTCATTTCCACTGTCTACTGGACTCTGCATCATTCTCACCAAAGAAGATAAAGAAAGTTCTGTCCAGCCTTGGCCCAGCTTTGGCAACTGGCCTTGAAGGCATCAGTGCCCATGGTCTCTAATCCTGCTCTGCCATTCATGCTTCTGTGTTGTCTACCCTATTCAGTCTGGCCTTCTCCTTTGGCCACCTCCAATAAGCCTGGGAGTCAGCAAACATTACTACCATCTACAAGAAGTATACAACAACAGGTCATATCAACTACAGCTCAGAGAGCTTCTTTGTAATTACAAGCAAAATCATGGAATCCATCATTGCTGCTGCTGTCATCTTTCCTGTTTTTAAACAGCCTGGTTTCTGAACATCAGTTTGGATTTGATTCTGGTCAATCAACTTTGCACATGCTGCTGCTCCTCTCAGAAATTATTGGAGGCCCTTTAAGAGAAGGTCCTGATTAAGAGATCAGGACCTTCTCCTTTGACATATCTGGGGCATCGACACAGTCTGGCATCCAGCTTTACTTGCCAAGCTCTCTGCCATTTTCCATTCAAGGCTACCTTCATTCCTGGATTTTTGACTTCCTCAACTCATGCAGTAAATATGTTGCCGTCAATGGAACTCTCCTCCCCTCTCCCAGTGGAGGCTGGAGTCTCCCAAGGCAGTGTGTTGGGTCTAGTCTTGTTCCTCATCCACATAAACGACCTCTGTGATACTGTGAGAAATCCTATCTTCCTTTTTACAGATGACTCCACATTGTGTTGTGCAGTCCCCTATCCATCCACTTGGAAGACTGCAGCTTCATCACTCTTTGTTGATCTGGAAATAATGTCCTTCGATCATGAAAAATCTCACTGTCTCATCCTGTTGCTGCGGATTGTCAAACTAACCCACCTATTTCTTTGGTCATCCACTGAAAGAGGTTCTGTCTCTTGAACTTATCGGCCTCACCATCAGCCATGATCTCTCCTGGGCTAACCACATTGCAAAGCTTGCCCCCAAAGCCAGTGGCAGATTGGGCATCCTCTGTTCATCCTAGTCTTTCCTTGGAAATTCAAAGCTACTCACAGTCTACAAGGCATTTGTTCATAGCTCAATGGAGTACTGCTGTCTGCTCTGGGCTGGTGCCCCAACATCACATCTATGTCTCTTATACTCTGTGGAATGTCTATTATTGAAATTTTCCATGATGACCCTGAAGCTCAAGGCTTTCACATCGCAGGTAAGTCAGTGGTCTCTGTTTTTTGCCGTCTTCATCTCCATTGAGACTGATATTACTCCCACTGCTGTCTCAGTCCTCCAACCTTCCCTAGCAACTCAAGGATGAATGCGTTCTTCCAGTAACCCCTCTTAAACTTTCAAAATCCAGGCTGACTGCACAACTCAACTCTTTTATTCCTCACTTCTCCCATTTATTCAACCACCTTCCAGAGGCTGTTCTGTCTCACTCTTTTCTCCAGGACTTCAAGGAAGCAGTACACCGCCATATCTTTTCATCCCCAATTCTGTCAGATGATCTTTATTACCCCCATTGACCTTTCCTAATCCCACCCTCCTCTTTGCTGCTTTCAGTGTTTCTTCCCCTCCTCCCTTTCCTCTTTCCCCAAATGCCAAATTGTTGCCCCACTACCCTCAGTGTCATGTGTCAGTTCAACCTCACTCATCAATGAACCTCATTCATGTATTGTAGAGAGAGGAATAAAATATAATAAAACGTGTCCTTTGACTCGACAAACCTCCATCCCTCTTCTCAAGTTCATTTAAGGAATGGATTATAGATTATTATCGTTTCTTTTGTTTTTTCCATGTTTGGTTGACAGATTTTATATTGTTTGGTATCACTCCAACACACTCTTCATACGAAGTACAGCCTTTCGGAAAATGATGCATTCACGATGAAGCGTCTGAATGAATTTAAGTTAAATACAAGTCTGAAGACGACGATGGTTCACGAGCGGTATTTGACGATGTAGATTGTTTCAGAAGTCAAGGATGAGACAATGTGATAATGTTTGACCAAGTTATAAAATGATCAACATGATGTGGTCCGAGTGACAGGTTATTAGCTGCAAAATGTCGAAAACCCGGTTTCGTTCAACAACTTAAAAAATTTGACCTTTGCATAACCTTTAAAGGTCACAAAACAATGTTGTGGACATTAAAATAAGGAAACAGGATACGTGCTATAGCTTATTGGAGTTAGTTCGTCGAAGAAGGTCGAAAACCGGTTCGATTCCCACAACTTTGAAAATTTGACCTTCGTGAACTTTAAAGGTCAAAGGTCAAGGATTATGACCTTTGGTGCAAAACTTCCTCTGGAACATTCCAGGAACAAATATAACGTCATATAGGCTGTATGCATTTCACACTCCTCGGATTATCCATACTTTGATGAAATCAGCGTAAAAACAAACTTGAAGGGGGCGCCACGGGCAAGGTGTTCGAGATAGAGAAAAATGGTTTCAAGACTTTAGGTGGGGAATGACCTCAAGATTATGCATAAAAATATTGTCATCCTAGCTCTCAAAGTTTGGGCGGTCATATGATTTTTATGTCAAAATTCGAAATTTTCAAAGTTCATGACCTTGTGACCTTAACCTTGTGACCTTGACCTTGGGACGAAAATGAAAAATCGAGCTCCGTGGGGCAAAGCACGTGCCATTGGGCTAACCAAATACCGAAACCCCTGCCAGATTCGACAAACCCCCTAGGAGAAGATGCAAATTGAAATGGCTACCCCCTAAAAACACAATTCGCATTTTTCTAAGTTCGTGACCTTGTGGCCTTGACGCTTGGGATGAAAATGAAAAATCGCAGCTCTGTGGGGCTATGCAGGTGCCATTGTGGCTAACCAAATACCGAAACCCCTGCCAGATTCGACAAACCACTGCGAGGAGATGATTTTTATGTCAAAATTCGCAATTTTCTAAGTTCGTGACCTTGTGGCCTTGACCTTGGGACGAAAATGAAAAATCGAGCTCCGTGGGGCTATGCAGGTGCCATTGGGCTAACCAAATACTGAAACCCCTGCCAGATTCGACAAACCCCTCGGAGAAGATGGATTTTTATGTCAAAATCGCAATTTTCTAAGTTCGTGACCTTGTGACCTTGACCTTGGGACGAAAATGAAAAATCGAGCTCCGTGGGGCTATGCAGGTGCCATTGGGCTAACCAAATACTGAACCCTGTCAGATTCGACAAAACCCCTCGGGAAGATGCAAATTGAAATCGGATACCCCCTAAAACACATGTTTTTTGGGCGTGGCTCCGCCCATAATGGGCGCACCACACCCATTTTCAG
>CM068967.1:44729340-44743934 GCA_035128595.1 Eptatretus atami
AGAGAAGAGATCCTGTGTAAAGTTTGACAGACTAATGTTGTCTGGGAAACTGTGTTAAGGGGTGAGGCCAGTGATTGTCATATGGGTTTTGGTTTTTGTCTTTTCTTCTTGATGTACGTAATGTTGAACAAAAGATTCCTGAACTGAACTTTTTGGCCCTGGAATCAAAGTGCCCCGATCATGGCAAATGCTTGTTAACATATCTGCGCAGTTGAATCGTTTTTGTATTTAAAGCTCATTGAGGAGCGTTCTAGATAAGATTTATATAAAAGGTAGTGAACTCATTGCCACAGTTGACTAATGGATTCAAACCCGTGTCTTCCTATTGAGGGAAGCAAACTGCACTCATTGGGATGCCATATTTTCACCTAAGGTAGAATCTGGAATACATCTGATTTGGAAATGTTCAGATCATTCAACCTAAGGCGCAAAATCTTTCTCTTTATATTATCTCTGCAGATGGTGCAGGTGTCATATACGTATTCTTTGAGGTGTCTGGTGGCGCGTTCTCTCTAATTATGCATTCTGGTGTTTCGATGGATGGTAAGGATATTGAGAAACCAACCACTTCCTTAAGAACTATTTTATTCCAATGGAGAACCTGGATGATGAAGAATTTTTCAGTTGCATGTGTCATCTCTCGATATGTACACAGTGTCGTAATCTGAATATGGGTTTTTGATACAAAATGGATGGATGGAGGGGCGAGGAGGGAGCTGATCAGGTGAGGCATGTTGCCTGTTTTATGATGTGTTGTCGTACGTGTAATTATTCATGAGACTGGGAGTGTTATCGATGGCAGGTTTCATACATGTTCATAATGTGTGAGTTTTGATGACTTCAATAACGCTTAAATTAAACAATACTTTCGGACAATGTCTGTCTGTCTTCTAGGCGACGAATTATGAGAATGCAGAACATAGTAACAATCACATCTCTGAAGTACAAACACAATTATTTCAAGGAGCTATTTGTCAGATAAGCAAAAGGTGTGAGTAGAGACTGAGAACAGTTGATGGGTAGTGTACGCTGGCTGGGGCGGGTAGCCTTGTTGTAGCTTGGCCGCTCTGCTGTGGCCGCTTAACACCGCCGTGTAACCTTGCGGCTGCGCTGGCATTTCGGAGATGCTGCTTCGCTCGAAAGCGAATCGATGGGCTTCTGACAGGCCTTGTTACATTCATGTCTGCACCGTGATCCACCAATGCCGCCTTACACTTAACGATCTTCGTTATTTTATTTTATTTTGTTTCACTCCTGCAACGTCCGTTGTCCCTCCACCATCCTGCCCAACAACCTTAGTCGATAGTGAAGCAAAAGTGCAAACATTTGATTTGCCAATCTTGTGGAAGGTTACATCAGTTATGTGTTGCGTGTACATGTAATCTGCACCGATATTTGTTGTTCGGTTGCCTTATCCTCTGCCACTCCTTCGTCAGTTTAACGACTCATGCAATACAACACAACACCGGTCTACGACTCGTAGTGATGAGGAGGTGGGCTAAGCCATGTTCATTGTGTAGGTTTTGGAGGGTCAGTTGAGAAGAGGCTGTCACACGTCATGTCTTCTCTCTACTTTTGTCTTCATACCATCTGTTCTCTCTTTTGTTACCTTTTTATCTTGTTTTTAATTTTTTTCCAATTTCACTAACCATCTTGTCTCAACAACCCTCATTACTCGATGGAAATTCAGAGATCGGTCTTCTCTACCACCTTCTTCAAGCTCACATTTTGTCTTCCAGTTTTAGTTGGCCTTGTCTGAGCAGCTGCGGACTCCACCTGTCCACCTAAACATTTTGTCTGCCGACTGCCTGCTCTCAGCTAATCCATGTCGGGAGGCATACGTGAAAGCAGGAGATTAGCGAGACCTGACAGGGTATCTCAAATCTCTGTTCATCCCCCATCTCAAGTCTGACCATTATGTAGCTTTTCTTGCTGCATCTCAAGCGTTCGGAATTTAACCTGTTGGTGCTCGGAGCTGTGCATAAAAGGGACAGGAAATAGTAGTTAATTTTACAATCGAAATATATTGTGCAGTGCATACGGCACGATATTGACAAATTAATATAATGTTGGCCATGGATCAAACTGAATTGGTATCTTGTTATTCAGAGCATCGCTCCCCTTAGAATATCATTGATAAACACATTGTACAATTGGGAAAGGTCTTGTCAGTCATGTTTTTCATCGTGAAAGAAATACGAAGGTGTACTTCAGTCTGAAACACGATGGCTGGCAGGATAGACTAGACTAGACTATGTGCACACTCTCCTCTGAGAGAGATTAGAACTAAGTTAAGACAGAGGACTTCTCTGCCAGCACTAGAGGTGTTGTTGACTTTTTCATGTTTACAGGATCTAAGGCTCATAGTGGAGCTGAATACACAATCATACATGTAGAACAGCATGCAAGACACCAGACTTGATTTCAGACAAACGAAACCACTGAATTTGGGGAAGTGATGTCACTTCCCAGATCACGGCTGGGTATGAGCGATGCAACTTTATAAGATGCGCTTTTCTCTCCGCACTCAAAGGGGCAATTAAGTTGGAATTTCCTGCTCACCGTGGATTCCAACACTTGTGTTTATCCATACTCTGCCCTTTAATGCTGAAGGTAAGCAAGGAGCAGCACATCCATGTTTAGTCTTTACTATGACTTGGCCGGGGTCGGGGTCAAACCGCCGATCGTCATCGACTCTGAGTGGATGCTCGAAACATTACACAACCAAGGCTGGTAGAAGAGAGTAGTGAGTTATATCTGACCCCTTCACAAATTACAAATCACTGCCAAATCACCTTCCCAGGCCTGGACATCGCTAGTTCGTGAAAGACTTCGACCAGAAACGACCCGCACATGAACATCAGAATAACTATGGTGTAGTAGTTGTAGGAGTAGTGTTCAGCCCGAATTCTCAGAAGATTCATCGGAATCTCTTTGAACATGAGAAACTCCGTATTATTACAGTTTACTGTTGCAATTTATTGTGCCATTTTAGACACCCATCGACATCATCGACACAAAATATCTGCAATCATTTGAGAGATGTTTATCACTCATCATTTATTGGGAGATTGGAATTCTCATACCTTGAAAAACAATTCTATTTCTAAAGAAATAGATGAATTGCTTCGGTGAGGATAAGGTAATTAACACCGTGCTGGAAGCACAAGCAGGGGTTAAGCGATTGGTTCACTCTGTCTGTCTACAGACGTCAGTCTATGATTGAGGAACTACTTAATTTCAATTGAATATTAGATTTTGAACACTGGAGAACACAAATCGCTTTGTTGGGACTTCCAAAACACATTCAGTTCAGCAATACTTGGACAAAATATTATGCCGATCTCGACCAATCAAATTTACTTCTTGCATTCTCAACATCGGGGAATATTGAGATTCAGACAAAAAGGCTCATAGGAAATATAGATCATGCTCGGAAACGCAAAGCATGAGTTAAAAGACCCTTCCCGTACTTTTTCTCAAGACTGCATGGGCTAAGGTGTTCTATGAACTCTCTAGGTTTTTGATGTTGTAAGCTAGTAAAGTGGATAGTCACACCCATAGTCATTCAGAACAGGGAAAAGGAATGAGTCAACCACAGTGAGTGGGATCGCATCACATGTAGAGCAGACATTGTGGCGCAGGTGGATCATCCCACCCTGAAGGTCATTAATGAGCCAATTGGGTTTTCCTGGCAATCCGATATTGAGGGGACTGTTCTGAAACTAACGAACTTCCTGAACATGAGAATCTGAATCCTTAATGGTGCTGCCTCAGGCTGGATTTTATCTCAGTAAGTGGGGCAACTTAGCTAAATATAGCATAACAATTTGTGCATCTTTGTGGAGGAAGACGCACACAAATTTGGACACACTAGTAGCCTATCATATTATGAACAGATTTGGATAATTGGGCCATCTCAAAATTTTTGTGGCAGTGGAAAATGGCTGCCAGCCATCAGCAGCTGATTTTGAGATGGCCCAAATATCCAAATCTGTTCATAATATGATAGGCTACTAGTGTGCCAAATTTGGTGCTTCCTCACAAAATGCACAATTGTTATGCTAAGTTTCCCCACTACAGCCTCTAGGATGCAAGTCCTGTGTCCAGAGCAACAAGCCACCACTGTACTTTACCCATAAACTACAGTAAGTCGAGTTTCTTCCACACTCGCCTGATATTAGTCTTTTTTGAAGACTTTTATAAATCCAACCTGCCCTGGTCTAGGCATGTTTATGTTTGCGAATGTCTGGTAGTCGATACGGTTGTAACCATATTTCGTTCAACTCAAAATGGAATAGGATAAACAATATGTTCTAACTCTAAAGGGTTTTTTTAATGCACATTAATTCTTTCGGTTCCTTATTCCCATTGTTCAAGATACCAATCTTTCTTACCAGGAGTTATCGCACGTTTTGAATATGCTCTCCTTGAGAATGGTGCAGGACTGGCAACTTGTATACTATGAAAGCCAATATGAAGTCCCATGATAACTTCATTATCCCTGCATGTGGAGGCATGAGACTTTCCCATTGGAACCAAATACACCACCATTCCCCCTCTTTCCCTCTCTTTCCCTACATGCACTATTAATATTAGGTTTCTTCAAGACCATGGTACACTGATTCCGTGGAGAGGCAGTTGCAATCAAGCAGCTAGCTTGCTTTCTCAACATGGAAAGTTAAGCCCACTTTGAGCAACTTGAGTTCATTCCATAAGGTTCACAACAAGTGTAGGTCTGTATTGATGCATAGCTGGAAAGCCAAATCTTTCAAATCGCTTGGCTGAACTCTCAAATCAGTCTCCTTCCTCCAAATGACGGTGGTCATATTGTCAAGTCCATCACTGGTGTATGCACCCCCTCCAATCCGTCCCTCACCTCAAACAGTGTTACGATATACAGACGCTGCCTGAGATAAGGCAAATGTCTAAACTCTGTGTTTGCCTCCAATCACATGGACCCAAAACCCATCCCGTTCTGTCCCCATCTTACCCCTTCATTTCCACTGTCTACTGGACTCTGCATCATTCTCACCAAAGAAGATAAAGAAAGTTCTGTCCAGCCTTGGCCCAGCTTTGGCAACTGGCCTTGAAGGCATCAGTGCCCATGGTCTCTAATCCTGCTCTGCCATTCATGCTTCTGTTTGTCTACCCTAATTCAGTCTGGCCTTCTCCTTTGGCCACCTCCAATAAGCCTGGGAGTCAGCAAACATTACTACCACATCTACAAGAAGTATATCACAACAACAGGTCATATCAACTACAGCTCAGAGAGCTTCTTTAATTACAAGCAAAATCATGGAATCCATCATTGCTGCTGTGTCATCTTCCTGTTTTTAAACAGCCTGGTTTCTGAACATCAGTTTGGATTTGATTCTGGTCAATCAACTTTGCACATGCTGCTGCTCCTCTCAGAAATTATTGGAGGCCCTTTAAGAGAAGGTCCTGATTAAGAGATCAGGACCTTCTCCTTTGACATATCTGGGGCATCGACACAGTCTGGCATCCAGCTTTACTTGCCAAGCTCTCTGCCATTTTCCATTCAAGGCTACCTTCATTCCTGGATTTTTACTTCCTCAACTCATGCAGTAAATATGTTGCCGTCAATGGAACTCTCCTCCCCTCTCCCAGTGGAGGCTGGAGTCTCCCAAGGCAGTGTGTTGGGTCTAGTCTTGTTCCTCATCCACATAAACGACCTCTGTGATACTGTGAGAAATCCTATCTTCCTTTTTACAGATGACCTCCACATTGTGTTGTGCAGTCCCTATCCATCCACTTGGAAGACTGCAGCTTCATCACTCTTTGTTGATCTGGAAATAATGTCCTTCGATCATGAAAAATCTCACTGTCTCATCCTGTTGCTGCGGATTGTCAACTAACCCACCTATTTCTTTGGTCATCCACTGAAAGAGGTTCTGTCTCTTGAACTTATCGCCTCACCATCAGCCATGATCTCTCCTGGTAACCACATTGCAAGCTTGCCCCCAAAGCCAGTGGCAGATTGGGCATCCTCTGTTCATCCTAGTCTTTCCTTGGAAATTCAAAGCTACTCACAGTCTACAAGGCATTGTTTCATAGCTCAATGGAGTACTGCTGTCTGCTCTGGGCTGGTGCCCCAACATCACATCTATGTCTCTTATACTCTGTGGAATGTCTATTATTGAAATTTTCCATGATGACCCTGAAGCTAAAGGCTTTCACATCGCAGGTAGTCAGTGGTCTCTGTTTTTTTGCCGTCTTCATCTCCATTGAGACTGTATTACTCCCACTGCTGTCTCAGTCCTCCAACCTTCCCTAGCAACTCAGGATGAATGCGTTCTTCCAGTACCCCTCTTAAACTTTCAAAATCAGGCTGACTGCAACAACTCAACCTTTTATTCCTCACTTCTCCCATTTATTCAACACCTTCAGAGGCTGTTCTGTCTCACTCTTTTCTCCAGGACTTCAAGGAGCAGTACACGCCATATCTTTTCATCCCCAATTTCTGTCAGATGATCTTTATTACCCCATTGACCTTTCCTAATCCCACCTCCTCTTTGCTGCTTTCAGTGTTTCTTCCCTCCTCCTTTCCTCTTTCCCCAAATGCCAAATTGTTGCCCCACTACCCAAGTGTCATGTGTCAGTTCCTCACTCATCAATGAACCTCATTCATGTATTGTAGAGAGAGAATAAATATAAATAAAACGTGTCCTTTGACTCGACAAACCTCCATCCCTCTTCTCAAGTTCATTTAAGGAATGGATTATAGATTATTATCGTTTCTTTTGTTTTTTCCATGTTTGGTTGACAGATTTTATATTGTTTGGTATCACTCCAACACACTCTTCATACGAAGTACAGCCTTTCGGAAAATGATGGCATTCACGATGAAGCGTCTGAATGAATTTAAGTTAAATACAAGTCTGAAGACGACGATGGTTCACAGAGCGGTTTTGACGATGTAGATTGTTTCAGAAGTCAAGGATGAGACAATGTGATAATGTTTGACCAAGTTATAAAAATGATCAAACATGATGTGGTACGAGTGACAGGTTATTAGCTGGCAAAATGTCGAAAACCCGGTTTCGTTCAACAACTTTAAAAATTTGACCTTTGCATAACCTTTAAGGTCACAAAAAATGTTGTGGACATTAAAATAAGGAAACAGGATACGTGCTATAGCTTATTGGAGTTAGTTCGTCGAAGAAGGTCGAAAACCCGGTTCGATTCCCACAACTTTGAAAATTTGACCTTCGTGAACTTTAAAGGTCAAGGTCAAGGATTATGACCTTTGGTGCAAAACTTCCTCTGGAACATTCCAGGAACAATATAACGTCATATAGGCTGTATGCATTTCACACTCCTCGGATTATCCATACTTTGATGAAATCAGCGTAAAACAAAACTTGAAGGGGGCGCACGGGCAAGGGTTTCGAGATAGAGAAAAATGGTTTCAAGACTTTAGGTGGGGAATGACCTCAAGATTATGCATAAAAATATTGTCATCCTAGCTCTCAAAGTTTGGGCGGTCATATGATTTTTATGTCAAATTCGAAATTTTCAAAGTTCATGACCTTGTGACCTTAACCTTGTGACCTTGACCTTGGGACGAAAATGAAAAATCGAGCTCCGTGGGGCAAAGCACGTGCCATTGGGCTAACCAAATACCGAACCCCTGCCAGATTCGACAAACCCCTCTAGGAGAAGATGCAAATTGAAATCGGGCTACCCCCTAAAAACACAATTCGCAATTTTCTAAGTTCGTGACCTTGTGGCCTGACTGGGATGAAAATGAAAAATCGAGCTCTGTGGGGCATGCAGGTGCCATTGTGCTAACCAAATACCGAAACCCCTGCCAGATTCGACAAACTCGGAGGAGATGATTTTTATGTCAAAATTCGCAATTTTCTAAGTTTCGTGACCTTGTGGCCTTGACCTTGGGACGAAAATGAAAAATCGAGCTCCGTGGGGCTATGCAGGTGCCATTGGGCTACCAAATACTGAAACCCCTGCCAGATTCGCACAAACCCCTCGGA
This sequence comes from Eptatretus atami, assembly GCA_035128595.1. NCBI lineage: Eukaryota > Metazoa > Chordata > Myxini > Myxiniformes > Myxinidae > Eptatretus > Eptatretus atami. The sequence continues at coordinate 44,737,356 of CM068967.1, forward strand.
GAAGATGGATTTTTATGTCAAAATCGCAATTTTCTAAGTTCGTGAGCCTTGTGACCTTGACCTTGGGACGAAAATGAAAAATCGAGCTCCGTGGGGCTATGCAGGTGCCATTGGGCTAACCAAATACTGAAACCCTGTCAGATTCGACAAAACCCCTCGGAGAAGATGCAAATTGAAATCGGATACCCCCTAAAAACACATGTTTTTTGGGCGTGGCTCCGCCCATAATGGGCGCACCACACCCATTTTCAGGAAAACACAACTAGATCATGATATATAACCCCACCAAAATTTCATCAGGATTGGATCAAAACCCACAGAGCTATGCTCGGAGAACAGACAGAACAGACAGACCAGACGACAGACAGACAGACAACAATAACGAATATAGTGGTCACATATTTTTCGTGAAAATATTTTTTCGTGAACCAATAATGTACATTTACAACTTATTATTAACATTGTTTTCATCATACTGAGCCGGAGTATTTGCGCCACCAGCCAAGCAGGAGTGCTGTCATGCCATTTATTGTGGGAAAAACGACAATTTAAACCAGGTTTCCTTAAATTTACCATATTTGTATTAAATAATCTCTTTTTTTTCTTTCTTCTCATGTTGTATTTCTTTCAAACTTATTGCAGCAAAGACGCAAAAATAAATGTCAACTGCTTATTTAGGCAAACTCAAGTGAGGATTTTTCAAGTAATCCTATGAACATGTTATCTAATATCCTTTTTTAACCCAACACGCTACTTTGTAAGTATGAGCAGGTTGCCCGTGCCCGCACGGTAATCTAAATGGAGTGGGGATAAAGGCGGAAAATGCAAATGGCGTCTTCTGTCATCGAGCCGGCAAAAACAATTCGCATTTATTGTCACGTCTGATGCAATTTAAATGCTCTAATGGTGGTGAGGGGCTCCATTTGAAACTGTTGATTCGATATATGTAGCTTTTTGATGCCTTATAGGGCCCGTAATAAAAATTTGTATTGTGTCAAAGCCAGTGACCAATTACAAATTAATAGTAGTATATCCATTTTGTAATGTTTGATTTCATCTACATATTACATACACCAAAAAGATGGAACATTTCACCTCCATCTTCCTTCCCCATACAGTTTTCCATTCCATTCCTTCCCCTCGCAAACTTCCCATTTCCTCCTGTCCCCAACCTGACTTGTGTACACACGTCGATGACCATATCCATTGTACATCTTATTCTGAAGCCACATCTGTTGCTAAAAGAATGGATTAAAAAAATACACCAGAAATTTATATTTTGAGAAGTCATGTTTTAGTATAAAAAGAAACAATAATCAAATCTCTCAGTTATTCAAACAAATTCATCGGTAGACAATTTGTTTCTTATTTTTGTTCACGGCTTTAATGAATGTATGTTGTGTGTAGGCATCTGCAACCCTTTTCCATTGGGCACAGTTCTATAACAATGTGCCAAAAACAACAACTTCATTTAAACACCCTCCACTGGCATCTCCCGCGAGGAGGCTGAGTCTTTGGGCCTCTCACTCTCTCACCGCAGGCAGGTCGGTGGTCTTTCTGTCTTCTACCGTCTCCTCTCCGGTCTCACCCTCCCTGCTGTGTCTGCGATTTATCCCCACCATATTTCTGCAGGGCGCTCAAGGTCCGACAACAACCCCCTTCTGGTAAAACTACCAAAATGACAAATCACTGCTCACCTTCACTCTTTCGTTCCTCTTTTTCCCCACCTTTGGAATAAACTCCCTCACTCTGTTCAATCCATTCTTCCCTCCAGGTCTTCAAAACAGCTGTTCACCACCACTCTTATCATCTCCATCCAAATCCTCGATCTTTTCTACCCCCGTTAATCCACCCAAGGCCACCTCCTTCAAATTCCCTGCTTTCCTTCCTGAATGTCCCTGTAATGTCCATCCTGTATTCCCCATGTTCCCCACCCCATCCCTCTCCCTTCCACAGATCTCCTAATGTCTCTGTTCCCCACTGTTTTGTCCTTCCCACTCCCGCCCTCTTGTCTCATGCCCCCCTTGTGTGCGTTGTGTGTTAGCTCTCAACAAAACCTCGACAAGGTATACAAAAAATAAAAAAAATCAACACTATGTGTTACCTTGTGTGCGGTGAAATTAGCAAATCATTGCATTAGTGCTTTTTTCTGTTTACATATATATATATATATATATATATATATATAAATTATTATATATATATATTATATAGTTGCGGTTCTCGAACTGCATGCATACAACATATAGGTGTCCCAAGACAGTTATTCCATTATATAACGTGTAGAAGTCCCTTTCCTTTTGTTTAGCGGACAACAAGGGAGTGCGTTGTGATGATCTAATAGCTAGGGTTGCTTAAATAATTTTCTTCTTCATTTCGTCACACTCTTCTTTTCGTCTTTTTATTCCTGAGGTAAATCAGCCACGTGCACCTTCTCTGTAAGGTGGGGCCTCATGTAAATCAGTGCGTGCGGCGCCGCGGTGAGGAAACTGCTGCACAGAGGTCCTCATTCCCGGCGAGCCCTAAACCCGCGTGTGCGACGAGTGATGTGCGCTTGGCAGTGTGGGGTTGTCGACTCAGCTCCGATGATCTGGGGAAGATTGTCCGGTTGCATTAAAAAGGCATGCATAAATAAAACCTCTTCAGAGGCTGCACGAATGGTGTTTTCAGGCACGGGAAACACAGCCAGCATGACGCCCACGCTGCACAAAACGCGTACGGAGGCGATAAAGCCGACTCCACGCCATGTTGGGCGGATACGAGTGTGCGGTAGAGCGGCTTGTTCCTTTTCAATCTCAATATCCGACACATATTGGTGTTCGCGCCCACGCAACACGCTAGCGGAGTCATGTGTGTGAGCGCTGGCCACGTGCGTAATGGTGGAACCGCGCGCACTGTATGGAATGTGATAGAAAGCAGACATGTGCGCCGCTCCTGAGACGTGCACGGATTTATCCATGATGATTACCTTCAGTCCTCGCTGGCAGCAGTGGATTTCCACGGATGGTGAACGTCTTCCTCTTCTCTACGGCCAGCGAAGCTGCGATCGAGCCGAGGAATGTACAGTGCAGGCCATGTTGGCGCGCCGAAGAGCGAGCGCATTGATGACGCTGGGCGAATGCCCGAGCGGGCATGCGGAGCCCTCGACAGTCACCCGGGCATGGCCCGGGGGTTTTGCAGGATGATTCCGTGCCAACTTCGGTGTTGGCATTCGTGTCATCCGTGGGGTCGGAGCGAGGTGTGTTCGCTGTCTGGGATGGCCTTGCCGGAAACTAAGTGAGGCGGTTTCCGGCCCAAGCTGGCGGGCCACGTGAGGGTCGGGGACAATTCGAGCGCCCGATTTAGGTGATGACGTTACGATTTGGGGTGGCCCTCCCCCCCAAGCTGCAAATCCTATAGAGGTCGGAGAAGTTCTTCCGTTCTCTCTTGCCTTTTTCTGTCTCTCTGCTTTTTGGAGTTTCTCCAGCTCTTTCTCGTCTCGCCTTGTTGACACCGCCACGACCCGCCTCCTGCTGCCCGGACTCCGCCTCCTCGTCTCACCTCCTCGTGTCGCTCGGCTGCCCACATGACGTCGACCCCACCCGCCTATCTGGTCCCACTACTATCCGACCTCGCACTCTGGATTCCGCCCCTTTCAACCAAGCTCCTCCTTTATGGTGCCCAATTCCTGGTTCTAAACTCCCTCTTCATCGGGTTTCTGTGTCTGTGTGTGCGTGTGCGTGTGCGTGTGCGTGTGTGTTGTGTGGTGTGTGTGTGTGTGTGTCCTGGCGCCTTTCTGCTCAAGTATAACTGCAGAAGATCGTTATTATTATTGTTATTATTTTTGCGTTAAGTCTGCTCTGTGTCCCCTTTAGTAAGTTGCCTGTTTATTGCGCACCACACGTTCTTTCTATCCCTGCATTACACACAACAATAAAACCATTCACTGTGCCACATATCTTTCCTCGCCTGCTTGTAAATAAATAATTATTATTATTAGGAATGTTCCCTGCTCGTTTTTGTCTTTTCTTCCATTGATCCTGCATGGTCCGAATTTTACTTTAGCTGGGACTTTATTCCATCGATCCATTCCTTTTAGCCGGTAAGTCCTTGTATTGGCAGTGTCGCTCGGCTGCATCCGATCCGGTAAAGTGATCCGGTCGGTAGAGTGATCCGGTTCGGACAAGGCGTACCGAGGGCGTGTTCCCCGGTAATTAATCATGTGATTAATAGGTAACCTGATTATACCATAGATGGGAGGACCTAGGCCACGCGGTGAGTTATTGGCATCCACGGTCGGTTAAGCGACCCCGCCGCATCACGGAATTATCCGTGTGTGACGGCCTACAATTCGGCGGGATTTCTGGTGGAAACTGGATAGCTTCCCCACCTAGTTGTCTTACCCGACCCCCCGGCCCGCAACTATATATATATATATATATATATATATATTTATATATATATAACATATAATATATATATATATATTGTCTGTCATTCATAACCCAAAAGGGGCATTGCTATTTGGATCTTTTAAATCTGCGTTAAGAATGGTCTCGGTCACGCTAGACGAAGTGTCTTCATCGGAAAGACAAAATGATAGCTACAAAGCAAGCCAACTGCAAGTTCAAACAACAGCTAGCTTTAAATCTGGAATACATCTTAACATGAAGAACATTCAAACAAATTTATTCGCTGAAATAAAGAACGCAATAGAGCTGGAAGTAAGTTCCTGGTTTGAATTGACGCTCTAAACGTTTACCTCTGGAGTCTTTCTCACATCCACCTTTTTTCACCCTTCACCTCACTGCCCCATTTGTGCCAGATTAGGGCCAAATGTTACGACCCCCTGTAGATTGAATCCCATTAGTCCAGACCATCCCTTTCCACGCAATAGCAGCTTTAACAGGCCAAGGAGTTTGGACAAAAGCTGCAGTTGAGACAAAGGCTTTTGAGAGGCTTTGGAATGCGTTTATTTGCACTCCGTTGCCTCTTCACGCATGTCTGACTTTCCGAGTTAACTCGATGCATTAGATTATGGGACGAGGGACTCACTTTAGCAGACTAACTCATCTATCAGGGTTATTTTGTAAGCTGATGTGTTTTTTGCTGAGGTTTATTGTCTCCCTCTGTGCACTGTTTTGCAAGATAATGGCAAGTGAGAAAACAACAACAAGATCCAGAGGAAGGAGTTTTGTGTGAAGATATGAAAGAAGGCATCTAGGAAGGCCGAGGCAAGCCGAGGTTGACACCATAACGAGAGAGATTTAAAAATCAAAACAAATACACGCAAGGAAAAAACTGTTCATTCAAGCATGTTGTTTGAAAACAGTTTGGATGCAGATATATTGTGCTTTTTGCAGAACATTTGCCTGTCTCATACTTGCACACTTGGCTACTGAGAAAGTCAGATATTGACAGAAAAATAGAGTGCAGTAGACAGATCAGGAAGGAAAGAGTCTAGCTGTATAAGAGAGAGAGACAAGTTTTTTGAGGGCATCTAGAAAGGGGACAGAGAAAAACAGTTGTCTGGAAGAAGGATAAAGTTTCAGAAAGAGAGAGGGATAGACACACACACACACACACGCACACTTATATATATATATACATATATACATATAAAGCGTGAGGTTGTGTCAGTGTGTGAAGAAGAGAAGTAACATGTTGGAGAGACTTTTGTGAAGGGAGAATACGACAGTGCTTTGGGGAATAAGGGTGGAGAGAGTCATAGATTGTGGTAGAGAAGGTGTAGTCTCGACTGAAACTGGAAAGGGAAAGATGGAGGAATAAGGTAGATTACTTCAGAGAGCAAGAAGTAGCAAAATAAACAGACCCCAACAGCATCGAAGAAAACTACCTAGGGCAACAGACAAAAAAGTGGACAGGTGATATGTACCTGACCACGCGGAATTCGCTTGTGAAAGACTGAAAATTAAAAGAGATATACTGTACACGATAAACCAATCGCTTCGGCACGTCAGAAGGAAGACAGACGGACACACGTGCACACATACACGCAAAGAGAGGTGCAGCAAGTTGCAGCATCACAACCACAAACGTCTAATGTGCTGAGGCTCTTAAGGAGAAGCGGGAGCGGCTGCAATGGAGACAAGGGAGCGACGGCCATACCGTCTTCTCACCAAAACGAGGCGTGAGAGAGACGGCAGCGTTATGGAGGTGCCCTGGCAAGCACACTGCTGCGGCTGCTGCTGCCGCTGCAGCTGCCGCAGCTTCGGCAGCTACTGGAGTAGGAAATACGGAGTTGACGGGACCGTCCTCGAAAGTCATACAGCTCGAGTAAACACTGCAAGCTTATGGTGGTCCAGGAACCCGCTTTGGCTCCACTGGGAGGATCCACAGTGCTCTTTGGAAAGCGGATGCGGAGCCCAGGCAAGGTGAGTGGAAGGAGTGAGGAAACATATTGACATTGGAGATTGTTTTGGGGAATCTGCTGTGCATATTGGTTTTGCATTTCTCCATTTTATCGGTATCATTTTTTGTTTTTATAAAATTCAGTCATAATTATAGCATTTCCATTGAAATTGAATGCCAGTTCAAGCACTCAGCAAATGTTAAAATGAAATTTGTGACAAATACTAC
>CM068967.1:44744657-44759483 GCA_035128595.1 Eptatretus atami
CCCTCGACCAGTCACCCGGGCATGGCCCGGGGGTTTTTGCAGGATGATTCGCGTGCCAACTTCGGTGTTGGCGATTCGTGTCATCCGTGGGGTCGGAGCGAGGTGTGTTCGCTGTCTGGGATGGCCTTGCCGGAAACTAAGTGAGGCGGTTTCCGGCCCAAGCTGGCGGGCCACGTGAGGGGTCGGGGACAATTCGAGCGCCCGATTCAGGTGATGACGTTACGATTTGGGGTGGCCCCTCCCCCCCAAGCTGCAAATCCTATAGAGGTCGGAGAAGTTCCTCCGTCTCTCTCTTGCCTTTTTCTGTCTCTCTTGCTTTTTGAGTTTCTCCAGCTCTTTCTCGTCTCGCCTTGTTGACACCGCCACGACCCGCCTCCTGCTGCCCGGACTCCGCCTCCTCGTCTCCACCTCCTCGTGTCGCTCGGCTGCCCACATGACGTCGACCCCACCCGCCTATCTGGTCCCACCTACTACTCCGACCTCGCACTCTGGATTCCGCCCCTTCTCAACTCAAGCTCCTCCTTTATGGTGCCCAATTCCTGGTTCTAAACTCCCTCTTCATCGGGTTTTCTGTGTCTGTGTGTGCGTGTGCGTGTGCGTGTGCGTGTGCATGTGCGTGTGTGTGTGTGTGTCCTGGTGCCTTTCTGCTCAAGTATGACTGCAGAAGATCGTTATTATTATTGTTATTATTTTTGCGTTAAGTCTGCTCTGTGTCCCCTTTAGTAAGTTGCCTGTTTATTGTCGCACCACACGCTTCTTTCTATCCCTGCATTACACACAACAATAAAACCATTCACTGTGCCACATATCTTTCCTCGCCTGCTTGTAAATAAATAATTATTATTATTAGGAATGTTCCCTGCTCGTTTTTGTCTTTTCTTCCATTGATCCTGCATGGTCCGAATTTTACTTTAGCTGGGACTTTATTCCATCGATCCATTCCTTTTAGCCGGTAAGTCCTTGTATTGGCAGTGTCGCTCGGCTGCATCCGATCCGTAAAGTGATCCGGTCCGGTAGAGTGATCCGGTTCGGACAAGGCGTACCGAGGGCGTGTTCCCCGGTAATTAAATCATGTGATTAATAGGTAACCTGATTATACCATAGATGGGAGGACCCTAGGCCAGCGGTTGAGTTATTGGCATCCACGGTCGGTTAAGCGACCCGCCGCATCACGGAATTATCCGTGTGTGCGGCCTACAATTCCGGGGAGTCTGGTGGGAACTGGATAGCTTCCCCACCTAGTTGTCTTACCCGACCCCCGGCCCGCAACTAATATATATATATATATATATATAATATATATATATATATATATACATATATATATTATATATATATTTGTCTGTCATTCCATAACCCAAAAGGGCATTGCTATTTTGATCTTTTAAAGTCTGCCCGTTTAAAGAATGGTCTCGGTCACGCTAGACGAAGTGTCTTCATCGGAAAGACAAAATGATAGCTACAAAGCAAAGCCAACTGCAAGTTCAAACAACAGCTAGCTTTAAATCTGGAATACATCTTAACATGAAGAACATTCAAACAAATTTATTCGCTGAATAAAGAACGCAATAGAGCTGGAAGTAAGTTCCTGGTTTGCATTGACTGCTCTACGTTTACCTCTGGAGTCTTTCTCACATCCACCTTTTTTCACCCTTCACCTCACTGCCCCCATTTGTGCCAGATTAGGGGCAAATGTTACGACCCCCTGTAGAATTGAATCCCATTAGTCCAGACCATCCCCTTTCCACCGCAATAGCAGCTTTAACAGGCCAAGGAGTTTGGACAAAAGCTGCAGTTGAGACAAAGGCTTTTGAGAGGCCTTTGGAATGCGTTATTTTGCACCCGTTGCCTCTTCACCGCATGTCTGACTTTCCGAGTTAACTCGATGCATTAGATTATGGGACAGGGACTCACTTTAGCAGACTAACTCAATATCAGGGTTATTTTGTAAGCTGATGTGTTTTTTGCTGAGGTTTATTGTCTCCCTCTGTGCACTGTTTTGCAGATAACTGGCAAGTGAGAAACAACACACAAGATCCAGAGGAAGGAGTTTGTGAAGATATGAAAGAATTGGCATCTAGGAAGGCCGAGGCAAGCCGAGGTTGACACCATAACGAGAGAGATTTAAAAATCAAAACAAATACACGCAAGGAAAAACTGTTCATTCAAGCATGTTGTTTGAAAACAGTTTGGATGCAGATATATTGATGCCTTTTGCAGAACAATTTGCCTGTCTCATACTTGCACACTTGGCTACTGAGAAAGTCAGATATTGACAGAAAAATAGAGTGCAGTAGACAGATCAGGAAGGAAAGAGTCTAGCTGTATAAGAGAGAGAGACAAGTTTTTTGAGGGCATCTAGAAAGGGGACAGAGAAAAACAAGTTGTCTGGAAGAAGGATAAAGTTTCAGAAAGAGAGAGGGATAGACACACACACACACACACGCACACTTATATATATATACATATATACATATAAAAGCGTGAGGTTGTGTCAGTGTGTGAAGAAGAGAAGTAACATGTTGGAGAGACTTTTGTGAAGGGAGAATACGACAGTGCTTTGGGGAATAAGGGTGGAGAGAGTCATAGATTGTGTAGAGAAGGTGTAGTCTCGACTGAAACTGGAAAGGGAAAGATGGAGGAATAAGGTTAGATTACTTCAGAGAGCAAGAAGTAGCAAAATAAACAGACCCCAACAGCATCGAAGAAAACTACCATAGGGCACAGACACAAAAGTGGACAGGTGATATGTACCTGACCACAGCGGAATTCGGCTTGTGAAAGACTGAAGAATTAAAAAGAGATATACTGTACACGAATAAACCAATCGCTTCGGCACGTCAGAAGGAAGACAGACGGACACACGTGCACACATACACGCAAAGAGAGGTGCAGACAAGTTGCAGCATCACAACCACAAACGTCTAATGTGCTGAGGCTCTTAAGGAGAAGCGGGGAGCGGCTGCAATGGAGACAAGGGAGCGACGGCCATACCGCTCTCTCACCAAAACGAGGCGTGAGAGACGGCAGCGTTATGGAGGTGGCCCTGGCAGCACAGCTGCTGCGGCTGCTGCTGCCGCTGCAGCTGCCGCAGCTTCGGCAGCTACTGGAGTAGGAAATAGCGGAGTTGACGGGCACCCGGTCCCTCGAAAGTCATACAGCTCGAGTGAAACACTGCAAGCTTATGGTGGTCCAGGAACCCGCTTTGGCTCCACTGGGAGGATCCACAGTGCTCTTTGGGAAGCGGATGCGGAGCCCAGGCAAGGTGAGTGGAAGGAGTGAGGGAAGACATATTGACATTGGGAGATTGTTTTGGGGAATCTGCTGTGCATATTGGTTTTGCATTTCTCCATTTTATCGGTATCATTTTTTGTTTTTATAAAATTCAGTCATAATTATAGCATTTCCATTGAAATTGAATGCCAGTTCAAGCACTCAGCAAATGTTAAAATGAAATTTGTGACAAATACTACATATCAACTAATTTGTGCATTAAACAGGAAGAAAATAAATTTACTTTATCATCATCCATCGAATACATATGTGTATGTGTGTATATATATATATATATAGTATATATATATATATATATATATATATATATATAGTATACAAATACAACCGCCGCTTCGCTGACGGCTAAATAAAGGGGGGGGGGGGGGGAGAAAGAGGGAGGGAGAGAGAGAGGAGGCAGGTGTGGGGTGAGAGGGGGAAGGGGAGGTAGAGAGGATGCAGAGGGGAGGTGGGGAGAGAAACACCTCACCAAACGTTGCTATTCACTGCGGGAGGGAGGGGTGCATGTGTGAGAGGAGAGAGAAAGAGAGAAGAGAAGACACACACACCACACACAGGCAGAGACAGCAAGAGAATGACAGGTGGTGGGAGGAGAGTGCTGCATTTTATGAGGAGGGGGAGCAAGGAGGGGGCAGAGTGAGAGAAAAGGTGGGGGAGAGGAGGAAAAACCATGAGAGGTGAGGGGTGGAGGTTCGGTTTGCAAACTGAATGATGTGTGATACTTAATGACCGAACACAGAAAAAAAAAAAGCGTCAAAACAGCTGTACACACAACGACACATCAGAGTTTGTAAAGTAATCCGCAGCACATCTGCAAAACTATGATATCCTAGTTGCAGAAAAATTGTGGGAAAATGAACCAAAAGCAATCACTGAAAATATTGAAGTACCGCTCACGTACGACCTTATGATCCCATCGGGCGTGGACATCGAAAACAAAGCATTGTGACCAGATATAATACTTAGGTGCAAAAAAAAGAAGAAGGCATTGCTAATTGAGGTGTTTGTACCGTTGATTTTGGACTAACGATGCAGAAATCAGGAAAATGACCAAATACCAAAACCTCAAGAATGAAGTGAAAATATCCTGGAAGCTGAAGAATGCCAAAGTTGTACCAGTGATGACGAAGAACCTCACAGAGATTTTAAAAAAGAACATCCCTGGGAATATCACTACAAATGAACTGCAGTTGGAAGCCGTCCTGGACTCGGTATCGATCCTGAAGAGAGCCCTCGGCACAAAACTTTGAAAACAGAAAATTTCACAGCTTGGTCCATGAATCGTGACCCTTACTAAAAATGAAGGTGGATACTTTGAGCCCACCGTGGGAGAACACTCCATTCACATTCTGAAACCTATATGTTAGATGTACACACACACACACACACACACACACACAACACCACACAAACACACACACACAACACACACACACGTAACACACAGACACAGCACACAACACACGTGTCATATATATATATATATATATATGCTTACACAATTCACATTGTAAGCAATAACAAACTGTGCTTCCCCATTGTCTTGGGTCACTTAACTGCATCTATTTTTTTCATTTATTTATTTATATTCATCCATTTATATTTTCATTTACAGATGCTTTATTTACTTGCATTTATTTCTATTTTTATTTAAGGATGTTGACTGATGATTCTGTCATTTTTCCTGGTGTATCGGCTTCCATTTCCATTGGCATGCAAAATTTCTGCCTTATTCATCACCCGGCAGGTACCGATCTTTAATATCAGTTAGTCAGTGAGTGAGTCAGTGAGTCATTGGTGAGAATGAGCTATATATATATATATATACTGGCAGGGTGTGCTTACACAGTGTGTAAGCATACGAACCATGCTTCCCCATTGTCTCGGGTCACTCAACTGCATTTTTTTCAATTTTTTTTCATATGTTTATATTTTCATTTATGGATGTTTTGCAATGATTCTGTGAATTTTTCCGGTGTACCAGCTTCGATGTCCATCGGCACGCAAAAGTTCAGCTTTCTACGTCACCCAGAAGGTACCGATTTTAATATCAGTCAATGAGTGAGTGAGTCAGTCATTCAGTCACTCAGTGAGTCAGTGGTTAGAAAGAGCTTTATACAGTATATTAGATACAGTAAGCCTGGTGTTGGCTTAGTGGTTAGGGTGGCGGCTTGGGATCTCCGGGTCCTGAGTTCAAGCCCCATTGGTCACTGAATTAATATACACCAGGAGGTTGACTCAGCCTGTCATCCTTCCGAGGTCAGCAAAATGAGTACCAGTGTACTGGTAAGGGGGACACTGCATCAGCAGCATTGCCGCGTCCCAACCAATGATGCAACCAGCAGCCACAGGCTGCACTCGATAGAGAGATTAGATTCAGTGCCTATAGAAAGTCTACGCCCCCTTTCAAAATTTTCACCTTTTGTTGCCTGGAATTAAATTGCATTAAACCAAACTTTTACCATCTCTATTTATCACCCTCAGAACCCACAACTTCCAAGTGAAAAACAAATTCTACAAATTTCAGAAAATTCATTAAAAATCTCACACCAAGTTAATTAGCCTCCACCTGTGTTAAATTGCAGTGATTTTGATTATTTCAGAAAAAAATCAGCTGTTCCTGTACGTTTCCTCTGCTGTGTAGTGCAATTCGCAGCAAAGACTCAACCATGAGAACGAAGGAGCTTTCAAAAGACCTCAGGGATAAAGTTGTGGAAAGTCAGAGATCAGGGGATGGGTATAAAAATATTTTGAAGGCCTTGAATATCCCTTGGAGCACAGTCAAGACAATCATTAAGAAGTGGAAGGCGTATGGTACCACCAAGACCTGCCTAGATCAGGCTGTTCTCCGAACTGATGACCAAGTCAGGAGGAGATGACTATAGAGGCCACCAAGAGGCCATTTGGCAACTTTGAAAGAGCTACATGTCTTTATGGCAAAGACTGGTCACTGTGTGCATGTGACAGCAATATCCCAAGCACTCCACAAGTCTGCTTGTAGAGTCGGGTGACAAGAAGGAATCCATTACTCAAAAAAGCCCACGTTGAGTCCCATTTGAGGTATGCAAAAGACCACTCCGGAGATTCTGATCCCATGTGGCAAAAATTTTTGTGGTCTGACAAAACCAAGATGGAACTTTTTGGCCTAAATGCAAAACGTTAACGTTTGTTGCAAACCCAACACCACACATCACCAAAACAACACCATCCCTGACTGTGAAGCATGGTGCTGGCAGCATCATGTTATGGGGATGTTTCTCATCAGCAGGGACTGGGGCACTTGTCAGGAAAGAAGTGAAGATGAATGGAGCAAAATACAGAAAAATCCTGGAGGAAAACCTGCTGCCCTCTGCAAGAAAGCTGAAATTGGGACGGAAGTTCACCTTTCAACATGACAACGACCTGAAGCACATAGTCATAGCTACACTAGAGTGGCTAAGGAACAAAAAGATAAATGTCCTTGAGTGGTCTAGTCAGAGCCCCAAACCGAAATCCAATCGAAAATCTGTGGCATGACTTGAAGATTGCTGTCCAGCAATGCACCCCCTCGCAACTTGACTGAGCTTGAACAGTTTTGTGCAGAAGAATGGGAAAATATTGCCCAATCAAGCTGTGTGAAATTGGTATAGACCTATCCCAACAGACTCAAACTGTAATTGCTGTCAAAGGTGCTTCCACCAAGAATTAACTCAGGGGGGTGGACACTTATCCAACCAAGATATTGTAGTTTTGTATTCTTCATTAATTTTCCGGAATTTGTGTGATTTGCTTTTCACTAGGAAGTTGTGTGTTATGATGTGTAAATAAAGGCGGAGAAAGTCTGATTTAATGCAATTCAATTCCAGGCTATAAAGCAACAAAAGGTGAGACATACCCAAACTCTTCCTATCGCCGGCCATCCGAACAAACTGAGCAACTTGCCAAGAAGGACCTTGCTCAGGGAGGTGACCAAGAACCCAATGACCACACTGACAGAACTACAAGTTCCTTCACTGAGATGGGAGAACCTGCTGGAAGGACAACAATCTCTGCAGCACTTCATAAATGTAGGATTTATGGGAGAGTGGCTAGAAAGAAGCCACTCCTGAGAAAAAGGTGCGTGACAGCACGCCTGGAGTTTGCAAAAAGGCACGTGAACGGCTTTGAGAGCATGAGGCAAAAGATTCTGTGGTCTGATGAGATGAAAATTTAATTCTGGCCTGAATGCAAAGCACTACATCTTGAGGAAATGAGCACAGCTCATCATCCACGTCATGCCATCCCTACCATGAAGCATGGTGTTGGCAGCGTCATGCTATGGGGATGCTTTGATTGAAACGATTGCTTGAAAACTTTGGCCAAAAATCGTGTGATAGACAGACAAACGCTACAAACCAACATACTTGGGGAAAATTTTTTCGCCAAGTGATGACCCCAAGAAAACAGCCAAAGCAACACTGGAATGGATTCATAACAAGAACATGAAAGTCCTTGTGTGGTCCAGCCAAAGCCGAGGCTTGAATCCCATTTAGAATCTCTGGAAAGACTTGAAGATTGCTGTTCACTGACACTCCCCATCCAACTTGACGAAGCTTGAGTAAATCTGTAAGTACGAACGGGAGAAAATCCCCAAAACCAGATGTGCAAAGATGATCCAGACATACCCAAGAAGACGCGAAGCTGTAATCGCTGTCAAAGGCGCTTCTATAAAAGTGTTGACTCAGGGGGTTGAATACTTATTGACGCAAGACATTTCAGGTTTTCATTTTTAATTAATTTGAAATTTTTCTAAAAACCCGTTTTCACTTTGTCATTATGGGGCATTTTGTGTAGATTGGTGATAAAAATATTACAAAAGTCGAGGGGTGTGGATACTTTCTGAAGGCCCTGTATATATTCAACAAAAGAAGCACACTGACTATGACATGATGCTCACATCATGGACAGTGGCCACAAAGACCCTATGCATGCAGTTGGAATTTATTTACAATTTATTTACGATTTATTTGTATGCTTCCCTCCATTCTCTGCACAAATTTGATTTTTTTTTTTCTCCATGGACAGCTTCTTCCATGTTGAGGGTTGGAGGTCATAAAATCAGCCCCAATAGCTGTTTTGAGGTCTTCAACTGTCAAGAATCAGCTATCCTGCAACAAGATGGTGCACCAGCACATTATGCTCTCGCAGTTAAAGAATATCTCGACAATGAATTCAGTGGACGATGGATTGGACGTGGATCTGAGATAGGGTGGCCTTCTCAAAATGTGACAACTCGCTTTGGGGTATTGTGAAAGAGGAAATTTCTCATCTCTGCCTAACAACAGTTGAAGACTGTATATATGCATATATACGAGGTCCGTCTAAAAAGTAACGGGACTGAGCCTGCTGTGTCACTTACACAACTTGAATGAACGGGTTGTGTCACAGTCTTTTGCAACATTCCAGCAATAGATATGATTGGTGATGGTTGACTGCGGCTCATTGTGTGATTTTTTTTACAGACACGTTGTCTAGACTGAGTCGTCGTGCTATGAGTCGTGAGCAGAGAGCCAATCTGAAGTTTCTTGCCAAACTTGTCAAAACACCTTCCGAATCCTTCGCAATACTGCAGCAAGTCTACGGGGAAGAAATGATGTCACGTACACGTGCATTTTAATGGCACAAGAGGTTCAAAGAGGGACGGGAGGAGTAAAATCAACGTCTGAAGACTTCAACAGATAAGAACTTGAAAATCGGGACGGTGTAAGCAAGGTGTAATGCAGATCACTGACTCACACTGCGGTGATTGCTGAGTGAACTTTCCATCAACAAGGACACTGTCTGGAGCATCATCACTGAAAATCTTGAAATGCGCAAAGATGGTCCCCAAGATGTTGTCCGAGGACTAGAAACAGCAAAGAGTCACTCTCTGTCAAGACATTATCGAGCACCTCGAGGACGATCCAGACCTGCTCCGGAGAGTCATTACTGGCGATGAATCGTGGATATTCGAATACGATAGTCCGTCAGTGAAAAGTCCGGCATCACCAAGACCAAAGAAAGCAAGGATGTCGAAGTCGGAGGTCGCGTTTTTTTTTGACATCAAGGGCATCGTCCACTTCGAGTTTCTACACAGGGTCAAACAGTGAATCAATATGTGAACAAGGAGATCCTCCGGCGCCTCATGAGATCAGTCCGGGACAAGAGCCTGGGTGCTCCACCATGACCACGCCCCTGCTCACAGTGCCCTGAGCATCTGACAGTTTCTGGCAGAGAGGATGTATATATATGCAGAAACAGTAGACTAGGCGTAAGTCGTCACCATCGGGACCGAGAAAAAAGTGACGACTTAGAAATGTGACGACTTAGGCGTATGCGAACATTCATGATGACTGTGGGGTGAAGATGAATCACGCGTGGCCTGGACACGTATGTGTGAGAGCCGGCTATTGTACCAAAAGGAAAAACACAATCCTCGGGGCATAGTGGGGGTTCATTGGTGAGTTGGAAAGTGATCAAGCAAAGATGGAATTCATGAATCAGTTTATCAAAAGTAAAGATAATGAACAACTGTAAGACAACTCATATACCATCGGTGATGGTATGGTGACAAATTACATGACACACAGTCATCGTGGTGATGATTACCACTCAATGCCTATGTGTAAGTGAGTGCGGTAATGTACAAAACAAGCCAATATAAAACCATGATCGGACTTCAACACGAAGCTCGATCGATCCTTTACTCCTTCGCGAAGTAATCCATTATGTTTGACTGCCTCAAACTCTTGGGCATCTGGTGCATGAGAAAGGACTCAAACCGGTCATTGTATTCCATGATGTTGTCTGGGAAATCCTCCACGAAAGACAGTATCGGCGCATCACATCCAGGGCGCTGAATGCCTCCCGAATAGTTGGAGGCGCGTTTGGAATGTATGTCTCCCCTGAGTCCTCGAGATCAACAATGTCCACATCGTCCACGTCACCCGTATCGTCGGAGACGTTCTTCACAGAATCCACAATTTCTGCATCAGTCATTTGTTGGGTGCTGCGTAACTCAGCGTCCACGTTGATGTATTTTTCCAATGAGGGTATCGCGTCTGAACCAAAGATTTCAGCGAGTTTTCCCAGACGTTGCGGAACTGGTTTCCATGGTCGTCATCGCTCTCCTCATCAACTTCATGGGCGCTGCGATCCGCATTGACGAACCCGACCGAACAGAAGCAGTTCGCGATGGTAGCATTGGAGACCTTCCCCATGCGGTTTTGGCAGCTATCAGGGCATCCAGCAAATCCCATTTGAATGGGATTCCCTCATCTGCTGCATTCAGGCGACGCGTGGCAAGGATCTGGCGGTAGTGAAGTTTCAGGTTTCTGATGATGCCACTATCCATTGGTTGAGTGCGACTGGTAGTATTGGGTGGGAGGAATACAAGTTCTATGTTCTCCAGTTGACATGCAGGGTGAGCTGGGCAGTTGTCAACGACGAACGCAATTTTGCGTTTTTCAAGTGACATACGATGGTTCAGTTTCACCAACCATTGTTCGAACAGGGCAGAAGTCATCCACGCATTTTTATTCGCCGAGTAGGCCACAGGCAGGTGCTTCACACTTTTGAAGGCTCGGGATTCTTACTTTTCCGATGGCGTACAGAGGGCTTGTCGGTGCCATCCATGTTCGCTCCAACCAGCAAAGTCACACGGATCTTCGCCTGCTTATCACCATGATGGGATTGACCAACGAACCCCAGAGACTTTTCTGGCAGCATCTGCCAGAAAAGCCCAGTCTCATCGGCATTGTACACATCCCGAGGCTGATACCTTTCCAAGATGTCTTTCAATTTGCCATCCTTCCAGTCATGCACCACTGCCGAATCCACGCTGCCTGATTCGCCGCACTTCTTGACCTTGCCGATTCCCCACCTCACTTTGAATCTGTCTATCCAGTGCATCGGCAAGGTCTCGGCATCATCATGCCCGAGGTCTGCAGCGAATTTACGTGCCTTCAGCAGCAACATTTCACCGTCCAACCACGAATATTTGGCTGAGCCGACATTTGCCGAAACCAGATGATGAGCGCGTCATCAACATCTCAAAGGACACACATTTCACGCGTTTCACACTTACCACCGGCCTCGCGATCTTCTCCACTTGTCCAAATATCTTGCCCTTATTCTTCAAGATATCGTTCAATGTCTGCCGTTTGATGTCCAACTTCTCAGCTATGGCTGTTTTCTTCATCAGTGGGTTTGCCTCGCAAACTGGATAATGTCGTATTTTTCTTGGTAGGTTTTAGTTGTAAGCTTCCGCTTAGTCGCCATTGTCCTGCCTGCAGTGCAATCAACGTGTGTACGCAGTTATAAATAGCCTATCACTGGCGTGTAAACCAATGAGCGAGCATCACGATTCCATGAAATCTGGCTTCTCACGAGGCAGCAGTTCCGTGTGACGAGTTAGGAGTGGTAATTTACTTGAGTTTCCATTACGCGGGAACGGACAACATCTGACGACTTAGACGAAGTGACGACTTAGAGATGACGACTTACAGAGGGATGACCCTTTATTCAAAGGATTTAACATGAGATAAATTCAGGACTTTTTGACGCTGCCGACTTAGGCGAAGTGACGAGTTACACGCTGCCGACTTACGCCTAGTCTACTGTATATATATATATATATATAATATATATAATATATACAGTAGACTAGGCGTAAGTCATCACCATCGGACCGAGAAAAAAGTGACGACTTAGACATGTGACGACTTACGCGTATGCGAACATTCATGATGACTGTGGGTGAAGGATGAAGTCGCGGCGTGGCCATGTGTGTGTGGACACGTATGTGTGAGAGGGCGCAACAATCTCTAGACGGCTATGTATCCAAAAGGGAAACACAATCCTCGGGCATAGGTGGGGGTTCATTGGTGAGTTGGAAAGTGATCAAGCAAAGATGGAATTCATGAATCACTTTATCAAAAGTAAAGATAATGAACAACTGTAAGGCAACTCGTATACCATCGGTGATGGTATATCATCGACAAATGTGGAATGAATGGCTGTTAGAATTCATTCATTGGAATGAATGTAGAATGAGTTTTCATATGGAATGAAAACTCATATACAATCGACAAATTACATGACACACAGTCATCGTGATGACTACCACTCAATACCTATGTGAAAGTGAGTGCCGTGATGTACAAAACAAGCCAATTATAAACCATGATCGGACTTCAACACTAAGCTCGATCGATCCTTTACTCCTTCGCCAGAGACTGCATTGCGCAGCCTGTCTACCTCTTCAGATGCATGTGGGACGGCGCGCTGACTGAGCTGAACGCAGCGCAGTTATAAATAGCCTATCACTGGCGGTGTACACCAATGAGCGCGCATCACGATTCCATGAAATCAGGCTTCTCACGAGGTAGAAGTTCCGTGTGACGAGTTAGGAGTGGTAATTTACTTTAGTTT
Organism: Eptatretus atami; assembly: GCA_035128595.1. Taxonomy (NCBI): domain Eukaryota; kingdom Metazoa; phylum Chordata; class Myxini; order Myxiniformes; family Myxinidae; genus Eptatretus; species Eptatretus atami. The sequence continues at coordinate 44,757,381 of CM068967.1, forward strand.
CCATTACGCGGGAACGGACAACATCTGACGACTTAGACGAAGTGACGACTTAGAGATGACGACTTACAGACTTTATTCAAAGGGACTTAACATGAGATAAATTCGGACTTTTTGACGCTGCCGACTTAGGCGAAGTGACGAGTTACACGCTGCCGACTTACGCCTAGTCTACTGTATATATACATATATGTTTGTATTATATATATATATATTATATATATATATATATATATAATATGTATATATTGTTTATGTATATATTATATATATAATGTATGTTTATGTATATATAATATATATATATTTATATATATTGTATGTTTGTATATATATGTATGTATATGTATATATATGTTATAGGTATGTTTATGTATATATATATATATATATATGTATGTTTATGTATATATATGTATGTATAGTAATATATATATATATGTATATATATATAATGTTTATGTATATATGCATATATAGGTATGTTTATGTATATATATATATATGTTTAGGTATATATATATATATACATATATATATCCAAACATACATATATATATATATATATATATATATTAATTATTATATCATATAGATAGATATATATGTATATACAGTCATGCGCCCGCTTAACGACATTCCGGGCAACGACGGATATGCCAGCTCTGAAAAATTCCTATCGCCGAGTGATGGAGCCGACGTAGCGCTGCCAGTCGTATAAAAATAGCACACTACAATTATGTACACTGTACAGTACATAATACTTCATAATGATAATAAACAACGACAGTGTGGCCCTGTTATAATGTGATCGTTGAGGTCCATAAAATGTCATCGCGAAAAAAACAGGATCGTGCTAAATCGGGATTCAAGGAAATCGGCTTTCAAACTGAACCAATGTTTCCACGTTTACCTTCGAGCAAGAAAATTACCTTTGAATTGAAGAATTCCACGAATAAATCGTTTTTACAGTCGAAATTAAAACACAAATTTATTTTTAGTGAGCTTTTTATGTTGTTAAAACAATCGCACTGTTCTGAAAATATATCACACAATTGACAGGTGCTAGTTTCTTCATTTGTAAATTATAACATCGATGCAATGATTACGTATTTATAAAATCCAAACGCTATTTATTCACCTTTCTATAATCGATGCGAGAGGAGATTGTAAGCTGCTGCTAACAACACCGATGGCCATCATGAACAGCACAAAGGTAAAACTAACGTGTCTTCCGTCTCTCTTGGATGTGTGTTACAATTGGCAACAGTATTCAGTACAGTAACATGCTGCACAGGTTTGTATCCGAGGAGCAATAGGCTACACCATATAGCCTAGGTGTCTAGGTTTGTGCAAGTACGATGTTCGAAAACGAAAACGAAAACGAAAACAAAAAAAACAAAAAAAAAACGGAAAGGTTCGCACAACGACGACGTCGCTAAAGGCCCAGTCACACCTTGACGTTTTAGCCAGCTTATGCCGATTTTTGAAAAATTTGTCTAAAACGCTAGCACACGTCGAATACGTTATGGGTAAGTTTGGTATACGTTAAGAGCACGCTGAAAAAACACTGCCATACGTCGTAGTACGCTGGCTTTCATCATTGTACTTTGTGGTTGTCCTCAAATTTTCCATGCTTGAAATTTTACGACTTATGCCAGCGTATGACTCACACGTTCCGCTACGCTGGCATAAGTTGTAGGCACGTTATGCGATCGTTGACACACGTTGACACACGTTACTTGTAAGTTAATCATAAGTCGAAACACGTCGAGGTAATGTTTGCGTACCCGAAACTTATTTCTAACCTATGAGTAACATGTTGTAGGCACGTTACGCGATCGTTGACACACGTCCACACACGTTACTTGTAAGTTACTCATAAGTCGAAACACGTCGAGGTAATGGTTAGCGTCAGTGTTCCAGACTCCCTGGTTTTTTTTTTCCTTCGGTATGACGGTGATGTTGACACTTCGATTTCTCGTGCGGTTATAATATAATATAATTAATAGGCTGCTGCTCAACGATTTAAATCATAACCACACTAGAAATCGAAGTGTCAACATCACCGTCATACCGAAGGAAAAAAAAAACCAGGGAGTCTGG
>CM068967.1:44759508-44774004 GCA_035128595.1 Eptatretus atami
AGTGAGAACGACTTAGAGATGACGACTTACAGACTTTATTCAAAGGACTTAACATGAGATAAATTCGGGACTTTTTGACGCTGCCGACTTAGGCGAAGTGACGAGTTACACGCTGCCGACTTACGCCTAGTCTACTGTATATATACATATATGTTTGTATATATATATATAATTATATATATATTATATATAATATGTATGTATATATGTTATATATATATATGTATGTTTATGTTATAATATATAATATATATATATATATGTATGTTTATGTATATATATGTATGTATATGTATATATATTTATAGGTATGTTTATGTATATATATATATATATTATGTATGTTTATGTATATATATGTATGTATATGTATATATATATATATGTATATATATATATATGTTTATGTATATATGCATATATAGGTATTTTATGTATATATATATATATGTTTAGGTATATATATTATATACATTATATATATCCAAACATACATATATATATATATATATATATATATATATATATATATATATATACATATAGATAGATATATATGTATATACAGTCATGCGCCGCTTAACGACATTCCGGGCAACGACGGATATGCCAGCTCTGAAAAATTCCTATCGCCGAGTGATGGAGCCGACGTAGCGCTGCCAGTCGTATAAAAATAGCACCTACAATTATGTACACTGTACAGTACATAATACTTCATAATGATAATAAACAACGACAGTGGGCCCTGTTATAATGTGATCGTTGAGGTCCATAAAATGTCATCGCGAAAAAAACAGGATCGTGCTAAATCGGGATTCAAGGAAATCGGCTTTCAAACTGAACCAATGTTTCCACGTTTACCTTCGAGCAAGAAAATTACCTTTGAATTGAAGAATTCCACGAATAAATCGTTTTTACAGTCGAAATTAAAACACAAATTTATTTTTAGTAAGCTTTTTATGTTGTTAAAACAATCGCACTGTTTCTGAAAATATATCACACAATTGACAGGTGCTAGTTTCTTCATTTGTAAATTATAACATCGATGCAATGATTACGTATTTATAAAATCCAAACGCTATTTATTCACCTTTCTATAATCGATGCGAGAGGAGATTGTAAGCTGCTGCTAACAACACCGATGGCCATCATGAACAGCACAAAGGTAAAACTAACGTGTCTTCCGTCTCTCTTGGATGTGTGTTACAATTGGCAACAGTATTCAGTACAGTAACATGCTGCACAGGTTTGTATCCGAGGAGCAATAGGCTACACCATATAGCCTAGGTGTCTAGGTTTGTGCAAGTACGATGTTCGAAAACGAAAACGAAAACGAAAACAAAAAAAAACAAAAAAAAAAACGGAAAGGTTCGCACAACGACGACGTCGCTAAAGGCCCAGTCACACCTTGACGTTTTAGCCAGCTTATGCCGATTTTTGAAAAATTTGTCTAAAACGCTAGCACACGTCGAATACGTTATGGGTAAGTTTGGTATACGTTAAGAGCACGCTGAAAAACACTGCCATACGTCGTAGTACGCTGGCTTTCATCAATGTACTTTGTGGTTGTCCTCAAATTTTCCATGCTTGAAATTTTACGACTTATGCCAGCTATGACTCACACGTTTCGCTACGCTGGCCATAAGTTGTAGGCACGTTATGCGATCGTTGACACACGTTACACACGTTACTTGTAAGTTAATCATAAGTCGAAACACGTCGAGGTAATGTTTAGCGTACCCGAAACTTATTTCTAACCTATGAGTAACATGTTGTAGGCACGTTACGCGATCGTTGACACACGTCCACACACGTTACTTGTAAGTTACTCATAAGTCGAAACACGTCGAGGTAATGGTTAGCGTCAGTGTTCCAGACTCCCTGGTTTTTTTTTTCCTTCGGTATGACGGTGATGTTGACACTTCGATTTCTCGTGCGGTTATAATATAATATAATTAATAGGCTGCTGCTCAACGATTTAAATCATAACCACACTAGAAATCGAAGTGTCAACATCACCGTCATACCGAAGGAAAAAAAAAAAACCAGGGAGTCTGGAACACTGACGCTAACCATTACCTCGACGTGTTTCGAGTTATGAGTAACTTCAAGTAACTTTTGTCGACGTGTGCCAACGATCGCATATTGTGCGTACAACTTATTCCCATCGCATGCGGAACGTGTGAGGCATACGGCAAGTACGTCGTAAAATGTTTGACACGTTTAAAATTCAAGACGTACTCCACTTACTACGACGTATGATAGCGTACTTTAGCGTGCTATTCACGTATACCAAACTTACCCATACCGTATTCGACGTGCGCCAGCGTTTTAGACGCATTTTTCAGAGGTCGGCATACGCTGGCAAGACCGCCAAGAGGTGACTGCGATGTTGACACTTCCATTTCTCCGGCGGTTATGATTTGAATCATTGTGCGGCAGCCTTTTAATAGGCTACGCCACGTGATCGTCGGCGATACGTGAAGCGCTATGCATAAGTTAGACTATCGTTGGGCATAGGTTGAACGCCGACAACAGGCTAAGCATTCGTTGTATAAGTTATCTATAAGACAACGAAACGTTCTGTGTCCGTTACTAATATGTTATGCATACGACCAACTCGTTATGAATACGTCCGAATCTTTTTAAAAAAACATCAATAGTTCAGCGTACGCCAGCGTTTTACATACATTTTGATACGTTGCCATTGCTGGCTAAAACGTCAAGGTGTGACTGGCCTTTAACGACGCGTTTCTCAGAACGTAACCCGTCGTTAAGTGGTGCATGACTATATATATATATCTATATAATATATATATATATAACATATATACATATACTAAAATATATATATATATATATATATATATATACAAACACACACATATATACAGATACATACGAGGTCCATCAAAAAAGTAACGGGACTGACTTCACAGAATTTTATTCCAAAAAAATATATTGAAATCACAGCTTGTCCCTTCAAAATAGTTTCCCTACAGTCTCACACACTTGTCCATCCTCTTCTTCCACGCTTCGATGCACCCCCGGAAGGCTTCTTCTGGAATCCTCCGGAGCTCCGTCGTCACGGCCCTTTTGATGGCCTCCACATCAGGAAATCGGGTCCCTTGATCACCCCCTTAAGCTTGGGAAATAGGAAAAAATCACAAGGGGCCAAGTCTGGCAAATACGGGGGTTGCTCCAGAATTGGCACATTATATATATATATATATATATATATATATATATATATATATATGCCTGGTGTGCCTTAATGGTTAGGGTGTTTGGAGTGGGATTCTAGGGTCCTGACTTCAAATTCTGCTTCCTGTTGAATTAATACCAGGTGGTGTTGACTCTACCTGTCATCCTTCTGTGGTCGGCAAAATGAATGCCAGCTTGCTGGTATCCTTTGTCGGAGTGGTGACCCGTCCAAGATAGTACCCATTAGCCAATGAGACTGCTTAGGCAGTTCCAACACTGCACAGAGTATGGTTCCAATGGATGGATGGAAATATATACATATATATTTATGTGTGTGGTTTTTTTTTTAAGGCTCTTCTAACTAAACAGTGTTATTGGCAAAGCCTATTAGGCACGAGCTTATCAGAGCTGCAGCAAATACCGAGAAGAGAATTTAATCCTCAATTTTATAGACCAATCCACATACATGTGTTTCGGACTTGTTGGCCCTCATCATTGTGCAGCAGAATCTCCTCCTCAGATTATTTTCCCTTTGTGGAAGATCACATCAATAGAAACTTTCAATTTTTCATCAAAGTTATGTAAATACATGAAGTAAAGGTGCTTTTGTGATCGAGCGTCATATCTCAGGTGCCCCCTTCAGCTGGGAGAAGGGTGGACCTTGGCCTCTGCCTCCATGTTTCTGATTCAGTGGTTGCTTCTCTGTCTGGAAATGAACCACTAGGATTTAAATATTTACATTGCATATTCAGAAAGGAAATTCATATCCAAAGGGTCTACAGTCTCTGCGGGACTACACTGAGTGTAAGGAGTGGTCAAACGCTCGTGTACGACCTCCACAAGGAAATGGGCCCTTTGGGCCATCATTGCCATGTTATATTCTCGAGTTTAATTTTGCTACTGCTGCTGCAATAATCTTATTTTTGTTTTACTAAAGTCTAAATAACCCTATTTTGATTTGATTTGATGTGTTGTGTCATTAAAAAATAATATTATATATATACATACATACATACATACATACATATATATATATATGGTAAAACCTCACTAGACGGCACCTCACTTGTACAGACTTTGGATAATCCGGACTCGTCTGTCTGGATGCTGCTGGTCTGGTGTGACCACGTGGCATCGGTTAATGTTTATCTGCCGAGTGGTGTGGAGCTCTGAGGAAGTGTCTGCTTTGCCGAGCAGTGTCCAATCATGAAGCACATGAGGATAGTCTCTACTACTGAATATTGAAACTGATGTGAGATTTTCGCTTGAGCTTGCTCGTAAGTTTTTGTGGTGCACGCTTGTGGATAATACCGACAAAGGTGAATATTTAATTATTGTCTTCAAATATTAATTCAATTTGATTCAAGTTAATTTTTGTTAAGTGCCTTATAATGAGATGCCCAAGAGAATTAAAAATAGAAAGTTACAAAGAGATGTGAATTCATTAAGAATTTCAAACAAACTGAATGCAGTAAAAAAAAAAAAAAAATAACACTTTGAGTTGAAAATATATGAAACAGAAAAGAAGAGAGACTTGCAAGAGTGAAGGAAAGAAGGTAGACGAGCCAAAAGCCTGTGTAGAAAAATGTCTTTGTAAAGTTTTTCAAAAGAGACTGACTGCAACTGAAACTGCGACTGAGACTGAGACGAGTGAATGTAAACAGGAAAAGAGTTCCTCATTTTGGGGCATATTTCGTAAAACAACCGATAATTGGGAATCTTGACAATATTACAATGAATTAACTAGTAAACAAGTTCCTTCTGACCATTCTCATGATATTTAATGAGCTGGTAAGAACCCTTTAATCGGATTAATCCACGCACAAGCCAAAGCAGTTAAAGGATGACCCAGATTACTGCTTGGAATTGGCAAGGTTCGATGACATAAACTCTTATTTTCCTCAGTACATTGCAAATCCTCTCTGGCCAAGGACCAGCATGTATATTTCTCATCACGAACACGGCTGCTTCCTCAGGCTGAATAAAGCAGGAAACTAAGATGCCCAGGCACATGCTGCGATGTAACACACATTCCTCCCTCACCACTGCATCTGGATCATAATTTTATTTTCAACGGCAGCACCTAAATACACCCTCAACCCTTCACTTGGATAACTAGAAGGGCACTCGGTAGAGCGCATACCTCCGCCATGCAATGCCTGATCCACGAGAACATATCAGGCCCATTAAAAATTTGAAATATCATGCTTTCTATCATTTTGGCCCTATCTCTCAATGATGAAGAATCACTTTAATAAATTAAATAACTCTCGTATCCAGATTCGGATCTTCAACAAAATCGAATTGATTCGTCCTTGTCACACAGTCACACACCCAACCCGTCCACCAAGTTTCATTCAAATCCATCCACAACTTTTTGAGATATTGTGCTATATATTAATTTAGTCCAATCTCTCAATGGTGAAGAATCACTTAAAAAATTCTAGTAGTCGGATCTGTATCCGGATCTTCAACAAAATCTAATCACTTCGGCCTTATCGCACTGCCCTCCAAATTGGTCCACAACTTTTTGAGATATCCTGCACACAAACAGACAGACAAACAAACAAACTGAAAGGGGTGAAAACAATAACCTCCGTCCACCTTCGGTGGTGGAGGTAATAACCCCTGCTTGGAATAACAGAAACAAAAGTTTGGTGATTTGATTGTAATTTACCCTTGTTATGGAAAGACCATGTTGGTAGAGTTGCATGCCTCAAAAAGTCATGGCAGTCTTTTTGGGAAAGATATCTTTCTGTTATGCTATAGTCCTGTAACATTATAGGATGTCTCCAACAGACTAACATGCGAGTTTGTGATCGATTTTTGGGAACTTTTGCTCTTATTACTCAAAGACTGCAATTTCCAGCATCCTCGCAAGACCCTAGCATAATTATCCTCGTCAGAGGGTATTGCCTTTAGGTATTTTTGTTTATTTATTACTTGCTAAATTGAAGATTCACAAATGCACCAGTTACTAATTGGTCTGTTACTAATTGGTGAAAAAAAATTTTTTTTACAAAGAATGTTGGTCTGTAGCGTTTGTCTGTCTGTTTGTCACACGATTTTTGGCTACAGTTTTCAAGCAACCGTTTTGAATTTTTTTTCCGTGTGTAGGTGACCGGCCAAGGACAGCAACGCGAAATTTTGGTGAAGATCCGAATCTGGATCCGGATTCGAGAATTTTTTAAGTGATTCTTCCCCTTTGAGAGATGGGGCCAAAAACGATAAACAGCACAATCTCGCAAACGGTTATGGATGGATTCCGCAGAAAGTTTGTGGACAGGTTGGGAGTGTGACAAGTACGAATTGATTCGATTTTGGTGAAGATTCGAATCCGGATCCGGGTATGAGAATTTTTCCAAGTGCTTCTTCACCACTGAGAGATGGGGCCAAAAACGATCTATCGCATGAGATCTCAAAAAGTTGTGGACGAGTTATGACAAAACTTGGTGGATGAGTTGGTTCGGTGACAAGAACAAGTTCATTCGAAAATTGGTTAATATGCGGATTCAGATCCGACCTATCAGTGGTAAACAAAATGTAAACTATTCAGCCTGGCGGAGGTATGTGCTTTACCGAGTGCCGTTCCGTTTTACCAAGTGTCACTCTACGAGTGATTTTTCATTCTTTCTGTTGTTCTGTCTGTTGTTCCATATGTTTGTCTGTCTGTATGTCAATCACCTCCAGGTCGCAATTTTACTCCGATCTTCATGAAACTTAACCACTTGGTAGAGGTAGTCACAATTGAGAAGCCCATTAGTTTTTGAGGTCAATAGGGCCAATGGTCAAGGTCACAAAATCATCAATTTTAATTTCATCTGATTGACTTTAAATTTGAAAAGTGTGCATATTTCATCACTGAAGTCTTTGTGAAGTTTTTCAAAAGAGCGAGACTGACACTGAGACTGAGACTGAGATGAGTGAATGTAAACAGGAAAAGAGTTCCTAATCTTGGGGAATGTTTCGTAAAATAACCGAGAATTGGGAATCTTGACAATATTCTGATGAAAACAATATTACGATGAAAAGCGTTTGCATATTTCGTTCCTGAAAACTATTGTTTAAAAGCTCAAAAGATCAAAGGTCAAGATTACATAATATTGTCAATTGTCATCCGATCGAGTTGCAATTTGAACAAGGTTTGCATATTGGGTCACTGGCTCTTATTGTTTGGGTGGAATCAAAAGGTCAATGTCACAAAATTGTACATTTTTGGCTGATTGACTCGAAATTTTAACATAATTTGCATATTGGGTCAATTAATTGGATCATCAATCAAAAGCTAAAAGGCTATTGTTTTGAGGTCAAAGGGTCAAAGGTCAAGGTCACAGAAAATCATAAATTTGCTTCTGATTGACTTTAAATCTGAACTGGGATTGGATATTGGGTCACCGAAGCCTATTTTCATGGTGAAAAGGTCAAGGTCGCATAGGATCATCAATTTTCATGTGATTGATTTGGAATTTAAACATAATTTGCATATTTGTTCACTGAATTGATTCACCAATAAAAATCTAGAAGCCTATTGTTTTTGAGGCTCAAAGGGCAAGGTCACTGTGACTGCTTTCACAAGTACCGGTTTATGACCACTTGTTACTTACGAAAACTAAAGATTTCGTAAGTGTATTGATCACTTCCGTCCTCTGTTTGTGTGTTTGTTTGTTTGTAGGCACGATAACTCGAGAACGGAAGAAAGCGCCAATGTCAAATTACACCACGTGATTCAGGAGGTGATGGCTAGTGCTGATTAGATTTTGGTCAAAATCGGTCAAAGGTCAAGGTCACAGTGAGGTCAAACATCCAAAACATGATAACTCGAGAAAAGTTACCACAGGTATTGTTGACGAAGCGTGAGTTTGGAAGATCGAGGTAATTTCGGCGGAATTTGTGTGTCAATTCGTCGAGTTACGGCTGTTTTAAAAATTTCAATGTTAGCGCCCATGGCGCAGAACGCCTTGCCTAGTTGTAGGCCGCGTTGTGTTTTCGATAAAGATGGTGTTTAAAAATCATTTTTCATCCCAATAAAGCTTATCGTCGCATGCCTGACTCGCTAAGCCGTCGGATGGTGTAAAGATTGTTTGTGGATGGCCGAATATTACGCTTTTATGACTTTGATAAAATAATATTAAATAATTCCATAAATTCCTGTGGAGAAATGGAGTATTTTTGCTTCGGTCGACGTTACGAGTTCGTTTTAACTTCGATTTTAATTTTGTCTTCGGTTTTTGCGATCGCTTAGGACGCTTAACACTCGGTTGTCGAAATTCTGGTAAAAATCGGATGTTTTGAGACGTTTTAAGATTGTATAAAAATATTTCACCCGCCGCTCACGGCTCGTCACGGTGGCGCAGCGCACTCGAGCAGACGCGTCGTTGAGTCATGTAAAGGTTTTGCGTGTGGCGCTGACGTCATCGCGCTCGCCCCGGCGTCCTTTCGAGTTGGGAGGCCATCGAGTGTGACCTTTACGTTACGTTAATCCGCGGTAACTCGAGAACGGAAGAAGCTACCAATGTCAAATTACATCACGTGATTCAGGAGGGTGATGGCTAGCGCTGATTAGATTTGGTCAAAATCGGTCAAAGGTCAAGGTCACAGTGAGGTCAAACATTCGATTTTCGATGGTTTGGTACAGAATCATCGTAGAAACTTCTGGTTTGCGTCGCTACCTTCTCTAGAGAGCATTTATTAGACAAGGTCAGAGGTCAAGTTGACGATTTCATAAGTACCAGTCTATGACTGCTTGTTTGTTTGTTCATTTGTTTATCTGTCTGTATGTCAATCCCGACAAGTTGCAATTCTGCACCGATCTTGACAAAACCTAATGAAGTAATGGAGCTCGTCAAAAGCTAGAACCTGTTATTTTTGAGCTGAAATGATCAAATGTCATGGTCACAAGTCATAAAATCGTCAATTTTCATCTGATTTACTTTAAATTTTAACAGAATTTTAACATTGGGTCATTGAATTGGTTCACCAATCAAAACTTCGAGGCCAGTTGTTTTTTGAGGTCCAAAGGTCAAGGTCACATCAACTGATTTCACAAGTACAGGTCAATCTATAAATGCTTGTTTGTTTTCTGTCTGTCTGTCCGAACACAATGTGCTAAAGTAAGCAACAAACATAAAGTACGTAATACTCGAAAAGTACTTATTACGACAATGTGAGTACATCTATAAATAATGTACTGTTAAGAATGTGAGTATGTCTATAAAGTACGTGCTATTAGGGACATGCGTACATCTATAAAAATACATACAATTGGAACACAAGTACGTCTATAAAATATATACCATTGGAATGTGAATCTATACAATAAAACCAAAAAAGGTCTGTTTGTGTGCTGCATGAACAAAAACCTACATGCTCAATTAGTCTTCTACACAACATGCAAGCACAAACACACAAGCACGCAAACACAACACAAAATACACCGCACAAAACCACACAAACACCACATAAAACAAATCCTGGCAAGGTCTGGAATCTGTTTACCCTCATCTAGCTTGCCTCTGTTTGGTTCTCGTACCCATCATCCAAAGTGGAGTATTTTGTGCATTAGAATCGTGCAGCCGACAAATGATGGCATCTCTATACAAGTTGTGACATGATGTGTTGTATAAATGCACATTTTTGAACAAAAGTCAAACTTTTCCGTATTTGTTGATGCTGATATGACAGCTTTAAGCTCGACTCGATTCTTCATGCTTGGACGAATTATATTAACTGTCATCTTAATGGAGATCTCTTCACCTTATGAATAACACAAACTGTTCTTTGTGTTTCAACTGCATTTTATCAATCTTCTCATCCCTTATGTGAATAGAAAACATTTGCCAGTACTAAAGCCATGTTTGCCAGTGCTAATGTACGTCAACAACAACAACAACAACACCAAAAACCGCTTTGACTTGTAACAGGTATTCACAGACAGTTTATTATTTGAGGTCATCCTGCGTGCCAGAAGGAGAATGTCCATTGGACAAAAACAAAAACAACTCGGTTGGTCTGCGTTCTGTACTGCACATTCATGGAGCGTTAACACAGACCTTACTTTCCTTTCAAAGTTACATTCATCACTCCCGATCACACATACTTAAGGATATTTAAAATGTCATATTATCTTTAGTAACGGTTTGCCTTTTTTGTGCTGATATCCTTGTCAAATTCCAAATTTGCTTCTAGCTACAGGATTTGGATTAGTGACACACATGAGATAGAATGGTTCCATATCTGAAACATTCAATCAAAACATGAAGTATTGTGACATATATAAGGTCCTCAAGTCATCAACACATCTTTGCCCTTTATGCCATTGCACACAGACTTTATTCTTCGTTACCAACTGTGCACCTGACCCTGCAAATAACTTGCCTATAATCCCAATTCTTTTTGATAGTAGCAGTCTTGTTAGGACCTCTGTTGACTATTATTCATTACTAAATGTTCTCCCCATCTCACTTTTCCTCTTTCACATATTCTTCGTTCGTATACAGCACAAAGCTGCAGGGTAGCATCATTGGCTGAGGGCACAGCTGTTGCCGCTGAAGCAATGCCCTCTGATGGTTATGGCAGGAATTTGTAATTTGTTTGTGGCTACGGTGATAGCTTGCCCACTCTTCCCGAAGGACACCATCAAAACTTTTTAATGTCCACCATCGAAAGCTGGCAGATGGGACGCCCGTTTAAAGTCCATCCAAGGGATGGCTCACATTGATGAATCACCCTGCCTGTGAAAACACCAGGATGACAGTTTATAGCTGGGTTGGGATTCAAACCCAGGTGAGAGGACGTAGAGGTGAGTGTGCGTACCTCTAGGCCATCCTGTCCTTCACTGATTATGTTTTGGGTTGCCTCAGATACAATGTGCTATCAAACAGCATCAGGCCTTGTGGTTTAAACCTAGTTTATGCTTTGTGTTTTAAACCTTATTTTTGTTTGTTGATGATTGTTTAAGATAGAAAGAGTGAGCATAGCTTGTAAGCCATGCATTTTAGCCTTAGGGCCAATGAGTATGTGTTTATTGTATGATCATGCTTTGTCTTAGAATCAAAAGGCATCCATATTGCAGTGAAACATTATATATGACCAATTACTTTGGTATTTGCACTGAAGTACATCTTTTTATCTTACTCCTAATGTTCTCAGTTTTTTTAAATCTTTTTATTTCATATAATAAAGTGTTTTCTCAATCAAGAGATTTGTTGGAGACTCAAGGTTTACCATGCAGGCTTTAAACACTGCCCCCTTCCCATTATTGTTGTAAATTTTGGAGAGCTTGGTTTGGGGATTTTGGACAGAAAGGTCGAAACGCCGATGGGGACACTGCCGAGCTGATGATCCTTCTGTTCATTGAATGAGAAATCAATAAGCTGAAGGAATTCTTCAAATCTCTCTCCATATCTAACCACTTCGCTCCACCCATCGCATACATCCTTATCCTAACCTCATCCCTCCACAATCCCCCTTAATGCTCCCTTCCCCTCACCACACCAGCTCCAAAATGTCTTCGAGAATGCTTACCACCAGCAGCCTCCAGCACCTGATGTATCCTGTGTGAAGCTATCACATTCTTTATAACCAGCGAGCCACCCAAGTACATTTTCATACTATAGGGCAATACACCAGCCAGAGGCTTGACTCACAGCCTGCATAAACATTCATAATTTACAACTGTGGTAGGTGTATGCATATGTTTTGCTCTTATTATGCGACACCAGCAGTGTCTTGCACAATCCATCAGTTTACAATACCACAGACCCTTTCTTGAGTCTTGAGTCACAGCTCCTTTACCACAAACCACCAGCATCCTTCACACGCCGGGTATCACAATAAACATCCGCAATGAGATGTTTGCTTCCTCCACTCATGACCTCTGCCACTCATGACTTCTATGACAAATTAAGTACCCCTGCTAGCTTTCTTTGCAAGCCATGAGTTTTTGCCATATTCCCACACCAAACTCACAACTCTGAGAAACAGACTGGCATTGACTGTTTAACTTAGAAATGGACTTTGTCATGAGTAAGGTTCCTTCAAACTTTTCAAGGGGATCCACCATCACTTCTAGAGCCTCTGCTGCATCACTGTACAGAATTCCCTTCCAGGCAACTCCTGAAAACCTTAAGATGCCATTCCTTGGGAGCTGCAACTGTATCATCTGGACTTCATCAAGCATCGTTTTAGGACATTATTGTAATGTTACTCTGATATGAATCCCACAACGTTACAACCCAAGTTACCAAGTGAACAGCCATTCAGAAATCGCAAGGGCAACTTGCCTCTTACCAAAGAACTTCACCCCAGCCACAGAAGAAACTGGGACATCTTAAGGTGCAAACACCAAATGCAGCTTACAGAGATTACCCAGATAATCTCCCCATTGATGTCCCTGAACAATGCTGGAGTCACTCTTGGTGCTCTTTCGAGCACCACCTCCTTTCCCTGAAGTACGGTCCCTCACTGAAGATCTTCCACAAACTACCTGTTTGGCTATCACCTATAGCTTTCTCAACTCCAACCTGACTCTCCCCCCCCCCAACCTCCTGAAACTACTCCACAAACCCACTCAACCCTGTCACTCTCTGAGGGACACTCCTTTCCCATAACACTCATCACCCTCTTTTTAAAAAACAATCGTTTATTCCTTGCTAATTGTGTCCAATTTATGCTTCTAGGTCATGGGATGAAGCTCCTAGAGAGGATTCCGGATTGGAGAATATGGAAGAGTGTGGAGCAGACTATAGGCAAAGAACAATAGGGGGTTCGAAAGGGAAGAGAGATGATATTGGATGTTTTATGCTGAGACAGTTGGTAGATGTGGTGGTACTGGTACTGCAACAGCAGCAACAGTAAAGGCTGCAGGTCTGCAAGAACAACTGGATCAGGAGGATTGTGGAACTGAAGAGGGTGGATAGAAGGGAATGAATGAACTGAGGGGAGGGGATTGGTATGTAGATGAGATTGATTGGAGGTTTGGTAAGAGCCTGCTGAAATGAGCTGGAATTCTGGTATGGATGGAGAAGATGGACTTCTGAAGAGAGGAAAGTATTGAAAGAGCGAGGAAGGAAAGAAAGTGGCAGACCGCAGTTGAGATGGGAGATTGTTGCAGAGGGATGTTGGAAAGGTGGAGGTAGATGGAGAGTGTAGAGAGATGGCTGGTGATAGCGGGCGGTCAGAGCAGAGCAGCAGTTGAGTATCAGTTGGTCACATCCATATAAAGGTATTTTTCAGAAGATCATATCATATATATACAATAATGACCATCATATCGTAAGTGGGGGTCATCCATCATTAAGATTTTGATGCTTCCATCCCAGAATTCTCTGAACAGCGGGTCCACAACCTTAGTTGTGTCTAAATCCAAAGGTCATCGGATCAGGCTGAGGTAGAGGGGGAAGAAAAAGAATAATGTGTTCTTGTCAGATAGGCATGTGCTTATTCTCATTTGTGATTTTTGTGCTGCACATTATTTTTTCATTTTAGTTCGGACTAAAAACCTGAACCGTCCTAAAAACCTGCTCCTCTGCTCTTGCTCACCCTCTCCTCTGTTCTATTCACCCTCTCATTTGCTCAAGGTCATCTGCATCTGCTTGGAAATCAGCAAACATCACTGCCCTGCATAAAAAAGGTGCAAAACAGATCCCTGCAATTCACGCAATCAGCCTTCTCCCAATCATCAGCAAGGTTATGGAATCCATCATCGTTTCAGAAATTACATCCTTCCTCTTCTCCATGGCTTGATTTCCGATCATCAATTTGGTTTTAGACCAGGTCACTCACCCTGGATATGCTGCTTCTGCTCTCCCAACAATGGATGGAGGTCCTCAATGCCAGACATAAAATCAGAGCCATATCCCGAGACATATCACGTGCTTTTGACATGGTCTGGCACCCTGCCCTGCTCACCAAACTCTCTTCCCATGGTATCCAATGCATCTCACTCATGGCTCGCAGACTTCTCTCCTGTTGCAGTCAACGTGTGGCCCTAAATGGAGTTCTTTCATCCCCTCTTCCTGTCCAGGCTGGAGTTCCTCAAGGTAGCTTGGCCTGTTCTTTTTCTGGTTTTCATCAACGATCTCTCCAACTCTCTGGAAAATCCTCTTATCTCTTTGCTGATGACTCCACCCTCTGCCATACCATCTGTCATCCCTCAGACCGGCAAGCAGCAGCTTCTTCGCTCACTACAGATCTGGGTAAAATCACAAACTGGTCCAACACATGGAATATGTCTTTCCATCCTGACAAATATCAGACTCTCACTATGTCTCTCCAAAAGGACCGTTTGGAACC
>CM068967.1:44781940-44801929 GCA_035128595.1 Eptatretus atami
AGTTCCTTGAATCCACCGGAGTTGGATTTATTGAAATCCGTTAATCCGTTCTCAAGTTATAACACGACAAACAAACAGACAGACAGACAGACACAGCTCATTTTATGATATATATTTTCATTTCAATTAAAAAGTAAATATGGTGTTTGAGTTTCACCATATTTGAGTCCTAAACCCATAAATATGATTGATGAGTTACATTTCTTTGAATAATTTGCTTGATAAAGGCAAATACTTTGAGATATTGAAAAATCTGACTCAATGGTGTGATGGTGAGAGCATCAGCTCTGGGTCTGGGAGGTCAGTGGTTCAAACCCTGGATGAGTCACACCATAGGCTTTAAAGATGGTATGTACTGTTTTCTTGCTTGACATTCAGCATTTAAAAGGATAGAACATAGACAATCCCCATAGTTTGGCATCCATTGGGAGGAGGAAATTCCTCCTTGGAAAATGCCCTACTGAGTGTGGTGAGAAATGTGGTGCCATTGTTGTGATGTTGCTGGTACCCAGTGTGCCCTGGAAAGTGACAGCACTCCCCTCAAGCTCAGTGGCTGTGTTTGTCTCATCTAACTGTGTTGTGTGTGTGTGTGTGTGTGTGTGAACTACACTACAAGCCTTGGATACTATAAAAAAAATGTTTTTAGAAAACACCAAGTATACCTCTTAAACATGAATAATGGTAGGGATCCTAATGCAGTGTTCAGCTTTAAGGTCGATGGTGATGAGTCCAAGATTTATGCCTCCATGGCGGTGATGGCCTCTTATGAGGTTGGGCTTATGGAATATCAAAAGCATTTCTGTTCCATTTCAACGATACTTTGCAGATGGAAAGAGCAAAGTAAGATGCTCCCCCCCCCTCCTTCTACATAAACAAACACATGCATGAAACAGTAAATTATTTACTAATATGTTTGGCTGTTTCCTCCAGGCATTGGTTTTATTCCAATGCTCAAGTTGTGAATGAGATGCGAAAAGGTTATACTGTAGTTACTATGAAGGTTTTTGAGGATGTGCTCACCCGGTTAAGGAGGATTAACTTGAAGTCAGACCCCTCTCTCCAAAGATTTGTTTTTTTTAGATGGTTACGAACTTGGGCAGGTCATCCATGCAAATCCCAGGTGATTTCACTCGGTATCACTATGTCGTCATTCGAGAGTTTCCTTGGGTTTGACACATGATCAAGTTATGCCACTTGGGACTTGCCTGTGATACCTTATTTTGCCTTCGAATTGCCTCATGATCGGGTCTGACTCTGATGTACTCTTTCATCGAATCGTTGACGATGTAGCAAACTCACTGCAATTTGAATCGGTTTATCATGAGATCCATACGGCATTTCATACAGAATTTCTACATACCTCCACCTCCCAATAATTCAGGCTTAGTGAGACTGTTCAGTAGGGTTGTCCATTCCCAAAAAGAAGCAGATTCTTCCTTTTGAACATAACATTTGACACCAGAATTTTAAAGATCCAGGAAAAGCATTTGAAGTCCACCGGGAAAACAAATGGGGTTCACACCATTGTATGATTTTTTTTTTTCATTTGTGAACGTCACACCACACGAACGTGTTAATAAGTTTTGAATAATTGTTTGGGGTCGTATAGACAAATCACCATGATGTGCATGGTCGGTTTTAGAGAAGACCACAAAGGTGACTCAAATCATCTGTTGTTGGAGAATCGATGCTGGGGGTTCTGTCCACTCGTCCAAGAGATGTTAAATGTTATTTGAAGTTATTTTCAAACTTGTATGCTCCCACATCAGTGGACTTCTTTTCTGAAAAAAAAAAAAGACAGGACCACCTTCCTAAAGATGTCCTCGACTTGAATAGCAGTGCACTTGGGCTCTCCATTACTCTCCAGCAATCTTGATGAATTTGGCACCACGTTGAGTGTGATTCATGATGACAAATCACCTAATTTAGATAGACCTCCTGCCAAACTCTGTAAAACCCCAATTAGTACATTCTAATTCCTGTCTTGTTTGAGGTTTTCACTGAGAGGTAGAATTGTGTTGAACTGTACACAGTCCTTTGCTGACTTCCTAAAAAGGTGAGTCACAGCTGGTGAGTAAGTCACATCCATTGTTTGTGTTCGGTACAGGTTACAAACTGTTCTCCAATGTATTGGCCATCCACATCAAAGCCTTATTAGAAAAGGTTGTTTCGCCTGACTGGCCAAAAGGTGTACCGCAAAGGTACAGTCGCATTTTTCTGGTCAGAGACCTTCTTCACCTTAGCAAAGAACATTTTAATAATATTGCTTTCTAATATAATTAATAGATATGCTTTATAAGATCAGATGAAGGACTTTGCATAACACTGATAAGCCTGGTGTTGGCTTAATGTTTAGGGTGGCTGGCTTGGGATCCTAGTAGGGATCCTTGGGTTCTGAGTTCAAGTTGGGATCCTAGTTGGGATCCTCGGGCTCTGAGTTCAAGCCCTGTTGGCTGCTGAATTAACACCAGGTGGGGTTGACTCAGCCTGTCATAATTCCAAAGTCAGCAAAATGAGCACCGGTGTACTGGGGAGAGGGGCACTGCATCACTGGCATAGCCACATCCCTAACCAATTATGCAACCAGCAGCCACAAAGGCTGCACATGAGTGTGTGTGTGTGTGTGTGTGTGTGTGTGTTTAACACTCATCATAATTTTGTATTTAACAAGCCTAAAGCTATGGACTTTGGGGAAACCTTCATCTCTTATGTCAAACATGTAAATACATGTATTCAGTCTTTAAATAATCACCAAAACCTTCTGCTTTTCCTTTAATTTGAAGACTGCAGTTAGGCGAGGCAGTCCTTTATCAGGATTATTCAATATCCTTGTTATTGAACTTCTTTAGTGCACATTAGACTGGCACTTCCTTATTGACTGGTGTGCTTGGGGGAAAATAATTCGGAGTTTCGGCATATGCTGATGATATATGCAGATAATTTTCCAAAGCCACAGTAATTTTTTGCCTTTTTTGGCATTTTCTTCGTCTGAATTTGCATCCTCTATCTATGGAAACTGGGTTAAGTGTGAGACCGTTTTTGGCCGTGGCAATGACTTACTATCGTTTGTTCTTCCCTGTCGCATTGCCAAATCTTCCAGGTGGATTAACTTGGGGGTGCAAAGGTATAATGCATCTCAAAGTCATCCTAGGTACACAAATGTTTTAATGAATTGCAATGGTGTTTTGGAAGCCATAGAAAATGAATTGCACAAATGGAAATAGTTGCTGCAGTCTTTAAAGGCCATATTGATGTTGTTGTTTTTTTAATCTCATGGAAGACCAAAGTGATGGAGGTAAAAAGCTATGATATTGACAGTGGGGCTACAGTTGGGCAAGAAAATGAATGAACATGAAAAGAGGAGTGGAGGAAACATATTTACCTGACAGTAAGGTTGGTTTAGTTACAGTTATTGGGGGTGTATAAGATCATTGATAAGGTTGTGGGATGAAGCATTTCCTTGAAGAACTGGATGGAAGAGTGTAATTTAATGATCTCCAGGAGGCATTTCCACAAATGAGAGAAAGTAGATACAAAAGAGAGGACTCAGGTGGGAAACTTGGGTTTTAAGAGTTTAACCAGAAGAGGGTCACTGGAAGAACCTTGTTGTTGAATCCCCCATTATCCCATATCCACAACCATTAATGATCTTTTCTACACTCATTAACCATCCCCAAGCCCACCTCTTCCTGGGTTTCTTGGTTTCCAGGTCTCCCCTTGTTCTTAAGTTAAAAAAAAAAATTGTTCTGCTTTTTCTCCAGTTTTCCTTCTACTTCTGTGATTGAGAGTTTGTGGCTGTATCCACCCCATATTCACCCCTGTGTCCTTCCCTGGCTCTCATTCTCCCCCTGTCCTTTGAGAGAGCAGATAGAGAGGAGAGGGGGTAAACAGCAGAGAGGCCACCAACTTGTTGGTGATGCGAGAGCAACAGACCTGGTGCTTCAGTCTCATCACAGGAGATTCCAATAATGTTGAGTTTTATATGCCACAGAATCCAGGACAGACAAATGTGATGCTTGAGCATCATCCTATAAGGGGGAGGAGCACTCCATTGAGCTATGGACATCAGGCTTTTTTTAGGCCTTGAGGAGTTCTTGTTTTTCAAAGAAAGACTTTGAATTACAGGGGATGCTGACTTTGGAAGCCATCTTTACTATATGGGCAGCCCAAGAGAGGTCATGGCTCATGGTCAGGTCGATAAGTTCAATAGATTGAACTTCTACCTGTTGCTACATATTTGATGTGGGATGCTCAGCCTACATATTTAAAACTTTCCACTTGTTGTTGCACTTGTGTTACCTCCACCACCGAAGGTGTTATGTTTTCACCCTGTTTGTCTGCCTGTCTCTCTGTTTGTCTGTCTGTCTGTCTGTCTTTGTGAGCAGGATATCTCAAAAGGTTATGGATGGATTCGGACGAAACTTAGGGGACAGTTTGTTATTGTGACAAGGTCGAATTGATAAGGTTTTCGGTGAAAGCCGGATCCAGATCCGGATACGAGAATTTTTTTAGTGATTCTTCACCATTGAGAGAAGCCTGGTGTTGGCTTAAGATCTTAGGGTCTTTAGTTTGAGCCCTTCCGCACATTGGAAATAATACCAGGTGGGTTGACTCAGCCTTTCATCCTTCCGAGGTCTGAAAAACGAGTATTAGCTTACTAGTAACAGGAGCACTGCATCAGCGGCACAGCCACACTTCCAGAAAATGATGCAACCAGCAGCCACAGGCTGCATACCAATTGAGGGATAAGGCCAAAAATGATACATAGCATGATATCTCAAAAAGTTACGGATAGTTTCGGACAAAACTTGGTGGATAGGTTGGGTGTGTGACAAGAAGTAATTACTCAGATTTTGCTGAAGATCCGAATCCAGATCCGCATACAATAATTTTTTTTTTATTTATAAAGTGATCTTCATAATTGAAAAATCTGGCCAAAAACGATACATAGCATGATCCTGTATTTCAAAAAGTTGTGGACGAGTTATGACAAAACTTGGTTGATGAGTTGGTTATGTGACAAGAACAAGCCGATTACTGTCACTGTTATTTCACTATCGCTATACAGTATTACTAATGCTAGACTGATGACATATCCTTGCTGTATTCTGTTTTTTCATTGCTGATCCTGTCGGTATTTACTTCCCTCAATACCAAACATGCTCCTTTGTTCCAGTTGAGACCTTTTAGGAATCTCCTTTCAGATTTTTCTCTTCAATTTCTTTCAATATTCTTATCAGATCGGTGTCCCTAACTCTGCCAAAGGCCTTCACCAAATCCACAAACTATAAATATTGTTACAGATTTGCCTCAGGGTGGACTACAAGGGGAGTTCTTGAATATACTCCCCTGATGGCGATCCTGAAGCCGCCAGCTCCACAGATAACTCTGCGGCGGTGCGACGGGTTGTTAAACAACCACAGACCAATTGAGAGACAGATGCTTAATTGCTTAATTTAGGTAGGGTCCAGTGTCCAAATCCCACTTTACCTTCTCGGCAAATTAAACCCCCCAGATAGGGTACTGTGCTTCCCAATGCGCAACCGATTCAGGATACAGCCGAGCTTTACCATAGGTTCCGCATCGGTTTCTGACAACTTGTAACACAAAGTCGAGGGTGAACTCCATGATACAGCACGCTATATCAAATCAATTGAAACAGATGACCGGACAGTTTGAAAGGGATTATAATTCAGCAATGCACATGTATTTACAAGTCAAACAAAGTCACCCATGAAAAAGTCTTATCGCCGCACAGAAATCCCTTTGACAATCACTTACCACAAACAACTTAGGTGTCACATTCATTCCAGGAAAAGAAGAAGATGAAGTTTGAAGTGAGTGCTAGAAGTGGGGCATGGGTGCGACCTTGCCCTTACCCGAACATGGGCCGGCTGTAGGCTTGGGCGATTCTTAAAATTTGACAATCGATTCAGATTCTTCACAAAAATCTCATCAATTCGTCTTTGCCACACACCCAACCTGCTCAACTAGCTTAGTCCAAATCCATCTATAACTTTTTGAGATCTCCTGTACACAGACAAATAGGGGTGAAAACATAACCTCCATCCATCTTCGGTGGCAGAGGGAATAAAGAAAACTAACAGCGTAAAATTTATGTTCATGAGTCAATAAAATCAGTGGTATGATATATATTATATTATACAAATCATGCCAAAGAAGTAAAAGTTGCTTCAAATTAATGCAAACCTCCAGGAAAATTGTATTTTTTTTCCAATTAGGTTAAAAAAATTGAATCCCGTTTACCCGGCAGTGTATAAGACAACAGACGACCGCTCCTTGATCGCTCCCAACTTTTTTATTTGCTGCTTATAAATATGCTGTGATATCTTTGCTGTTAAGAAATATGATGATTTTGGAATTTCACAATACTCTATACAGACATAATCGGCTAATGCTGTCTGTCGGATCCCGGAAGGAGAAGTCTGACACACATGCACACAGTTTGTGAGTACATCTCTGCTCATTTTCTTCACAAATTGAACACACTAGATGCAGAGAAACAGACTCGTCTTTGGCTGTTTTGTAAAGAATGACAGAAGAAGCTTTTGATACAATTTGCTGAACCAACAAACGGATTATTGATGGACAAAGTGAGATAAGGCATGGTGGGAATTGACTCCACAGACTGTGTTACAGGCGCGTAATCAGCGCTGTAGAAATTAGGATTCAATTCCCGGTTCCGATGATGGAAATCTATTCTAACTGAGAAATCGATTCTTTCATCCAAGTCTAGCTGGCTAGCTCATGTGGTACGAAACTGGGTGAGCGATATGGGTGTGTGAAGAGGTGTGGTGTGTGAAGTGCAGCGTGTGAGATGCGAAAGTGTGACGCTGGTCCTGAAGATAACCGTTGGCGAATCTGGTGCCTCTCTGGTGCTCCGAGTGAGTCAGCAAGATGGGTTCATATGGAGATGAGAGTGTGAGATGCAGAAGTATGATGGAGGTCCTGAAAAGGACCGTTGGTGAACTCCGCCAATGCTCTGGAGTTTCAGATGGAGTGAGAGAAACACAGCTTTGGAGAATGTCAGTAGGTGTGTGGTGACCACGCCCATGACCCCATTCTTCAGCAATCTCCCCACCTCTCCATCAGACCACTCCACTCCATGCTCCAGCTCTGTTCCTGACTGCAGGCTCCAATATCTGTTCCGAACTCCAAACTCCTTCGCATGGCTCCTAGGCATGGCACACACATTTTGCCTCACACTTCCATGCTTCTGCGATCCAGCGGCGCTCATTGGCTGGTTCCTGTGATTCGCCCATTGGCTGGTACAGAACTCAATGGTGTTGCTTTATCGATGGTGGCAATCAATAGAGGGTGCCATAACTATCTCGGTTCCTCCATGTGTCCACTCGCTTTGGGGGCGCCGCTTATGGCGTTTGCGCCGATGGTGAATGCAGGTTACTCTGTGTGATGTTGTTTGTTTGTGGGGCTTGTGGTGTGGATGAAGGTTGAGTTTTTGGAACTCTCTGCTCTGAGTCCTCTCTGCAGTTCTTGGATCTATCGTATTCATCAATATTATTTTGCATTCATTTAACCATTCCTTGCACTTATTGATTTCTCGATTTTGTGATCCAATCTTTTGTCTGCTCTTTGTTCCAGGTTTTTTTTTTCTATTTCCTTCTTTCCTCTAATTGTAATACTTCGTCACCCATCCGTAGATTTTTATTCCATGGTAGTGCTTCGCTGATTGTCATGTCAGCTTCGTCTTTTATACTGTTCATGAATTTTCAATTCATTATCTTAATCATCTCATTATCTTATTCATTCATTCCAATGTTTAGAATGCATTTTCTGTTCACTCTTGATATTTTGTCCTTTCCCTCCCAAGTTTTCCAATTTTATATCTCATTCTTTCTGATTTTCTCCTAGCCATTCCAATTTTATTTCAACATCTGCTACCGCTTGGTTATCATTGGCAGATCCCACATCCACATCTCGGAATGATCTCACATGTATGACAACACTCTGGTATTTCTTTCATATGATGATATCGTCAATTTGAATTCTTATCTCATGTCCTGGGGATTTGTGAGTGTGTAATCTTCTTGTGTACTTCTGAAACCAAGCTGTTAGACAAACTTAGTTATTTATCTTCACAAAATTCTATCAATCTAGCACCTCTTTCATTTCTTTCTCACAGTCTACTCGTACATATATAGTCCAGCAGTGCAGTTCCCTGATCATATTTTTCCTATAGTTTTGTATTTAAACTCCTGTACTGTTGCTACCTCATTTGATTTTATTTGGCCGTCAATACTTTGATCACATCCTCATAGAATATCTCTATCTCTTCATTTTCACATTTGTTTTTGTTAGCACATGTATTCTGGTCTGATGGCTAGATCTTTGGGTCGAGCTTTCAGTTTTACAATCATCTCTCTTTTTGATGTCATCCAATATCCCTTGACTTGCTTACACCATTTTTTTTCACAAATAATACAGTGACTCCATTTTTGGTCTGCATTATGCTTGAGAATATTGTTTCATATCCCTCGGAATTGATACTCAAGGATAAACCATGCACCATCAACTACAGCAGTCACCTCGAGGCAACTGTTAAGTTCAAGACCCAGAGGATGTGGGGGCAACAGCTCAACGTGGCTCTGATTTGCTGCACAGCACTCAAGGTTCTTGCACCATTTTGCAAATAGGACCTTCCCACTCGTCACTCACTATGCCTCAAACTGAAATTTGGTCTGTGACTGCTTTTTAGTTAATCACAGATGATCTGCATATCTACAGGTCATATCCACTATCTGCCACTTGGGGATTTGCTCCGGTTCACACAGTCGCCAAACCCAGTGTTAAAATATCATGTCTTAAATTTCACCATTTATTAGTGCTCGTACAGGCATTGTAAGTGATCTCAAGTGATGGAAACCTTGACTCCTATGGGAAACTAACTGGTTGAGGACGTGTTCAACATCAGGTTGTTTTTTTTACAACTAAAATGGCCGTTTTCTACAACTCTCTCTCTCTCTCTCTCTCTCTCTCTCTCTCTCTCTCTCTCTCTCTCTCTCTCTCTCTCTCTCTCTCTCTCTCTCTCTCTCTCTCTCTCTCTCGTGCAGCCTGTGGCTGCTGGTTGCATCATTGGTTGGGATGCGGCTATGCCACTGATGCAGTGTCCCCCTTACCAGTACACCGGTACTCATTTTGCCGACCTCGGAAGGATTACAGGCTGAGTCAACCTCCTGGTGTATATTAATTCAGCGGCCAACAGGGCTTGAACTCAGGACCCTAGGATCCCAAGCTGCCACCCTAACCACTAAGCCAACACCAGGCTGTTTTCTACAACTATGAGGATGTGATCAAAGTATTGACGGCCAAATAAAATCAAATGAGGTAGCAACAGTTCAGGAGTTTAAATATAAAACTCTAGAAAAAAGATTATAAGGGAACTGCACTGCTGGACTATATACGAGTAGACTGTGAGAAAGAAAGATGGTAACTAGTAGACGAGTTACCATCTTTGCAAAAATGGGTCTGTGCTTAGTTCAGCCCAGTGGCCATTATTTTTGACAATACATTATTATCCCCCATTGGACTTAGTCTGAAATGGGGGCTTATGGATTTGGTCTCGATTTTTGTGTCCGTGCGTGTGTGTGCGTGCCTGCGTCCGCAACCATATCGGGGACATGTATAAACTGATTTTATTCATACTTGGCTCAAAGACAACACATGATGGTATACATATGCACGTCATTGTGTTTTTGACCTCAGATCCAAGATGGTCGACTGGCGGCCATTTTAGTTGAAAAAAACAAACAGTGTCGAACACTTCCTCAGCCATTTCTCAGACATACATTTACTAATCTTGTTCAAACTTGGCACACAGATAATGAATGATGGCTTACATAAGCGCGTCATTTTATTTTCGAGATCAGATCCAAAATGGCCGACTGACGGCCATTTTAGTTTTAAAAAAAAAAGCCTGATGTTAAACATGTCCTCAACCATTTCTCGGAGAAGCATTTACCAGTGTTGTTCAAACTTGGCACACAGATAATGAATGATTGATTACATAAGGATGTCATTTTTTTTTTGAGATCAGATCAAAGATGGCCGACAGGTAGCCATTTTAGTTGTAAAAAAAACCTGATGTTGAACACATCCTCAACCATTTCTCAGATAAGCATTGACTGATGTTCAAACTTGGCACACAGATAAGGAATAATGGCTTACATAAATAATCATGTCATTTGTTTTCAAGATCAGATCCAAGATGGCCGACTCACGGCCATTTTGTGACTTAAATGTGTCCCCAACCAT
This sequence comes from Eptatretus atami, assembly GCA_035128595.1. Classification (NCBI taxonomy): domain Eukaryota; kingdom Metazoa; phylum Chordata; class Myxini; order Myxiniformes; family Myxinidae; genus Eptatretus; species Eptatretus atami. The sequence goes on from CM068967.1 coordinate 44,792,234, forward strand.
TTCTCAGACATGCACGGTCCGATTTTGTTCAAGCTTGTCACAAGTGCAGTACACAATGGCATACACCTAACCCTAACTTTTTATTTTGTGATCTGATCAAAGATGGCCGACTGGTAAACCGGCGGCCATTTTCGTTGTAAAAAACCCCAATGTTGAACACGTCCTCAACCATTTCCGGACATGCTTTTACCGATATTGTTTAAACTTGACACACAGTTAACGAATGATGGCTTACATATGCGCATCATTTTTTTTCGAGATCATATCCAAGATGGCCGACTGGTGGCCATTTTAGTTATTAAAAAAAACCCCGGTGTCGAACACCACCTCGACCATTTTTTGGACATGTATTTACCGATCTTGTTCAAACTTGGCACACAGTTATTGGGTGATGGATTACATAAATAAGCATGTCATTTGTTTTTGAGATCGGATCCAAGATGGCTGACTCATGGCCATTTTAGTTGTAAAAAACCTGATGTTGAACACGTCCTCAACCATTTCTCGGACAAGCATTTACCGATGTTGTTCAAATTTGGCACACAGAAAATGAATGATGGCTTACATATGCACATCATTTTTTTTTTCAAGATCATATCCAAGATGGCCGACTGGTGGCAATTTAGTTAATTAAACGTGTCCCCAATCATTTCTCAGACATGCATGGTCCAATTTTGTTCAAACTTGGCACACCACAGTACATGATGGCATACACATGCCCTTCACTTTATTTTGCGATCTGATCAAGGATGGCCAACTGGTAGACTGGCGGCTATTTTAGTTGTTCATATATATGGGCTCGCCCTTTAACTCAAGACAGCAAAATTACAAAAACAACGGGGGCTGTGACATTTCATGTCTTTTGTACTTGTTTCCTTTAATATTGGGTGGAGTGAAGAAGTAGATCTCCCTGTCTCTTTCCTGAGCTGGTGATTAATCCGTTTTATTCGCCCACTCGATTTGCTTCTGAAAGGATTGGTCCTACTCCATTTCACTTGCTAGATAAGAAGAGCATTTGTTTAGACATTATTTGCCTTCCTGATATGAAATTTAGATAGCTAGGAAACAATGGATCACCCTAATAGGGTCTTCATTTTTCATCTCATAATGTGCAGTCCAGAAAACAAGAGTCTATATAAAAACAGGACAAAATTTTCAAAGGTAATGCTTATGATGTTTTGTTATTATGAGAACTTTACAAGCCTGATTTCAGCACCATTAGGATTCACTTCTTATCATGATCTTGGTTGCTTAAATCAGCTTAAACAACTGTGTTGCTTTATACATTTGGAAAACTTAGAGGCAGTTGTGATCGCTAAGGAGTTCATCAACAGCATTATAGACAGCAGGAAATACAAACAGCGCAAACTGGTTATAAAGCTCTAGAATGTATTTTAACAGTGGTGGCCAGGAAACCAAAAAGAAGAAGATTCACCACCAATAGGGGAGATGATGCATCGACTGCATGAGAAGGAAAATCAAGAAAACATGGATGTCCTATGGGAACATCCATGTTTTACCAGGACCATTGTGCTCTTCTACAAGTACCTCAATCACTTACCGTTTGTTGCTGGACCACTTGCATAGTTCTGGGTATCCTCCATTGCTTTGGTGGAGATACACCTCGGCCTGATCAGATCATCAAGGGAAGGTGACTGGATGCTTCATTTTTCCACCATCCGAGCTATGCTGTCATGGTGTTTTGCATATGATAAAATCAACTACAGTCGATGCCTGTCAGTGTACTATGCAGAAATGACCAGGCTATCTGAAAATCACCCAGATGTCTTCTCGCAGCTTGTAGATGGAGGATTATCTGGACAGTTTGGAGATAAAAACTGTTTTGTTTGGACATCAGTTGATCAGACGATTGAAGAGACTATAAACAAGGATACGCAAATATTCGGAGGAACCAATGTCTTCAATATCAATCTCGGAACTGTGAGCAGATTATTACCTCACTCCAGAGTGCAGGAGTACATGGCTGAAAAAAGTGAGGGAAATGACACAGATACAAAAACCCGATCTCAGCCATCCTTACCTTGAGCAATCACACATTTGCAGAGATTAAGCAGATGTCCAGTCACTTGTTGACCTGCTTCAAAATGAATGGAACATATCCATTTGACAGTGGCCAAACTGAGCTGATCAGCATTTCTACAGCAACTATGTATTGCTCCTCCAGACATCACAAAGGATCTCCAAAAGGTAAAGCAGGTAGTCGAGACAGCTTACCAGCATTTTCAAGAAGAGTGGATCGAAAATCAGACGCTGAAATTCCACGATGGATTCAAAAAGCAGCAACTGAAAACATTCACAGATGTGAAGAAACAGAAAAAGTCTACAGTATCCAACAAGAACACGATCATCAGAGTGGACCGGATAAGAATTGTTTTTGAGATTGCAGATTTTAGGTTGGGGGTTGGGGGGGGGGGTCAAAGGTCGAAATTGGAAACATTATGGAAAACAAAAAAACAAATGAAATAAAGGAAACATTCTGACTTTTGGCTTGCAATACCTCTTTAATGGCAAGACTTGGCATAATGAGGCCTTACCACAGCCTCGACAGACTAAAGCAGGTGGACATTGGTGTCTTGTCAATTTAGTTTTACAGGGGTCATAGGTCAAAATTTGGCACAAAAAGTTTTTTTGACATGACAAGCCTCTATATGTTTAATTCAATCCCAACTCGACTTGGCCCAAAAAACCTTTCCTCTTGAAATCTATTGCATTCTGGGGTTTTATAAAATAAGGTGGATGGAATGGAGGTGCAAGGGAAGGGGAAAAAAGTGTGTGTGTGGGGGGGGGGGGGGGGGGGGGGGTTGGGAGAAATTTCATTTGCTTGGTCATGTCCACCATTTCGTTTTTCTTTATATTTTACAAATTAGGACAAAGCAAATGACGATGAAAATTCTTTTATAACTGTTGGTTTTCAAATCCTTTTCAACTGTGTGGAAGTATATTTTTGCACCACCTAGCGGTGCTTCTGGGATATTATAAAAAAAATATGAAGTTTCTGATGAAACAACCTGATTTTATGAATAATTCGTTCAAAAAAACAACTTTCCTTCTTTGTTGGAGTAAGTCGGTAAGAAAGTGTTTTGCAGATCATGAACTTTATTTTACTGAAAGAGCATTTCAAGGCCGAGCCTGCTGGCCTTGCTGACAAACACGTTAATGTCACAGTTTCATCATCTAAGGACAAATTTTTGAAATCTTCTCCCTTTTTATTCCACTGATCCCAGCCAGCGAATTCAGTCTGAGGGAACTGGGCCGTGGGGCTGCTGCTGCTGCAGCCCTTTCGGCATGCGGGGCCCGCAATCAAGACTCTCGCCCGACGGCGACACCGTTCCCTCCTAACCTCGGCCCTGCCCGACCACCCAGCCCCGGTGCCAGCGATGATGAATCCGAGGTGGAACGAGGACCGGGCTCCCCGGGGATGGATGGACCGGATCTCTGGGGACGGCCCAGTGTTGCAGGAATTGGGGGTCAGCGGTCAGGTCAATCCAGTCGAGCCAACTCGGCACTGACCCTCACCGACACTGAACAGGAGAACAACCGTTCCGATTTGGAGAGTGGTAAGATGCTGACATGCCTGTTAGGTTTGCTGTTTATCTGCCTCACGATGCGCTTCGTTCCCAGAAGAGCTGGTTATCTTTACTGTTTGTCTGCCGGCCGGCTGGCGAGCTACCTTAGTGTTTTGCTTTTTCACAGTTTGTCACAATTTGGCCAAAATCCCCAGCACAGAGCTCGGTAAACTATACAGCGGTTTATCCATGCATCATAGTGATGTGTCATCTCATGTCCTGTGCAATTGTGCACGCCAAGTGTATTAAAATTTATACGAATAAGTTTTAAATGGCAATGCGTAACTCATTAACTTTCATCAACATTATCATGATGTCTTTATAATATTAATTGTTGTTCGCGTGAATGTCTGTTCATACGGCACTTTGAGCCATATCTTTGACCCTGATGTTTTTATGGAGTACAATTTCCAGACCAGCACCGAGGAATTTGTGAATTATCCCTGAAAAACTGTGCACACCAATGGTAGCAAGATTGACACATTTAATTTATGACTGATTAACCCACTCCACAACTCCCCAACCTCAACGGTGCCTGCCTGTCAAGCAGAGTAACGTCCTTCGCAACGGATTAATTAACCACGCACACCAGTGAAGGACCAACTTTCTTTGCAACAAATTTTTTCCCAATGATTGAATGTCGTCTCCAGACGATGTCTCTGTGTCTTCTGACCGGTTGTTTACAAATTCTTCTTTTCAACAACCATGTTGACTTCTTAACAGTCACAATTGTTAACTCAGGCACTTGAAGCTCGAGACATCTGAGCCACACCCACTGTGAGTCTTTTCACCAGGCTAGAAGTTGAATCCCGGCAATGCAAAGTGCAAATTGGCACCTGAGGTGTGACGAGCAGGCTGGGCATGAGTGTAGGCTTGTTACATGTTGTACCATTGTGTCTGCATTGTGGTTACAGCAAACGATCAACAAGCAGTCTTCCTCTGCCTCAGCAACCTGGCATGGTGGAATGGCTGGGTCTCACCTGCACAGGATGTCAAGGGTTGCTTATTATTGATTTTGGTTTCGAGTAAATAATTACAATTTATTTCAGTCGTTTTCTTTTGATTTTACAACATTGCGATTGCACTGTACATAATTGTTTGTAATTATGACTTGCAAAATCGAAGATTTTTCAAGTATATTGGTCAGTCGATTTTGTTACTTACGAAATCTAAAGATTTCGTAAGTTATATTGATGACTTCCGTCCTCTGTTTGTGTTTGTTTGTTGTGTGTGTGGTGTTTGTGTGTTTGTGTGTTTGTGTGTTTGTTTGTAGGCACGATAACTCGAGAACGGAAGAAGCTACCAATGTCAAATTACACCACGTGATCCAGGAGGGTGATGGCTAGCGCTGATTAGATTTTGGTCAAAATCGGTCAAAGGTCAAGGTCACAGTGAGGTCAAACATTCGATTTTTGATGGTTTGGTACAGAATCATCGTAGAAACTTCTGGTTTGCGTCGCTACCTTCTCTAGAGACAGCTTTTATAGACTAAGGGTCAGAGGTCAAGTTGACGATTTCGTAAGTACCAGTCTATGACTGCTTGTTATTCTGTCTGTCTGTTTGTCTGTATGTCGCCTACCAGTCACAATTCTAAACCAATCGTCATGAAGCTTTACTAAGTTGCAGCGGTAGTCTCAACTGAGAAGCCTATTGATTTTGAGGGCAAAGGTCAAAGGTCATCTTCAGGTCAAATTTGTGAAATCGTCATTTTTCATCTGATTGTCTTGAAATTTGAACAAGATTTGCATAGTGCATTACTGAATTAGGAAACCAACTATTTTGGAGAGCAAAAGGTCAAAGGTCAACTCAAGGTCAAACTTCTAAAATCATCAATTTTCAACTGAAAAATCATCAATTTACATCCTATTAACTTTAAAGTTGAACACGATTTGCATAGTCCATCACTGAATATCGTCTCCATCATGAATATCATCATGACGACATTCAAAAAGCAACTATTTTTGAGGTCAAAAGGTCAAAGGTCAAATGAAGGTCAAACTTCTAAAATCATCAAATTTCATCTGAAAAATCATCCATTTTCATCTGATTAACCTGAAAATTAAGCATTAATTGCAGAGTGCATCACTGATTTTGGAAACCAACTATTTTTGAGGCCAAAAGGTCAAAGGTCAACTCAAGGTCAAACTTCTAAAATCATCAATTTCAATCTGAAAAATAATCAATTTCCATCCGATTGACCTGAGCTTTGATTCCGATTGACCTGAGCTTTGATTAAGTTTGTCAATTTTAATCTTAATGAAATGGACAATTTGATGTATCCATGGCAACCTTTGGAGAGGGGGGTGGATTTTGCAAGTATCTTGCTCTGCACGATGTCTTTTTATTGTTTAATAATTGCGAGAATCGTTATGAATGTTTCCATTATCTTATCATTGGTATGAATTTTTACCTCCGCCACCGGTGAAGGAGGTTATGTTTTCACCCCTTTCTGTCTGTTTGTGTGTTTGTTACTTGCAAATTCGAAGATTTTTCAAGTTTATTGGTCAGTCGATTTTGTTATTCTGTCTGTTTGTCTGTCTGTCTGTTTGTCTGTCTTTTTGTCGCCTACAGGTCAAAATTTGAAACCGATCTTCTCAAAACTTCACCACATGGTAGAGTTTGTCACAAGGAAGAAGCCTATTGTTTTTGAGGTCAAAAGATCAACATAGGCCAAAGGTCAAAAACGTTGGTGAGATTTCTAAAATCCTCAATTTTCATCCGATCGACTTGAAATTTGAAGAGGATTTATATTTCAGGTCACTGAATTCAACTCGCCAATTATTTTTGAGGTAAACATGGACCAAAAGATGAACATAGCCAAAGGTCAACAACTAAGGTGGTATTTCTAAAATCCTCAATTTTCATCTGATTGACTTGAAATTTGAAAATATATTATATTTCAGGTCAATTAGTTCAGCCAGCCAATTAATTTTGAGATCAACATGGACCAAAAGGTCAACAACTAAGGTGGTATTTCGAAAATCCTCAATTTTCATCCCATTGACTTGAAATTTGAAGAGGATTTGCATATCAGGTCACTGATTCAACACCATTATTTTTGAGGTCAAATTTGTTTTATTGATTTTGCAAGTGTCGAGCCTGCATGACGTCTTCTTGTTAATTGCCGAAATCCGAATGTTGGTCGGTTGTGTGTGTCATTCTGTGTGTCTGTCTGTCGTTTTTTGTTGTGTGTGTTGTTTACCCTGTAGCAGCCAACCGTTTCAGCGATCATGACCAAACTGGGTACAGACGTCGGCCATGGTCCAACTTAGACACTTGTCGTTTTTGGTGAATCTAGGTCAAAGGTCAAGGTCAAGGTCACCGAAAAACCGAAATTATTATTTTCGCAATAACGTCCGCTAAAATGGTCGTATCGACTTCAAACAAATCCAAATGTACATCTTCTAATACTGCATCCAACCATATGTCTCATTGGGGTGTCACACCAACACCCTTCTTAGCGGTCGGGGGTCGAATGTGAGGGGTCGGGTCAAAAATTTCAAATTGCGATTAAAAACGCCATTTCAAGTCCGATTGACTTCCAAGTTATGATCATGACCAAACTAAGTGCTATAACTCATTAAACAGTAGCACTATCGACTTGTAAGAACCAAATTGATTTCCAGGTTTATGTTTTTTCAGAGATCATGGAATTTGAAAAGTTATTCCAGCAATTCTTTGCTCAACGAGCAATTTCATTTGTTTGTTTGTGTGCATAATATCTCAAAAAGTTTGGACAGATTCGGACGAAACTTGGTGGACATGTTAGGTGTGTGGCAAGAAAGAATTGATTCAGTTTTGGTGAATATCCAAATCCGGATCCGGATACGATAATTAATATAATTTTTAAAGTGATTCTTCACCATTGGGAGATTGGGACAAAAACGATATATCACATGATATTTCAAAAATGTAATGGCCTGGAAATGTTCTCCTGGATCAGGCATTGCGTGGTGGAGGTATGCACTCTCCCGAGTGCCTTTCTAGTTTGTGTATATTATTATTACCTCCACTGTCGAAAGTGGATGGAGATTATGTTTTCACTCCTGTTTGTATGTTTGTGAGCAGGATATCTCAAAAAGTTGCGGACGGATTCAGAAAAAAATTGGTAGACATGTTTGGTGTGTGACAAGGGCCAATTGATTAGATTTTGGTTGAAGATCCAGATCTGGATTCTATAATTAAAAAAATTGTTTCACGAATTCTTCACTACTGAAAGATAGAACCAAAAATGATATATAGCACAACATCTCAAACAGTTATGGATTGGTTGAGACGAAACTTGGTGGATGAGTTGTGTGTGTGACAAGAACAAGCCGATTAAATATTGGTTGAGGTCTGAATCCAGATCCAGCCCATCAGTGGGATACAAAACATACACTGTTCAACCTGGGGAAGTATGCGCTCTACAGAGTGCCGTTCTAGTTTTTATTATTAATATTATCGTTGTTCTAATTGTATTACTTGCACAAAGCATCATGCTTATTTCGCTTTAATTACTCCACTGATACATTTTATTTCAGTTTTGAGTGTACAACTGTACATAATACTCCAATGGTGCCAGAAAAAAAAAGGAGTATAAATATTCAAGCGCTACAGGCGATAGGCAACACTGACCTCCAATGTGATATATTTGCTCTCTGCAAAGAAAAGAAATAAATCCCTTGGTAAGAGAAACAAAAACATGAACAACTGTATCTACCTCATCCTTTGTGTCAACCAGAGATAGATCCTGATGAAGCTTATAAAGAGAGATATTTTGGTTCAATGTGTCATATCATTGCTGTTTATGAATCCAAATCTGCAAGTACAGACTCAAACCTCAGCTTTCATCACAAAACACCCAGCTTGCACCAACGCAAAACTTTAGCAATATCTGGCGATTTCACATTTATGATCTTCATAGGATTTCCAAAACTGAATGCCTGTGTCTCTGTCTCTGTCTCTGTCTCTGTCTCTGTCTCTGTCTCTCTCTCTCTTGCAAAATGCCTCACAGGAGTACATTTTAGCTGTACCTGTGTGAACCTCCATCTTGCTAACAGATGTGACCAAATTAATTGGCTGCCTGAAATTAGCTATGGGAGTCACGCTACAGAGGGAATGGCAAAGGAACCGTCTCGGATCTTCTGTTTGATTGGTGGAGCCAGCAAAATGGATTGGTGCCTGATAATTGGGTTTCTGCCCGATCCTGCGTTGTCCTCAACCGTCAAAGCTCCAGTGGAGTTCACGTCATCATTGCATGTCCTTGTTGTAGGGTTTTGTTATTGGTGTATGCCAGGCTGAACCCCACAGCTGTGGGACATGATGAAAGGTGTGACGCAGTTGTCAGGAAATGGGAACGTTTTCATGGAGACCTTTAGAGGACCCAAGAGCTGTATAATGGAGCGAGGAGGCAACCGGGCAGGTGAGACATTTTGCATCGAGTTCAAATGGACTCAGATATGCCATTTTTAACCTGGTAGGAGGCCAGGGGGGGAGGGGGAGGGGATTGAGTGAGTGGGGATTGCTTGGGGCTAAGATTGATGTTTAATATTGAAGACTGGTCTGACGAGCAGCGTTTGTCGAGTTTATTAATGTGCCAACCAAGGCCAGAATGAGGTATGGTTGCTTAATTGCTAATTACTGTAGTTATTTCAATATCAAAAGAGTGATGCGGACGTGTATTAAACAATTTCCTCCAATTAGTACAAATCCATGGATTTATTTGTACACTTTATGTTCAGAAGTTGCTAAATGCTGGTTTAAAAGTGAGTTGTGAATGGTATTCTCTGCTCGATGGAGTTCACATTCCAACCAAAGCCTTCATAATAGACTTTGAATTAAAACATGAGCCATTGCTTGAATAGTGACTTTGAACCTGTTATTTGTCGAACAAGCCACAAGTATCACTTTATTGCATGTGAGTGTATTCCAAGACTACCCAGATGTCCCACTGAACTCTATCTACTTTTATGTGTTCCCACCAAAGTTACATTGTCCAACCATAGATGACTTTTTGATTCCTTAAATGTTCTATGATTTCTTCTTGGAGTTTCAAAATATCAAATGTAACAAGTCTAACTTTTCCTTATCGGCATTGTGTTTATTTTTTATTTGAAGATCTCTCTCT
>CM068967.1:44815987-44830043 GCA_035128595.1 Eptatretus atami
CGAGACTCAGCTATGAGGAGCGGCTGAAGGAGACAGGGCTTTATACACTAGAAAGTAGGCGGTTATGAGGTGATATGATAGAAATGTTTAAGATGATGAAAGGTACAGATAAAATAAGTGCAGATGAATTATCCCACAGAGTCGACAGTGATAGGACCAGGGGCCATAGCCTGAGAGTAAAGAAGAGGAGAGTTAAGATGGCAGTCAGGCAGAGGACTTTTATTCAGAGGGTAGTTAATACATGGAATATCGTCCCCAGAAATAGTGGCAGCAGAAACATAGATAAGTTTAAATTGGAATTAACGTAGGGTACTGCGAGATTATGGAGATTAGACGCGTTACAGGGATGTTATGGCAGGACTTTTAACGGTAGCTTACAGCATTGATGCGCGTATGATTTGAGTACCATGTGTACGGAATGCCTCCTTGGTGGGTCTTGTACAGGGGTGTTGTGAGGTGATCGTTTTTGTTTTTTTTAACTCAAGGCCCGTCCCCTGGAACATAAGGCGCAAGAACCCCCGGCCCCCTGCCCCACAAGAACTACAAAAAAACACTTAATTAAAAAAATTTGCATTTTCTTGTTTGATCTAGTGTAGATACATCAGGCAGGGAAATATGTTTGAGTGTCTGAGGGGATCAGTGACTGGGGAGGGTAATTCGGTGGCATTGGTGCGCAGGAGGATTCAGGTGGGTGCGAATGCATGGAGGAGGGTGGAGGGATTGATGGCAGACAAAAAGATATCAAGTAAATTGAAAGGGAAAGTTCTGGTGTCTTGTGTAATGCCAGCCTCCCCTTTACGGTCTGGAGACGGTGACGCTGAAAGAGAGACAACAGAGGCTGCAGGTCTGCAAGAACAACTGTGTCAGGAAGATTGCAGGAGTGAAGTGGGTGGGTAGGAGGATGGATGAACTGACGGAGGAGATTGGTGTGTAAGTAAGCTTGACAGGGAGATTGGTAAAAAGTTGACTCAAGTCAGCTGGACATTTGGTATGGATGGGGGTAGAGAGAATGGCTCAGAGAGCAAAGAGGTTGATGTAGCAAGGTAGGAAGAGAAGAGGTCGACCACGGTTGAGATGGGAAAATGGTGTGAGGAAGGATATCAATAAAGTGGGGTAGTTGTAGAGTGTAGATAGTTGGCTGGGGACAGAGGGAAATGGAGGAACATCGGAGTCAAGGCAGGGCAGAAGATTGGCACCATTGGACGTCACAGCTTATATAGGGAAGAGTTGGAGAAGAACATGATATATAAAACTCCAGATATAATGATCACTTTGCACCGACAAGTTGAACACAAACACAAGACCCTATGTTAGTAAATCTTGAAAATACAGATGAGAATGTCAAAAATTATTATCAAAAAGACACACATTGATGAATTGCCCTTCCTGCAACACACCAGGATGACAGTTTATAGCTGGGTCAAACTCAGGAAAGACAGCTCAGAGTGGAGTTGACTATCGGTGAATAAATTCAACCCCTTCAGGTTTGTTTTTGACTCGAACCATAAACTCCATGAGGATGGAAACAATATTTTATTCAATAACTTTGGACCTTCATATATATTATATTTATTATATATTATATATATATATACATATAGTAAAGCTTCGAATTTATTAAGTCTGCATGCAGGAGCACCACAGTGTCTGCTATGTATTTGCACTCTGCACGCATGCCCCGATCGTGATGTGTCGGTGTGTGTGTGTGTGTGTGTTGTGTGTACATTTATTGGGTCGCCAAAATAGGTGACCCTTATTGTCAGTAATTCTGTCTGTTTGTTTGGATGTTTGTTTGGGATGTTTTTTGTCATCAGCCATAATTGTAGTAAACGTGGGCGGATTTTGACCAAACGTGCTGAGGGTGTAGGCTACATCTTATGACCGAGTGCTTTGGAATTGTGATGGTTGCTAGGACGCTTTGGTTCCCTAGCAACAACCGAAAAACCTTCAAAATCTGGTTACCTGTCACCGCTTCATAGCGACCAGTGAGTGCCAATATACCTAGCGACCTAGCGATTCGCTACAGTCCAAGATCTTTTGCACCCTGAAGCAGGTTCTCCTCAAGGATTTGCCTGTATTCGGCTCCATTCATTGTTCCCTCAATCATGACAAGTCTCCCAGTCCCTGCCACTGAAAAGCATCCCCATAGCTTGATTTCCACCAGGCCAAATAGTTCAAATTTTGTCTCATGAGACCATAGTATCTTTTGCCTCATGCTCTGTCTTTCACCTGCCTTTTTACAAACTCCAAGCATGCTGTTATTTGCCTTTTTCTCAAGAGTGGCTTCCATTTGACCACTGTCCCGTAAAGCCTGGATCTGTGAAGTTCCGCAGAGATTGGTGTCATTCCAGCAGGTTCTCCCATCTTAGCCAAGGAACTCTAGTTCTGTCAAGGTGGTCATTGGGTTCTTGGTCACCTCCCAAACCAAGGCCCTTCTTGCCCAGTTGCTCAGTTTGGTCAGACGGCCAGCTCTAGGAAGAGTCTGGGTACTTCCATGTTATTTCCATTTTCTAATGATGGAGCTCACTGTGCTCTTGGGAACTTTCAACACTCTAGAAATTGTTTTATAACCTTCCCCAGGTCTATGCCTCCTCACAATTCCATCTTGGAGTTCTACAGACAGTTCCTTGGACTTCATTGTAGAGTTGCTGCTCTGACGTGCAATGTCACCAGTGGAACCTTATATAGAAAGGTGTATTTCTTTCAAAATCATGTCCAATCAATTGAGTTGGCCACACATGGACTCCAATCAAGTTGCAAATCCATCTCAAGGATGATCAAAGGAAATTGGAGCTCCTTCCCACTGTTGTAGCCTTTTTCCAGAAATTTACAATTTGCCCCCAAATTCTTCATTCATAATAGTTGCACATGGCTCCAGCTTCAACAGATCTCTCAACTGCTGTCTCACCCTCTCGCTCATCCCCTTACTTGTCTCCCTTCTCTCCCTTTCTCTATATGTCGTCCAATCCCAGGAGGATTTTTACCCTTTTCTACGTCTTCGTAAACTCTTTCCATGACCTTTTCCAAATGCATGATTTTTTTTTTTGCTCTTTCTAGCTCTTTTGTACGTATATTTCTTTGTTGTTTTGACATTATGCCAGTCTTGATGCCTATATCAGCTGTCAATGTCACAAATTGTGTATGTGTTAACAAAGGTTTTTGCTTCTCCTTTCTGTCTTGTTCTATTCCTCTATCCATCTGTTTCACTTATCCTTTCCCCTCTTCATTTGTGTTATCTCCCTCTCACCTCATCTTCTTCTCTTCTATTTGCTGCTTTGTTTTATTAATTTTCTTAATCGGTCATTCTTTCTCCTTTTTTTCAATTTATTTAAATCGTTGTAAGTGTGTCATATATATTTCAACACCTTATTCTGTTTTTTTGACCCATCTCTCTCTGCAAAATAATAAAATTTCTCTCTGTCTCTGTCTCTCTCATACTCTCTTTGTTTCATTGTCTCCATCTCTCCCTCTTTATTTCTCAAACACACACAACAACCTTTTTGATGCTGGTCAATTGTCCTCGACCATATAAGTGATTTGTCTTTCTTTCTCTTCACTCATTCCCATTATTCCTGCAACACCCTCCACCTTCCTCCCAAAACTCCTTCCTCACTCCCTCCCACTTCTGTCATCTCTTTCCCGAGTTTCCATGGAAACCCATAGAGGCAACCGTTGCTGCGACGCAGGGTGGCGTTGTCAAGGCACCTCGCTCATGATAATTCCACTCTCCTTACCCCCTGTGTTTCTCCTTCAGCCTCTTCTCTCTTCTCTCTCTCTCTCTCTCTCTCTTCTCTCTCTCTCTCTCTCTCTCTCTCATCATCTCTCTCTCTCTCTCTCTCTTTCTCTTCCTTTCTCTCCTCTCTCTCTCTGTATCTCTCTCTCTCTCTCTCTCTCTCTCTCTCTCTCCTCTCTCTCTCTCTCTCCTCTTCTCCTCTCTCTCCTCTCTCTCTCTCTCTCTCTCTCTCACACACACAACCTCTTTTTTATTTGCATCTGACCCTTATTTTTGCTCTCACTTTTGTTATTGCGTCTGTTTCCTATTTTCCTCATCATGCCTTGTGTCCTTGTTTCACTCCCTTGATCCTTTACTCGACCGAGTACCCAACTCTCACTCTTACCTGTGTGTGTGTGTAAGTTGTGTGTGTGGTGTGTTTGTTGGTGGTGGTGTTGTCTACCCCCCTTTGCCTTTCCCTCCCACCTTCCATAAATTCCCACTTACTTGACCTCAAAACCTTGCCCCTTCATCCTGTCTTTCGAGCATCCCACTCCACATTGTAACCTAAATTTCTCACTTTTCTTTTACTCATGCTATCTCCATCTTTTTACCTCTTTTCCTTTGTCGATCAGTCTTTTCTCTGTTTTTTTTTAATATATTGATTATTTATGTTTAGCTTTGTTATTCTGACACACCCTTTTATCGTTCTTTTCATACCTTCCCTGTTCATTGTATTTAAATGGCCTGTAACCAATTATTTTCATGCATTTAATCTCCGTCAGTGTCAATAAAGTAGTTTGAAAGATATCCAACATGAATGCAGTTGGCATGAGAAATGGGCTAAAGATCTGGGTTGTAATTTTTCGAGAATCAAAACTTCAAATCCAAATTAAAACAATCAGTTTTTGAGAATCTGATAAATTTTCATGATTAATCTACTTTTATTCCTCTTTATTGACAACAATGGCATGACTAACAGACATCAAGGAAGACCATTTGAGATGCAATGCTTTTCTTTCATTCTTTTCTCTTTTTTTTAATCTCTCTTTACTTCAGTTATAATTTACCAGCTGGAAGCACACAGTAAAAATACCATGATAGAAAAAAAAAAAAGAAAAGAGGAAGGATGCCTTTTATTTTTGTCTTGGTTGAAAGAGAAATCATCTATCTAAAATCCAGCAATGTGTGTGTGTGTGTGTGTGTCTGTGGTGTGTCTGTGTGTGTGTCTGTGTGTGTGTGTGTGTGTGTGTGTGTGTGTGTGTGTGTGTGTGTGTGTGTGTGTGTGTCTGTGTGTGTGTGTGTGTGTCTGTGACCGCTGTTTCTTGACAACGCTGGTCTGATCTAATTGAAACTTGCCAGATATATTGCTGGGGACCTGAGGATGTGCCTTTTAAGGTTTGATATTAATCGGACCAAGTGCTTCCCAAGTTATGGCCATTTATTTACCAACCAATGACAGGAACCGTTGCTGCGGCCATTTTTATCAAACCAATGACAGGAAGCGTTTCTGCGTAGCCGTGGTCGATGGGGAAGAAGAAACTCAGCCGCGTTCGCCATTACGGGTTTCTTCTCTCTCTTCTCTTCTCTCTTTCTTCTCTTCGTGTTTTTCCTTGCGAAAAGGCAAAATACGTTGGCGCTAATTGAATAATTGGCCATTAAAAGCCTCCGTATTCTTGCCCTGGACGAGGAAACAAAGAAGAAGCGCCGTTTCCTCAGCGATGTTGTTTATGAAGAGGTGCTAACGAGATAAAGGTGTGTACAATGTACATGGAGACGATTTTTATTATTATTTATTTATTGAAGAAAAATTTTCCAAAAATAATATTATCAAAAAAAGTGCACAACTTTTTTTTGTTTCCAATGTCAAAACGCTGTGGCCTTTGGAAGTGTTAAGGAATTCAGCTCTACTCGACATGCTTGCCAACGAAATACATCTCAATTTGGTGGTAAAAACGATTCACAACGACGGGTTTCCTTACTCATTGCTCTGCAGTCTGCATTCAACCCCTTCAGTTGTCATCTCATTGACCTCATTTCATCTATCTATAATTCCAGCAATCTGTGGTGTGTGTGTGTGTGTGTGTGTGTGTGTGTGTGTGTCTGTGTGTGTGTGTTTGTGTGGCTGTGGTTCTGTGGGTCTGTGACCACTGTTTCCCGACAACCACTGGTCCGATCTAATTGAAACTTGCCAGCTATATTGCTGGGGACCTGAGGATGTGCCTTTTCAAGATTTGATATTAAGCGGACAAGTGATTCCCAATTATGGCCATTTATTTACCAACCAATGACAGGACACGTGCTGCTAGGCGTGGCCGATGCGCCATTTAGTTTCCAATCACAGGACACGTTGCTGCGTGGGCGTGGCTGCGTAGGCCGGTGCACGGCCGGGCCGCGATGACGTCACGTGCCGTGCTGGTTACGATGGGGATCGATCGGTGCCTTAGTTACCGTGGGGTAGGAGTGCCAATGGTAAATGGCAGACATGTCATGGCAAGCAAAGACAGGGAGGTAAACTTGATTTTAATTAACTCTGTGTGTAAGTATCACAGCAGTTGTTACTTCAATGCAAGCGATAATTCGTGAATGATGTGAACATTCCGTACGGGGCACGCACTACTTTTGGATAGTGGATGACTTACTGTATTCTAATAATTTCTTGATTTCTTATCCGCATTTATAGATAAACACAATGCCCCAATCCAGTCGTCGTTTATGAGAGCGAAGGATTGGCCTGTGTGGTTGTTAAAAGTTTTATTTTTTTGCATGTACGGCCACGCACATATGGGCACGCGAGAGCGAAGGAACGGCCTGTGTGGTTGTTGTTTCTGGCACGCGGTTTGAAAGTTTTTTTTTCTTTTTTTTTGCATGTACGGCCACGCACGTACGGCCATGCACGTACGGCCATGCACATACGGACACGCACGTACGGCCACGCACGTACGGCCACGCGAGAGCGAAGGAACGGCCTGTGTTGTTGTTTCTGGCAAGCGGTTTGAGTTTTTTTGCGGGGGGGGGGGGGGGGGAGGGTTTGCACGTACGGCCACGCATCTATGGGCATGCACTAGTAATCATAATTAAAATAAAATAAATCATAATCATATCTAAAAAAAAGAAATCACATTTCTTAACAGCAAATATATCGCAGCACATCCTCGGTTCATATTGATACATTAGTTCATTTTACACAATGAAAGTACTAATCCTCAGTTAACGTTAGTACCTTGGTTCATTTTACACAATGAAAGTTTATTACCGTTACAAAGGCCCGTGATGCCGAATGGCCCCAACCTTTCAATGTTGGATGATCCTTTTAAGTCGCATTGGTCGTTTTACACTGAAGGGAAAACTTATAGAGAGGGCATGGAAATTGTGAATATGACCGCTCCAAATTAGTCTTTAGCTTCCCGTAAGACCAACATGGCAGATGAATGATGCCTTTAATTGCTATTTGATGGAAGGAAGTCACACACAAACAGATGGATGGACCATTGTATTATTATATTGATAGATTACCGCCCCAGTTCAATTTTTTGGTCAAACTGAAAAATTATAATTTTCCGGTAGGTTTGGGTTAATTTGAAGCAACTTTTACTTCATAATTTTTCCTCTCTGAGGAGTAGTTTTTGTGTTTCAGAAAAATAACAGAAAAAAGAAAAGAACAGTTTTCTCCTCCCCCTTCCGAAGTGATTGGGTTGCATCGGTCCCTCGACCACGCCAGGTATAACGAGGTCGCTACACCTCAACTGTTTCTCCTCTTTCTGGGCTAAATCTAATTTCCTTGGATGTGTGTGTGTGTGTTGCTGTGCTGTGTGTTGTGTGTGGTGTGCCGTGCGTGCGTGCGTGCGTGTGTGTCTGTGTGTTGTGTGTGTGTGTGTGTGTGTGCGGTGTGTGTGTGCGTGATGGGGTGATGGTGCCTGTAACCTGTGTAACATAAGTAAGATTGTAGAAGGTTCTCGGTAACTTTGCACCTTTCTTCTTTTGTAAATATTTGCATTTCTAATGCCGCACCCAAAAATTCCTTGCTTTCCCTGCTGTACATTCTGTAAATTTACCCTATGACTGTGCCACATAATTTTCCTCGCATTGCTGTGATCGATTATACAGTATATACTGTATGTATAATGTATATGTATATATATATATATATGTATATATGCATGGCTCTTTCAACCACTGACTCACTCACTGATATTAAAGAGCGGTACCTTCTGGTGATGTAGAAAGCTGAAATTTTGTGTGACGGTGGAAATAAAAGCCAGACACTGGAGAAAATTACAGTCATCAGACAATATCCAGAAATGAAATATAAACTAGAGGGGGAGCACTCGGAGAGTGCAAAACCTCCGCCGCCAATACTGCTGGGTCACTCAAGTGAACCTTATATCTTATTCATTAAATATGATGTTAACAGTGCTGACAGTTATAGTTCTTTTCTCCAACATTTTTTTTTGGGGGGGGGGGGGGGGTTGGAAATCACTTAAAACATGTAGAAATGCAAAAAAAAGAAATCGAAATTTTGTTGAAAAAAAAGTTGCAAAATTTTTTTTTTCTCTAACAATTTTTTTTTTGGGGGGGGGGTTGGAAATCACTTAAAACATGTAGAAATGCAAAAAAAAAAAATTTTTTTCTCTAAATTTTTTTTGGGGGGGGGGGTTGGAAATCACTTAAAACATGTAGAAATGCAAAAAAAAAAAAATTCAAATATTTTTTCAAATTGGCCGCCATAGCGGCCATATTGGATTTTGGACCAAGTCCAAAATCTAATGGCATGATCCTTGGACCAGACCTAACCCCCCCACCAAGTTTCGTCGAAATCTGTCGAGGAGTTTTTCCGTTATACTGTTCACAAACAAACAAACAAACAAATAAACCAATGTCACCCTGACCCGTATCTTGCCAAAAGGTGACCACTTTGGACTTCTTTAAGGTCACACTGAGGTGAACAGAGCTGCTATCCACCAGGAGCGACTCCTTGAGGAATATCTGCCTACGAGAGATTCCGATGAGAATCGTTCTACAGAGTAACCATGAAAATATGCGTTTTCCTCATAACGTCACCAAATGACGTCATAATGTCTCAAGCTTGACATATCTAGAAAGCACTCATCGAGGTGTTCAATTTGAGGTATTACACGATATGGTTCCTAAAACTTGAAAATTTGACCTTGGGGTCAAATATGTTTGACCTTATGCGCTAACCATGAAGGTCAAGGGCAATCGCCACCAAAAATTAATCAGCTGAGCGCCAGACCATGAACTATATTCCCATGAAGTTTGAAGACGATCCGATCAAATTACTCAAAAAATAAGGGTTTCGTCGACTCCCCTGATTTGCGACAAAGTGACCTTGACCTTTGACCTTGACCTTCAAAATTATCGCTGAAAGGGACCTCTATAGGCCTCTGATATGCGAAGTTACAAAAATTTCCAATGATAACTGTGCTCTGCAGAGTGATTTATATGTGATTACAGATAAAAAAAAAAAAAACAACAAAAAAAAACATACAAGCTCACTAACATATCTTGCAAAAACTTCGTTTTGGCAAGATAAAAAATGCAGGTGAGTGACCCAAGATAATGGGAAGCACAGTTTGTATGCTTGCACAATGCGTAAGCACACCCTGATTAATATACATATATATATATAAGCCTGGTGTTGGCGCAGTGGTTAGGGCAGCGGCTTGGGATCACAGAGTCCTGAGTTCAAGCCCCGTTCGGCCACTGAATTAATACACCAGGGGGTTGACTCAGCCTGTCATCCTTCCGAGGTCGGCGAAATGAGTACCAGTATACTGGGCCGGTGTATACCCCGGTTAAAATAGGTGTATCATATCCCTGTGGCGACCAGGGTTGCGTCAGGAAGGGCATCCGGCGTAAAACATGTGCCAAATCACAATGCGGATCATACGGATGATCCGCTGTGGCGACCCCTAGCAGGAGCAGCCGAAAGAAGAACAAGAAGAAGAAGATATAATATATTATATATATATATATATATATATATATATATCCAAAATGTGTGGAGCATGATGAAGCGCTCCCACCCAATCTCAAACGGAAGCGAGTCCCATACATGTACAGACCAAAGCGTCACCTCCAGAGGCTTCATCCCGGCCTTGCATGTCAACAGATTTAAGGTCATCATTGGTTAAACATCAAACGGAGCTGCCTATCCGGGTTTCAGTCCTTTAGCTTCATGTTCTTTAACGGTGTCAAACGCCTCCATGTCAAAACATTCCCATCTTCCCCTCACCCGGTACATTCCCATCCTCCCCACCCCACTCCTCTCAGCATCCCCCTCGTCCCGCACCCACTCTGCTTCACTCTCGTCCTGCCCCCTCCCAGCTTCACCTCGCCCACCCCTCCCAGCTCTACCCTCCTCCCACCCCTTCTCATTTTCCCTTAGTCCTGCTTCCTTTCAGCCTCCCCTTCGTTCTGCCTTCTCTCAGCGAACCCCCTGTACTGCACGCTCCCAGCTCCCTGCCCCTTCCCATTAGCTTTCCTCCCCTGCCCAACCTCATCTCCTCGATCTTTTTCACGTACCTGTATCCTGCCAACAACACCTCCTCCTCTGTCTCTAACTGTGTGGACCTCATACATCGGAGGCCTCCACTCCAACCTGACGGATCTCTCAATCCATGCTGCTGCTGATAAACTGGACATCATCTATTTAACAGAATCTTTCCTCCCATAGGACATCCCTCATTCCTTAGTGTCTCCCCTGGCTGTTGTCACCTCAAATTTGATAGGCCTGCACCTGTCCTGCTGGCAGAGTTGCACTTTACATCAACATCTCAATTTCTCACTCTTCGTCTACCGATCTTACAATTCCCAACCCCCAGGAGTACCTATGGCTGTGACTTCCCGTCCGCTAACACTTCTTGTTTGTCTGTGTGTTGTATCATCCTCCAAACTGAACATTTCATCATCTCTCTCAGACAACTCTGTCTTCCTCTTATGTCATGATTTAAATCATCACCATGGCAAATTCGCTCGGTGTTAGTACCTCTCCCACCAGCCATGGCACTTGAGCAAAGGACTTCTGTGACATCATGGGACTGACTCATTCTGTGAACTTTCTGGCCCAGATTTCTCCCATTGTAAAATCCTCCCTTCTTGATATGGTGATGACCAACCTCCCAGCTAATGTCTCCTGCTTGTCCTCTGCTCAAATTGGTTCATCTGATCATGTGCTTGCGTGAGTGAACATCTCTTTTGTTATTCTCAAAGAGCCTCTTCAGCATGGCGTGTCTGGCAATTCACTCAGGCAGACAGGCAGGGACGGCAAGCAGCTATCTCACCTCAAGACTGGTCTCCTATATCTACTACCCCTGATATTAATTCAGCATGGGAATTCTTCCACAGAAAGCTGCTCTCTTCAGCATAGATCCATCCAATCTTGTCTTCAGTTATTCTACCCTTATTCCCCCTATAATTCAGTAATAGTGCGGTGAGGCAGTTGCATTGAAACAACTTGCCTTTTCTTCCGAGAAGGCAAACTTGACCGAAGGTAATCTCAGATCATTCCACAAAAGCCACAACAAGTGTGTCCACTCTCAGGAGAGTGAGAAAACAACATCTGTCCAAACCCAAGATTGAACTTGCAACCTCTCATTCCCTCTCCTTCAAAATTTGTCTCCCTCCTCTAAAACCTGGTCCTGCCTTGTTAAGTCTGTCTCTGGTGTATGCTCCTCCTCCATCCCTGACATGAAGGTTAAAAATCTAAGTTGAAGGTGGCCATCCCAACTTCCCAACTTGTGCAATGTTCCCATGCACACCCAGAGTACAACCAACACTTTTCAACTTATTTTGTCAGTAGGTTAAGAGTGTATAAATACGGAGCGGGTATCTAAGTTGGCCAAGTAGTTTTTGATTCTATAAAGGTTTCATTCCGAGATGCTATTATATAAAACGTACTTTAGACCTCTGGGACTTGTAATACACTCTCCCACCTGGGAGCAGCGCTATATGATACCCATTTACGTAGACATTTTGCGTCATCTCACTGCTCCCAAACTCACAGTGACTATGGATTTTTTTTATTACACCTAAAAACTCTCCGGGCACACCCTAAGTACAACCACCAAACTTCAACTCATTTCGTCCAGCAGTTTCGGTGTGTACACAAGTCAAACACAACAACACATAAACCCATGCCGAATGATTATCTATTTTTAAGAAAATAGATCATAAATGAACGATAATTATTGATTGAACAGTACTAGAAACACCCTCTCCCTATGGGACCGATAATTATTAAAGGCCTATTCTGTAGCTAACTTACCTTTAAGTTCAAGGTAAAGCCCCATATCACTATCTGAATTAGCTGTTGTTGGCATCAAGTGTTCATTTGGTTGTGGGGTTTTTACTTTGGGAAAAAGCTTCCATTAAACTAATTTGCCGAGCTTGCTTCATGAAGAGAGATCAATGAGAGGTGCTTCCGTGTGCTGGCAAAATGGCCGCCATAGTCAAATTCAAAACGATGCTACAACCAATGAAATGTTAAGAAGGATACCCCTATTATGTATACTCATGATATCATTGAAACAAGCAGTTCATACTTTTATAGTTACTTCTACTTTTCATCCTCATTCTTTAAGATCTACAAACATACAAACCCTCCTCCCCAAAATGCACAGCAGTAGGTCCATAGATAACCTTGGCAGGGGGCTCCTCCTTCTGACTCTCCATTTCTTTATTTCTTTCCCTCTTCCTCTTACTCTGTAGCTGTGGTGCTACCACAAGAAAATTGTTTGGGGGAGTTGTTACAACATGATCGAGTAAAACGGAAAATGACGGCCCGGACAGCATTTGCTCGAGTACCACGATATCATTGATTACATTGGAAACTGCCATGTTGTTAAGCATTGTCGAGCACTCCGTTCCATTGGAGTGCTTGATTGAGAGCTTTAAATCAGTTGAGCTGCTTGGCAAGCACGCCCCTAATTTTGACAACGATTGATATCGCAACAAATAATCCTGAGGGGAAGTGGTACGACATGTTTTACTCAACAAGCATTCCACTAGTGGTAATCGTTCATCAATTACAGTTACAAACTGTTAAAATTGGATTTTTTTTTATGTTAATATACAAAAAGAGCCAGTGGTACTGCTTTACACAGGTGTACATGCACTGCTGGCCTTTACGGAGAGTCCGGGACATCAGTGTAATTTAATGTGAATAACAAGGACATTAGTAGACAATACACATCTCGATATGCTCTTTGAAATTTGAACGTGCATTCTTATCAACACGAGGCATCAGTTCAGTTGAGAAAACGAAGTAGTTGAACCCTCGATGTTTATCATTGTGGTTATTTGGGGTTTAATGAATTGTTGCCAGTTCCAACTGATGCCGTTTCCTACAAATCAGTAAGTATGCTACCTGACTTTTGCGAGATGAACCAACATATATTTATAGATTATCTCAACATTATCTTCTGTTTTTTTCAGAATGAGTTACAGATGAGATTGTTTTTTTTATCTTCCCGGCGCATTTTTGCTCATTCTTGTGAGCCAACAATTGAATTGACATCCAGAACTGTTAGCAAAAGTTTCTCGCTATATCTTCGATGCCTTTGACACAACCTGACATTTGGTTTTACTCAACAAGCATTCCACTAGTGGTAAGCGATGAGCCATCCTTCACGATGTCAGAAACTGGAATATGGATCCCCAGATGGGGAAAAAAGGAGGATGCACAAATGGAGGTAGCAAATATAATTGTGTTGTGTGGCGAGCCAGTTTGACCAAGCAATGTTAGATAGAGCTGGACAGATGATTCAAAGAGTTGATGGTGTAAAAAAAACAGAATACTTCAAATATTTGTCTACTTTGTACCCCACAATTGTTACCATAACCATTGGGTTATGAAAACTTTTGCAAGCCAATAGATGATTGCTTTGCCCCTTAAGGGGCATATTCGAGTCTTGGAAATGGCCACCTTGTAACTAGATGAAGGCCACCTAGATGAAGGCCACCTTGTAACTAAAATATTGGAATTCTCTGCCTTTGTCTTTTTTCATTAAATCTTTGCTTTGGTTTTCTTTGAATTTTCCATACTGCAATTGACAGTGTTGTAAACTGCTGGACTAAATAAGATTAAGGACTGTTCTAACACATGGAATTGACCTTTAACCAAAATGGAATAAAAATGCTTGACACACTCATCCAATATCGTATTTGACCATTCCTTGATATAGACCCATTCTCTAAATCTTTTGGGAACAACCACTGGCAGCAGCCTCTCGTAAACTGACATTTCAGAGCTACAGTTTCCAAAGCCAGAGGTGAGCTGAGCACTTTCTTTTCAGCCAAATCCATTATTGAGACATTGAGCTG
>CM068967.1:44842969-44855338 GCA_035128595.1 Eptatretus atami
AAAGAACAGGGCCCAGAACGCTACCTTGTGGACTCCAGCCTGGACAGGAAGAGGGGATGAGAGAACTCGATTTAGAGCCACACGTTGACTGTGACAGGAGAGGAAGTCTGTGAGCCATGAGTGGAGATGGCCTTGGATACCATAGGAAGATAATTTGGTGAGCAGCGCAGGGTGCCAGACCATGTCAAAAGCACGCAATATGTCTTGGGATACGGCTCTGATTTCATGTCCAGCATTGAGGACCTCCATCCATTGTTGGGAGAGAAAAAGCAGCATATCCAGTGTCGAGTGACCTGGTCTGAAACCAAATTGATGATCAGAAATCAAGCCATTGGAGAAGAGGAAGGATTCAATATCTGAAGCGATGATGGATTCCATAACCTTGCTGATGATTGGGAGAAGGCTGATTGGTCTGTAGTTGCAGGGATCTGTTTTAGCACCTATTTTGTGCAGGGCAGTGATGTTTGCTGATTTCCAAGTCGATGGCAGATGACCTTGAGCAAATGAGAGGGTGAATAGAACAGAGAGAGGGTGAGCAAGAGCAGAGGTGCAGGTTTTTAGGACACGTGGGCTGATGCCGTCTGGACCAGTTGCAAAATCTGAGTTGGGGCTCGACAGAAAGCTCTCCACTTTGTCAAAGGAAAAGGACACAGAGTCCAGGGACAACTGGGTGCGACTGGGTAAGGTGGGTACAGGAAGCGATGGGTTTTGGACACAAGATTTCGATGCAAACACCGAGTTTAGGCATTCAGCCTTTTCACGTGCGGTATCAGCAGTGTGGCCATTTGAGGTAAGGGAGGGGATGGAGGGGGAACATACACCAGAAACAGATTTGATTAGACACCACCAGGATTTGGAGGAGGGAAAGCGGTTTGAGAGTTCAGACTTGAGCTTGGAAAGATGTTGTTTTCTGGCTCTCCTGAGGGTAGATACACACTTGTTCCAAGCTTTATGGAAGGAACTGAGATTGCCCTCAGTTGGGTTTGCTTTCCATGAGGCAAAGGCAAGTTGTTTCAGGACAATTGCCTTGCCACAAGCTTCAGTGAACCAAGGGCGGGAGGAAGGGTAGGACAACTGAAGACGAGAGGGGATAAATCTTTGCATGAGGGAGAGCAAGTTTCTTTGAAAGAATTCCCAGGATGAGTTGATGTTGGAGAAAGTAGCGATGGGAGACCAGTCTAGAAGTTTGATGGCTGCTTGGGGACCCTGCCACTCGGCTTGAGTGAAATGCCAGACTCGACGGGAATTCTTTCAAAGACCTTTTGACTTTTGACCTCAAAAACAACAGGCTTCTTCCTCATGACAAACTCTACCATGTGGTGAGGTTTCGTGAAGGTCGGTTTAAAATGTTGACCTGTAGGCGACAAACAGACAGACAGAGACAGACAGAATAACAAAATCACCTGACCAATATTCTTGAAAAATCTTCGATTTTCCAAGTAACAAACAGACAAACAGACAGAAAGGGCTGAAAACATAACCTCCTTCACCTTTGGTGGCAGATGTAAGTAGAACGGCACTCGGTAGAGTGCCTACCTCCGCTAGCCTGAACAGTTTACGTTTTGTATCCAACTGATAAGCCGAATCTTGATGCGGACATTAACCAAAATTTAAGCAGCTTGTTCTTATCACTTAACCAACTCATCCATCAAGTTTCATCCAAATCCGTCACTAAATTTTTGAGATATCGTGCTATACAGTATATCGCTTTAGCCCTGTCACTCAATGTTGAAGAATCACTTTTGAAATTCTAGTATCTTGATCTGGATTCGGATCTTTACCAATATCTAATCATTTTGTCCTTGTGACACACCCAATCTGTCCACAACTTTTTGAGATATAATTTTCATAGACAGACAGACAGACAGACAGACAGGGGTGAAAACATAACCTCCTTCACCTTCGGTGGCGGATGTAAGTAGAACGGCACTCGGTGGAGTGCGTGTGCTCCGCCAGGCTGAACAGTTCACGTTTTGTATTCCACTGATCGGCCGGATCTAGATCTTCACCAACATTTAATCAATTCGTCCATGTCACACACCCAACCTTTCTGCTAAGTTTCGTCCGAAGCTGTCCATAACTTTTTGAGATATTCTGCTCACAGGCAGACATACAAACAGCGGTGAAAACATTCCTCTATAGCTACCTTTGTTGGTGGAGGTAATAATACATGTGAGCTGGGGATGTGAGGTAGGGGAAGAGGGGAGGAGAGTAATCCTACAATTAATTTGCAATTGGTCACTGGCTTTGACACCAACACAAATTTTTATTACGGACCCCAGGCATCAAAAAGCGACATATATCAAATCAACGGTTTCAAATGAAGCAGGAGCACCTCGCCTATTAGAGAATTTAAATTGCATCAAATGTGCCAACAAATGTGAATTGTTGCTCCAAGTTTGCTGGCTCGATGACAGAAGACGCCGTTTGGATTTTTGCCACCTACATCTCGACCCCGTTTAGAATCCCGAACGATAAATTGTTGATCCACATTTGGCCACATTATCTCGAGGGTTTTCAGAGCTACCCCATGATGCCATGCACGCCGCCATTTTGGTTGTATTAACTTTTCTTGCAACGACAGCATCAGTAGCTCCACAATCTGGCACGTTTATCTCGTTTTTCTAACTTACTGCAGTGGAAAGTTACGTTAAGTCTTTGGCCTTGTTTACCTTTTTATCGCTTGTTTAGCTTGCTAACCAACATGGCCCCCGAGCACTGCATCGTGGGTACTGAAACCATTTTATTTGAACAAAACTTCTTCATAGATTTCCAGTGTGACACAACTAAAGGCCCTGTTACACCTTGACGATTTAGCCAGCGTATGCCGATGTATGAAAAATTTGGCGAATACGCGGCACAGCGTGCGAATACGTTATGGGTAAGTTTTGAATACGTTAAGCACGCTGAGAGCAACGCTGCATACGTCGTTAGTACGGCGAGCTCGTCGACAAATTTTAAGCATGCTCAAAATTTTTCGACGTAGCCAGGCGTATGATTCACACGTCCGCATACGCTGGCCATAAGTTGGTAGGCACGTTAACGCGATCGTTGACACACGTTACTTGTAAGTTACTCATAAGTCGAAACACGTCGAGGGTAATGTTGCAGGTACCCGAAACTTATTCTAACCTAGAGTAACGTGCTTTGAACCTATGTGTAACGTATCTCCAAGCGCACATTGTCGTATGTAGACGAATTTGATTGACGTCTTCCGATGACCACAGAACTTACTGAACGTGTTTCTAACTTACAGCTAACCGTAGAATGGCGTATTGGCAGCGTTTAGGGGAATTGGTATATAAAAATGGGGTTCACAGAGGAACCGTCAGGTGTTCCAGACTCCATGGTTTTTTTTCTTTCTTTTTTCTTCGGCATGACGGGTGATGTTGAACACTTCGATGTCTAGTGGCGGTTTTATGATTTAAATCGTTGAGTGGCAGCTTTAAGTAGGCGTGTCGTCGGCGATACTCTGCCGCGCTAATGCATAAGTTCGACTATCGTTGGCATAGGTTGTGAATGCCGACCAAACAATACGCTAAGCATCGTTGGTATAGTTATCTATAAGTTATCGAAACATTATTGTGGTACGTTCTAAACGTTATGCATACATCAACTCGTTATGAATACACCAAAACTGAAAAAAACATTCAATATTCAGGCGTGACGCCAGCCGTTTTAGATACATTGTATACGTGTGATAGCGCTTGGGCTGAAAACGTCAAGGTGTGACAGGGCCCTATGGGAATTTACCAAATTCACCTGCAGGGTATTTTCTAATAGGTGAGAGTGCTTGTAAATTGCTATTTTAGGTTTTTCTCTGTTCAGATCTGTCTAAGTTAATGAATGAACTCTCCAGGGTTACTTACATGCTGTTTTGCTCATCTCTTCTGATCTCACTTCAGTCCCTGATTCAGATTGATTGGAAAATACAGAGGTGAGGTTAAAATTGATTTGATTCAGAATTATCTTTTCATTTAAATTAATATCTGAAATCTTGACCTTTTGGTCGTTTCCTCTCAAGTAAACATCCTCTGGAACAGTGAATCTCAACCAGGGGTAAATTTACCCCCTGGGGGTAAAAATGTACATGGCAGGGGGTAAATATATCATACCTTAAAATTAAGTTATGACTATTTTTTAGCAACTTCAGACAAAATCAATAGCACTGTTATTGTTGTGATGTGAGACAGACAACACATAATACATGAAACATACAGACTCTCACATTCTATACAAATTATTCTATACAGACTCAAAAATCAATTCCCTCCCCACCCCCCCCTCCCAACTGCAATCTTCTCTTTTTTTTGTTTTTTCTTTTTCTTATGAAAAATATTTTTGGGTTTTTTTTGAGGGTCAGGAATTGATTTTTGGCCTTATTTTTGGGTTTTAAATAAGTTTTTACTGGGGATTTTTGCACCTGACCAAAAATTGATAATTTTTTCTGCGTTAGTTTTTTGACCAAATTGTATTTTTGTCTCTGCCTCTGCTAGTCCTTGAGGAAGAATTTGACAGAGTTGGTGTTGATTTCTGGATGAAACTCACAGATTCATTCCCACTTCTTACTCAGCAAGCCTTCAAAGTGCTTGTTCTCTTTGACACCACATATTATGTGAATCAGGTTTCTCTACTTTAGTAGCAATGAAGAAAAGGCAAGGAACCGCCTGAAAGCCGATGACGACATGAGGGTAGCGTTGTCATCAACAACTCCTCGATAAATAAACTGGTTGACTCAATGAATCAGCAGAGTTCCCACTGATAATGCTTCTGGTATTTTTGTTTGATCTTGTTTGATATAAGTGGACTGTATGGTTTTTTTTTTCTTTATCAAAGTTTATTTTGTGCAAACCTTAATAATAAAGTTGTTCCATCTTCTCTTTTTCTGTGCCTCTATGCCGGCTATGCATTTTTTTACATGGGAGTAAGGGGTAAATGGAGAAATACATCAAGCCGAGGGGGTAAATGACAGAGGAAGGGTTGAGAATCACTGCTCTGGAAGGATAGATTTGAAGTGACCTTCCAAATCACACCAATGTATATTAAGTTTAAGGAAACTGGGTCAGCCAATAGAGTAGAGATTTGTGCTTTGACGTGTACATATTCAATTCACTGCACTCTTCTGATAGATATGAGGATTTGTTTGGATTAATTGTTCACGATAATCGACACGTGCACCGGAATGTCATCACAAGCTGAATGGGGGTCAAGTGATCACGTTGATCGAATGCATTGGTCAACGTGTGGGTGTGTGCTCGTGCAGGTGATGTGACGGGCATAGTTTGATGAGCCTGAGATGTCGATGATGAAATATAAAGAATTCAGATCAGATTTAGCACAATGTTTTAGTGCCGATACTCGGGGTAGTGCAAGTTTTAGTGTATCTCTTGCCAACCTCCCACAGCCAGAACCTCAGCACGTACAAAGTGCGCGTGTCTAAACGGACCGCACAAACTACCTTTTGAATGATCAAAGAGCTGAGTCTGTGTGAAACTTTGTGATGATTTTTGTTTCTCATTCTTGCCTCTTTGTTTTGCTACCAAAATGGAAAGCCACAGAGAATCGTGACATTTTATCAATTTCAAGAACATGCGTAATGCTGCATTTGACATAATACTGAGTTCTGACTTTATCAATGAAGTGAATTCCCAGTCTAAGCACTATCCATTTCTACAGACATGTACATAGAAATCTTTCTTGCACATCCATTGATTTATAATCAGAGATATGCCTTAAATGGTGCATTTCTATGGTTGTTGATCAGACGTGAGAATAGATAGCTCACAAGATGAGACGCAAGGATTAAAAATGGACACACTCGTATGGAGCAGACAGACACACGAGACGTTGCTGTTCGTGTTATTTACCTTCCTCGTAACGCTGGGAGAAAGAAGGATATAGCAGTTCCTGAGCTTCCCCGAGCATATCATTCATCGTACTTATCCTCCCTTTCTCTGCAACCTCTCTGCCTTTTAATTTCTTCACATTCCATATTCCAGGGAAGCCATCTTTCAAAGGCACCCAAGCCCATCTCTCAGTCTTTGCCAGTTCTCAAGGGAAAGACTTTCAATAAAATGGCATTCAAAGCGGCTTTTCATCGTGTCCTGTCGCTTAGCAACAATTGAGGACTAGGCTCGGGCCTGCTCTGGCCCGATATCGCTTTGCCCTGGTTTTAGTTTGCTATTTGCCTTTGAACGATGGCATCATTGTCATTTGGCCTGCCTGTCTATTTTTCTGTTTGCTTGCATGATGAATAAACGTTTTGTGTATGATAAAAAAATAAAGCTTTTTTACCCCTGAGAGAGAATACTTTCCAAAAATGAAAAGCAAAGGAATAACAGCGGGCACTTTATAGGGATTGAAAGGAGAGCAACTGTGTGGGATGAGGAATAATGGATTTGTAAAGGAGAGTTTTACATTTGGAATTCCATTTGTATCCTTATCCCGCCTCACATCTTCGGTGTTCGGTTTATTTGTTGTTCATCTCTTCATTTTAAGGCTTGGCTTGACGAAGGAATACTGATCACAGCCGTGTGTTTATGACTGTGTGCCCAAGTGGCAGTTTTTAACCGCCCGAAGCATGTGGTCCTAAAGTTGCTTGTGACATGACTGGCAATACTAATACCGTACCTGGAGATTCACTGTTGCTTTATCAATGGATGCACGAGTCCGATGATAATTAACCGAAGTCTGATAATTATTATTACACTCACATCAAGCTTGTTTGATAACAACGTCGACTTCCTTCCAACACCATATTGTCTTGTCATTTCAATCAACCGGAACCTTGTCCTACGTTTTGCTTTTGGCTTACTGATGAGGGTGTCTGGAGTTTGTCGGAGATATATTGACTCTGGAGTTTGTCGACTCTCAAAACTAAGCTTTGCGTGCGTGCGTGCGTGCGTGTGTGTGTGTGTGACTAAATGGTACTCACTTTACTTTTCAAGGTATTTTCCAGCTCTGGTCATGTACCTGTGCCATCGGAGTGGAAGCTCTCATATAATTATATAATTATTCAGGATGTGCATATAACCGCTGCAGGATTTTATTCCTCGTAGCCTCCTTCATCATGGACAAACTCATTTAAGATTGACTATTTGACAGGCAATCATAACTATACTGTGTGGCCATTTTATTGAAATGTTTTCACAACAGCTTTGATGTATTCATTGACCAGAAATTTCATCATTATTTAATTCTCCACACTGTCTCTGTTACCCCACTCAACACCATATTGATGTTCAGCACGTGCAGTCAAGTAGGAAACACATGATTATGGGTTTTGCTTCCTAAAATTATATGGACAACTTCAGGTGTCAAAATGGATTAATTCCTGACAGTAATGTCTTTTTAATCAGGAAGACTCCATAACATGTGGATCATGTCCAGGTTATCTGCACCCGTTCCTGAGTGCATTGGCCCACACCACCTGTCGTAATTTGGTTATGCTTCAAGTCCTACGGGCTCGACTAATTTGCGCAACCTGCCTTGGGCACTACTTGACAAGGTTGTCTAATTTAACCACAACATTTTTAATCGTAGGTCAACAAGAGCTTCACGTTGATGTTGTTGAATATGGTTGCTGTTGTTCTTGTTGGGGGTCGATTTTTGAAATGTGCGCCCATTGGTCAGACAGCTGCCAGACCCCACTCACATTTGTCGCTTGACTCCACCCACCATGACATCCAGACAAAATAATATGGCTGCCATCTTGATTTTCTGGTGGGCATAAGACATCAGGCCTGAAGGCCTCTGATGATTATCCACTGCCTGGGTTTGTTGCGTCAGATTTCCATTGGATTTGTTTTTGGTCGAGTGTTACTCACGATGAGGGACCCTGAAAAATCTAATCAATGTCAAATAAAAATTGTTAGGCACCTCCCTAAAAAAAACATAGCGTTACGTATTTTTTGAACAACTCCATATTGCGGTGAAACATTCATGAACGCGTGACAATTCAGCCCATTCCGATATAACTGTGGTGGAGGCTGACGTGGATTAGAAGTGTCGAGTTCATCTTTTAATAGTGCACTAAAGTTTCCCAATCGTGCTGTTCATCTTTTAAGAGTGCTTTAAATGTGCGTTTCCTAATCTGCCCCTTACAGGATTTTGTCGCAGGTTGTGACCACATTGCAGTTGTTCTTGTTATATCTAATTTAACCACAGGTTTAATTTCTACCTTGAATATGTACTGTGACCAAGTTAGAGATGATTAATCCTGTTTTATGACGTATGTATAGTCTCTTCATCCAATGTCTGCCTGTACGTGTGCAGGTTGGTGTCAAGGGCCATCCTTTTATCTCTCCTCCTTATCGAGGTTTTTCTATGCATGATGGGTATCCTGCTATTTCACTTGTAAATTAATTAATACTGATAATACAGGTTAATTTTACTCTACATGTATTATGACCGTCATTTACCATGAAGTATATATGTACATCGAAACATGTGGAGTGTGACAAGCACTCCCCTGATCTCCATTCAACATAGTCCAACACCAAAGCGGCACCTCCAATATCCGGAGGCCTTGGCTCGGCGACTAGATTACATGGTCAACATCAGTTAAACATCATATGTAACCACCTATCCGAATTTCAGGCCTATTTGCCCTCATCAGGATGGTATACTGATGTGGAGTGTGACGAGCACTCCACCGATCCCCAATGGACAGAGTCCACACCAAAGCGTCACCTACAACACAGAGGCTTCGACCCGGTGACTCTGTCGAAGAGACAAAGATTATATTATTAGTCCAGCGGAAATGTGAAAAAGCATGTTGTGACGTCATTATGAAGTTTTTTTGGTTGATTTCATCATCTCTGAGCTATCCTGAATCAGAATCAGCCGGGTGCCAGACTCGCACCCTTGAGGAATTTTTTTGGAGGCGAAAAAACAAATGGCCACCACCGACTTTCAATAAATTCTGTTTTGGGTTATATCTTCACTTCTAATGCACTTACAACACAATTTTGGTGTCTACTACTATGTTTTCATGGTCAAGGAATCCGATAATGATAAAATTGAAGGTGTATATATAAGACCTGTTCATATTTTCAAGATGGCCACCATGTTAATATGAAAAATGGCTATTTTGCAGTTCCACTGATCACTTCGAGTAAGAAATTGAATTTGATGAACCCTCAAATATTAATACTACGTACAATAATAGTCAATGGCGGCTGAAGTAACTTACTTGCAATGATGAATGAATTGATGATTATATTGGATACGATTTTACACAATTATATCCGGATACATGTGGATAGTTGACTATGACTTTGGGTTATGTCTTAAAGTAAGTATGTACATGTAATGATTTTGAAATTACCTTTTATTTTAGGCAAACAAATATTAACTTTGTTAAGGATGCAATGTTCATCATTATGTCAATCTTTGTATCGGCATCGTGATTAGCAGCTACTGCCCTTGTCTGTTCGTTACAACAGTCTGATCCAGCATGACAACTGCAAAATATCGAACATGACATCTGTGCTGCCACACAACCACACCTCCCGGTGGAACATGGCCGGCTGGTGAGCATCCACACTTGATCAGCTGCAGAATGGTGACTGGTGCAGCAGACACATCAGGTGGAAGTGTGGTTGGACACAACGTCGCACCATCCTCACCTTCTTGCCATCCATACTTGATGGGATCCAAGTTCAGAGGGTCCGACTGAGTGGCCGATTTCCATATAATGACTTGATGAGGAGCACGATGTACATGTTGAACAAAGGCATCATGCGATGGGGGCAACGACTTCAATTTCGGACAGAGGTTATCTTTGAGTTGGCCATCTTAGACTTCCCACAACTGATACCGGTGTGTGTGGACATATCACCTTCGACTTTGGAACCATAACAGGCAGCAATGAAGGTAGTTGCCTCAGATATCATATTTTCCTCGTCTGCTTCCAGCTGACCAAGTAAGGTAGGATGATCCGCCCATTAGTACCTTCAGCGCTGTGCTTTCCAATGCCAAACAAATACGACACAGTATGCATCCGGTCAGAGCATGTACAGCAGGCAGATATTGGCGATGCTTTTGTGTTTCAGTGCTGTTTGGCGAATGTCTACGTTCACCCTCCCAACACACGGACTCTCCATGCTGACATCCACAGTCATCTTTTCCTCGAGGTAGAAATAACCAATGTCACCCGCAGGGTGACCCATATCTTGCCAAAAGGTGACCACGTGTGACTTCTTTAAGGTCACACTGAGTGAACAGAGCTGCATCCACCAGGAGCGACTCCTTGAGGAATATCTGCCTACGAGAGATTCCGATGAGAATTGTTCTACAGAGTAACCATGAAAAATATGTGTTTGCCTCATAACATCACCAAATGACGTCAAATGTCTCAAGCTTGATATATCTAGAAAGCACTCATCGAGGTGTTCAATTTGAGGTACTACACGATATGGTTCCTAAAACTTGAAAATTTGACCTTTAGTAAATATGTTTGACCTCAGGCGCTAACCATGAAGGTCAAGGCCAATCGCCACCAAAAACTAATTCAGCTGAGCGCCAGACCATAATACTACATTCCCATAAAGTTTGGAGACTATTCGATTAAAATTACTCAAAAAATAAGGGTTTTCGTCGACTCCCCTGATTTGCGACAAAGTGACCTTGACCTTTGACCTTGACCTTCAAAATTTTATGCGCTGAAAGGGACCTCTATAGCCTCTGATATGCGAAGTTACAAAATTTCCAATGATAACTGTGCTCTGCAGAGTGATTTATACGTGATTACAGACAAAAAAAAAACATATGAAGGTCAAGGCCAATCGCCACCAAAAATTAATCAGCTGAGCGCCAGACCATGAACTATATTCCATGAAGTTTGAAGACGATCCGATCAAAATTACTCAAAAAATAAGGGTTTCGTCGACTCCCCTGATTTGCGACAAAGTGACCTTGACCTTTGACCTTGACCTTCAAAATTTTGTGCGTGAAGGGACCTCTATAGGCCTCTGATATGCGAAGTTACAAAATTTTCCAATGATAACTGTGCTCTGCAGAATTTTTTATACGTGATTACAGACAAACAAAACAAAAAAAAAAATAAAAAAAAACATACAAGCTGATTAACATATTCTTGCAAAAAACTTCGTTTTGGCAAGATAAATATGCGTTTGCCTCATAACGTCACCAAATGACGTCATAATGTCTCAAGCTTGAACATATCTAGAAAGCACTCATCGAGTGTTCAATTTGAGGTACTACACGATATGGTTCCTAAAACTTGAAATTTGACCTTGGGGTCAAATATGTTTGACCTTAGGCGCTTAACCATGAAGGTCAAGGCCAATCGCCACCAAAAATTAATCAGCTGAGCGCCAGACCATGAACTATATTCCCATGAAGTTTGAAGACGATCCGATCAAAATTACTCAAAAAATAAGGGTTTCGTCGACTCCCTGATTTGCGACAAATGACCTTGACCTTTGACCTTGACCTTCAAAATTTTATGCGCTGAAAGGGACCTCTATAGGCCTCTGATATGCGAAGTTACAAAAATTTCCAAAGATAACTGTGCTCTGCAGAATTTTTTATACGTGATTACAGACAAACAAAACAAAAAAAAAACATACAAGCTGACTAACATATCTTGCAAAAACTTCGTTTTGGCAAGATAATGAATCAAGAGGACAAAGACATCTGTATCGTCGCAGACCACTTTGATGTGTGAGTCACACTGACACCTGACACAATCTAACTAAGTGATGGATGATGATATCTGCTTCTTCATGGTGTGTTTTCAGATCCTGTCTCTGGAGAGTGGAATTTGTTCCATACTTGTACTGGTGTAGGATCTTTTCCATGATCACCAGTTTGTCTGGTTGTCCACAATATGGGTCATCAGATACTGACGGATCAAATCGATCAGTTGTACTTTGTTGTAGGCTACATTTAGGACCACTTTTTGCACTGGAAGTGTTGTGTGTAAGTTGAGTTGATGTTTTCGACTTGAATCATGACTGCGCGACTGGATCTCGTCATTTGTTTCGTGCTGATTTGATGTACCTGTCGAAAATCAGGTATACGTCACAACACTCCAGGTGGTATTTGATGGTTCCCATGAAGTTGATCACATAATCCTCAACTGTACCATTTGTGGCCAATGTACAGTCCATAGCATGGCGCATCCATCGATGATGACAGCATCTGAACACCTTGGATTCGACTTGATTGCTCAACTTGGAGTTTCGTCTTCAGGATGCTTTCGACTGAGCCCACATCGCACCGCTCTCATCAAACAAGGAGGCTGGGACAGGGGACAGTTCGTAAGAGAGACAATCCTCGATATCAATATCCCTGTATTGTTGGAGACATATGACTCGGGTGTAGATCAATTCGGTATCATAT
>CM068967.1:44855499-44867214 GCA_035128595.1 Eptatretus atami
CTGGCACCCGGCTGATTCTGATTCAGGATAGCTCAGAGATGATGAATCAACCAAAAAACTTAATAATGACACGAAAGCACGCTTTGCCCTGAAATGGCTGTTTGGCATCAAGACGATATATGGTCATCGTCAGTTAAACATCAAACTGAACCACCGATCTGGATTTCAGGCATATTTGCCCTTATCAGGATGGTATACTAATAAATATCTAACCAATGATGACCACATTCGTCGTTTGTACATCAGATGCACGTCCTGACTGTTATGGTGAGCATGCCGCGGATTTATGTCTCACACGGTAAAACCGCATAATCCCTCTGTTCCCACTGATCACATCATGAGTAGATGATAAATGGGGTTTCTGGGACACCCATTCAAATGAATGGGGAAAAAGGAAAAACTTTCTGACTCAAAGCCCCAAAATAGGAGACTGATTTTCTCCCACCTATCCCCTTCCCTCCCATACACAAAATGTAAAATTGATAGGATGAAAGATTGAGACTTACTGATTAAACACTTCTTCCTTTTATAATTTCATTCCACTCAAAGAGCGAACCAACGATATTTGTCCATGTTCTACTTTAGGGAATAACTTCATTTCTTATAAACATTCATTTCCATTGAGTATATTCACAAAGAATAACTTGGAACTTGGTTCTTGTTTAAGTGTCTTTGTTGTGCAGAAATGAAATGATAAACTTCTCTTAATGCTCTTGTTTACCACCTCCTGAGCCACATACATTGAGATTGCAGTAAATTGTTTTCCATTGTTCAATTGATAACCATCAAAGTTTCAGTCCATTCAAGGATATTCATTTTTTTCTTTACATCCTCCAACTTATTTGTAATAAATTTATCCGCTTATTTGTTTTATCTACTACCCCGGTTATTTCTTCAATAAGACTTATTTGATATTTCTCACATCTTGATGTTTCCCATTAAAATACCAAGGCTGATTACATCTCCACTCATTGGTTTGGTTATTGCTTGGTTCTATCATTTATAATCAGTAAAAAGACGGCTGTAGCCCGTTAAAATTCCCAACCCAATACATTAACACTTATACTATAACCATAAGGGAGACTAGTGATTCCATTCTCTAAAAATATATTTATCAAAAGCTACTAATGCTTTCTTATATCTCTTCTGTATATAATTTATGCTTATAACTTCTTATTGTATCATTTTTCTGTACTCTTCCTTATTTAAGGTTAAACAGTTGAAATAATGTTTAAAGTTTATTGTTTCCTTGATTATATTTTTCTTTATTCCCTTTCGTGTCATCCACCAGACGGCGGTCTCCTGGTTTAACTGAGGCGGTCCCTTCGGGTGGGTGCCTGGAATGTCCTACCCAAGAGAGGATGATCACCTGTCTCTGTTATCATCTGAGCTCAAGCGTTGGACATCTTATTGCAGCACTCTCTGAGGTTCGGAGACCGGATTGCGGCGAGATCATGGTGGGTGGTTACACCTACTATTGGTCTGGTCGTTCTGATGGTTACCATTCCCAAGGAGTTGCTGTAGCTGTGTCCAATAAGCTGACTCCAATGATAATTGAGGTAACACCGTTCAACGAGCGTATTATGAGACTAAAGGATTCGTCACTCCTTAGTGTCATTCCCTGGCCTCTGTTTATGCTCCGACTGAGACGAGTGATCTCACTGTGATGGATGCATTCTATGCCGCACTCGAGTCTGTGGTTGATCACTGCCCCAGACGAGATACACTTCAGTCTTGGGGATTTCATTGCATCGACTGGAACTGATAGGATGGTCATGAGACGTGTGTTGGTCCCCATGGGTCAGGAACTATGACAAAATAGCACTAAGTTCCTTGACTTTGCAAGAAGTCATGGACATGAGGTGGCCGGTTCATGGTTTCAGCGCCCACAAGCCATCGCTGGACTTGGTATTCCAACGCTGGTGGTGTGGCCAAGGAGATTGACCATGTCCTCGTTGAGGTCGCTGGAGGATGATCCAGAACTGCAGGGTCTACTGGAGCTCAGTTCCTCAATACTGACCACCGACTGTTGTAGCAACTCTGAAGTTGCACTTAAATAAGAGAATGGTGCCATCCCAGCCAGGCTGGATGTTGGCAAGCTCAAGGATGAGAGGTAGCTGAGGAGTTTGCGAACAAGCTGAGTGGAGATTTGGGGGTTTGGGTGCTTTGGGATGTCCTGAAGAGTTGTGGAGTGCCTTCAGAACCACCGTCGTTGATGTTGCCGGTGGATGTCTTGGAACTCACCATAGGGCAAAGAAAGATTTTGTCTCACAAGGGACACTGGATACCATGACCAGAGTCGCAGGCCAGGCTGAATGGCAGAGCTGAGCTGTTCAGGGAGCTGAGGCATAAAACTGTACATGCGCTAAGGTGGACAAGGAGGCCTATGTGTGAGGAATCTGTGAGGGGTAGAGCATCACCTGTGGTCAAGTGATTCTCGTCCTGCTTACAGGGAATTCGCGAATTGTGTCTCCTCCAAGCCCATCCCTCGGTGTACTGCAGTTAGAGCAGAGGTGGTATGCTCTTGACAGAGGAGTCTGAAGTGAAGGCCCGCTGCCGGTTACTTTGAGCGGTTGTACCAGCGATCCACCAGCTCGAGTTGGACGTCAGGGTTGTTACAATCCCTGTTGCTGACCTCCAATCAACTGTGGTCCACCTTCGCTTGTGGAAACACAGGCTGCGGTGAACCGGTTGAAATGGGGTAAAGCTCCAGGGATCTGTGGCATCCATGCTGAACTTCTCAAGGCTGGTGGAAATGCTGCACTCGTGTCGTTGCATGCAGTTTGTGCTCTGCCTGAAACACAGGCATCATTCCAACTGATTGGAAGAGGGGCCTTGTTGTCCCTCTCTGGAAAGGGAAGGGTGATCGCCAAGACTGCAACAACTACCGAGGGGTGACGCTGCTCTCGGTGCAGCAAGGTCTTTGCTCGGATAATTCTTGATAGGGTT
This sequence comes from Eptatretus atami, assembly GCA_035128595.1. Classification (NCBI taxonomy): domain Eukaryota; kingdom Metazoa; phylum Chordata; class Myxini; order Myxiniformes; family Myxinidae; genus Eptatretus; species Eptatretus atami. Next base: position 44,858,449 of record CM068967.1, read on the forward strand.
CGCCACCATCTGCTTGAGCACAGCGTCCAGAGCAGTCAGGCTTTACACCAAAGAGGTCAACGATTGACCGTATCCTTGCTCTTCGGGTCCTACCGAACGCAGATGAGAGTTTCGGCAGGGGTTGCTTGCAGCCTATGTTGATCTCTTTAAAGCGTTTGATTCAGTGAATCGGGATGTGCTCTGGAGGATCTTGTCTTCGTGGGGTGCCACCAAAACTGATCGATCTGATGCTGAACTTTACTCTGGTACTGAGAGTGCTGTGAGATGTGGTTGTACCATCTCTGACTTATTTCCAGTTGTTACTGGAGTTCGTCAGGAGATGTGTACTGCCCCCACACTTTTCAGCACTTGTATGGACTGGATTCTAGGAGATGTCAGAGAGATCAAGCTGCGGTGCATCGTTTGGAATGTCAACATCTCTGACCTTGATTTCGCAGATGATGCAGTCATCTTTGTGGAGACTTTTGATATCCTCTCGGGGGCCCTCGAGGTGCTGAATGAGGAGTCGGAGCCACTGGGATTACGAGTTTCCTGGGTCAAAACTAAGATCCAGGCTTTCAATGACATCTTGGATGCTGCAGTTCCTGTCTCTGCCTGTTTGTGGTGAGCATGTTGAGGCGTGGAGAGATTGACTTACCTTGGCAAGATATTCATGTCTCTGCTGGCTGTGAGTAGAGGTCAATGGATGTCTGCGCGTCGGCCTGCGCACTCATGGATTCACTGATAATGGGGTGTGGCGCTGCCGGTACCTGTGCGGGAGACGAAAGTCCAAGTCTTCAGGTCCTTGGTGCTTCCAGTCTTGCTCTATGGATGCGAGACCTGGACTCTGACCAAGGATCTGAGATGGAGACTTAATTCCTTTGGTACCAGGTCTCTCGGAGAATCCTTGGCTATCGCTGGTCGGATTTTGTGTCCAACGAGCGGTTGCTGAGAGAGACTCAAATGAGATGTTGTCCTGCATAGTCCGTGAGCATCAGCTGCGGCTGTATGGACATGTGGCTCATTTTCTTGACGCTGATCCTGCTCACCAGATTCTCTCAGCGAGGGAGTCTCCTGAGTGGAGGAGGCCAATCGGCCGACCACGTGCCTCGTGTGTGCAGCAGTTGATCGGCATCTCAAGGAATTGGGATGGGCCAGGCATCTGCCTGGGGATGGCCAGACGGAGGCCCCGAGTACCGGCGGAAAGTGGACGCAGCGACGCGCTGCTTTGGCGCATGCTCCCTTTCCTGACGTGACCTGACCTTCCTTCAATCCATGACACAGATCGGGGCCGGCACCATGCTTAACCAGCCGTCTGTGAGGATCACCACTGTGATAAATAACCGCATGCACAATAGTGGACCCGCCGCAGCCCCGTGATAGTACTCTCGCACTGCACAGGGAACGCATGGCGCACATCTCTGTTTGGATCTGCGCGCTGGTTTACAACAGAGTCTTACCATCGATCTTCACTCACCACCGCGGCCAACAATGTCTCCCGAGGATGGCTTTCATCCCCCGCACCTCCGCCCGATGCAGCCGCCACCAGCAGAGGCATGCTGTATGGTCTGAATCGCTTGGGCCGATGGCGTCCGGCCGAAGCAAGCGCATTGATCAGCACCAACCGCAGCGCGCCGGGGTGCCGAGCGGGCATGCCGGCCGATGTGGCCCTCGGCCAGTCGCCGGAGCACGGCCCGCAGTTGGTGCAAGACGATTCATATTGCGGGGTTCGGAGTGAGACAATTCCACAGCTCGATGATGTCTAGCCGGATGTAATATAAGCTGCTTTCCGGCCGTGGCAGCCAGGCCGTGCGTGGCCGTGCCCAATGGGAGCGCCCGATTCGGGTGACGACGCATCACTTCGGTGCGGCGCCCTGCCCTGCACCGCGCAGGCTGATAAAGGACGGATCACGAAGCCGTCCGTAGTAGTCAGGTCATCTCATCCTCTTTGTCCCCTTGGATCGATCTCTGCATATGCCTGCTGCTCCGCAGTCCCATCTGCCACTCCACCCACTCGCTCTTGATCTCCGCCTTCTCCACCCACTTGCCACTGGCTCCACACACCCACCTGATTCGCGCGCCTCTCGTCGCTGGACAACCCACTCACCTGGCTCCACCTGAAGTCCCTCCCTCATGCCTGATGGTCTTGCCCATTCTCTGGATCGGCGCAGAGCTGCGCCGATGCCATAGCCAAGCAGGAGATGACGCGCCATCTCTCAAGGAGGGATCGTTCAGCAGAGCGTCCCCCCCCCCATATGTACTGGGAGCGCGGTCGATCAATTGTACAAGGTATTACGAGACCGTTAGCCTCATTTCCTCTCCTTTCTCTCACTAACTCCTCTTTATCGGGTTTGTTGTGTGTGTGTGTGTGTGTGTGTTGTGGTGTGTGTGTGTGTGTGTGTGTGTGTGTGTATGTAATGGTGCCAGTCCTAGCTTTAAGTTAAGATTGCAGAAGATATATCGGTATAGGTCTGCTCTGTGTCTGCTTTAGTAAGTTGCTTGTTTGTTGTCGCACCACACATTTCTTTCTATCCTGCTTTACATACAACAATAAGCTCAATTCAGTGTGCCACATATTTTCCCTCGCCTGGCTGTAATAAATGCTTCTGTAGAAATGTTCCAGCTCGTTTTTATCTTTTCTTTCATTGATCTAGCAGGTCCATATCCTAGCTGAGCCGGGACTTTATTCCCAACGAATCGTTCTTTTAGCCGGTACGTCCTTGCAGTGTCGCTCGGCTGCATCTGATCTGTAAGGTGACCTGGTTCGGCCAAGGCGTACGAGGGCGTGTCTCCCGGTAATTAGGTCACGTGATTATTTTAGGTAACCGGATAAACCTCAGAACAGAGAACCCTGAGTCACGGTTCTGAGTTATTGGCATTCACGGTTGGTTAGCAACCCGCCGCGTCATGGATTATCTGTGTGCGACGGCCTGCGATTCCGGAGAATCTGGTGCGAACCCCGAGATAGTTTCAAACAAATAGGGAACACACACCATCAGTGCAGTACTTTCATAAGGGGAGGGGAAGAGGATGACAAAAAAAAACGAACAGGCAGCTATCCACGCTCTTCATCAACAGCCAGGGTGTTGTAAGATGTTAAGATTCGTTTCTGAACAGACGTGCCGAAACACATCTGTCCCGGCCGGACGAATCATCAAAACTGAACCTGTTAATTTAGAGCACATGATATTTATGTTATTCATGTAATTCTACATTTCCACAGAGATACAGAATAGTCAGTGCATTGTCTACTTATGTGGTATATTTGCGGGCGAAAGCCCACATATACTCCTCTCTTTTCACCACAAGTGAAAAGATGATTTTTCAGCTGCACTGCATGCCATTCTATCGAAAAGTTGAGCCTTTTTGATGGTCACTCCTATACGCTTAAATACAGTTCATCAAACTTCGAGAAGCAAATCCTCGACATCCAACCTCCACAGGCAGACCTCTGCCTTCCAACTCCTTACTTCACATTCCGCACGGAGATCCTCATATTTAGCCATCTTCCCTCGTCGTGGCCAATTGCATCCCCCCTTCTTTGGGAACTGTTAATTCAATAATAATAATAACAGATCTCTTTTCCAGACCACACGGATATCCGGTTGCATGGGAGTTATGCAGATGTCATATTGGAAGACTAGCATCTTCCACCTCTGCCAAAACCTTCCAGTCTGCAGCTCCATAGAGATCTGGCAGCTGGGTGTGTAGCATTAGGATTCTAATGTGTGTACGATTTGTGAACGTCTTACAGCAGTGGAGGAACTCTGGGAAGGGTTTGAAACAACAAAGGTCTTACCTTAATAGCCTTTCATGGTTGTTTTATGCAGCTTCGTCAGCTCGAAGAGCATGGAGGAGTCGATTATGTGTGTAATAAATATATATATATCATAAATATAACTATATTAATATAAAATAAACCTATATGATATATATATATATATATATATATATATATATATATGTTGTTGCGGCCACGTTACCGAGACACCAGTTTGTTACTCAGGCGGATTAATCCCCGGTTGTCCTCGGTAAGAGCCGGACCTGGTGCACCGCTCACAATTAACTTTGTGGTACGGTGGGTTTTAGAACCACGAACACCACCCAGTTAACCACAAGTTCCAGTGTCCACCGTCTAATTATGCCGTATAACTAGAGGTCGTTTATGCTGCTTTCTATCCGTTTATGCCGTTAAACCATTTGTATGGACTCCATTGACCCACTTCCGGTCGTGTGAGAAAAGCATGGAACCCCTCTTTTGAGTTGAAACAAAGAAGGCATGTCATCCCATTGGGTTACTGCTCGTCCCTATGTTGTAAATGCTGTGATCTCGCGTTGTAATGATGTGTGTTGGTGGCACAGCCTGTATTCACCGGAGCCCTCTCACATACTTCTTTTGCTACATGCTCAAATGCTTGGTGGTGTATGGTATGGTTTTTCTTGTCTGTCAGCTTGGTTTATACACATCTTTATGATGCCTTTACTCATGCATTGTACTGGGTTGGTACTAGGTTGGAGATCAATTGTTTCACCAGTTAAACCACCTCCCTGTTCTTTTCTATGCCAGGCTTCGAGAAGCAATGGTCAATGTTTGTTTGGTGGGCATTGAGCCAAGTATACGGGTTTATTTCATCTTCCCAATGATCGTTTAATGCAGTTGTAAGCATGCATATGGGAGGTATGGAATGCATTTGTATTTGCTGGCTTTCTTATTTTTCCTGACTTTGTCATTTCTTTTACGATTTTTACTTTTATCGAATTTCCTCTAACTCATTCTAACTTCTGTTTCTACCTCTCTGTTATCTCTATTTCCAGTAAAAGCATTTACCTTTGTTACCATTTACTGTCATTGCTTCTGGATGTCATTGCTACTTCGCTGATTATTTGATCTCCTCCCTCTCTAATATGGCTGATTCAATGCCCCATATTACGGTCGCAGATTTGATTTTGCCAAGAATACCAGCTCACCAGTTAGCCCAAGACACGAGTATTAAGCGGTAAATTGTAAATGCACCAACTCTATTTGAAATATTGCTGACAAACACTGAGCAAGATCCAGCTTTTCCTCAAAGTGAAATAAAAAGGTAAATACTGTACAACAAAATGTTCTTTGACATGAAAATATATGATGCAAAAATTAAAACAAGATGCAGGATATTCTAACTCAACTACAAGCAAAAAAGATGAGCTCCAGAGGAAAAACACTGAAGGATATCGGAAGGGAGGATAGATTTGGGAATAGATTAATGTTTGCAATTGCTTCGACCATGAAAATTATATAGGAAGTGAAAGGAACAAAAGATTATCAGCAATGAGCTCGCTACATAATAAACTACAGCATCGCGTGGAGTGCATACCTCCGCCCGGCTGATTCGTTTACGTTTTCTATCCCACTGATAGGCTGGAATTGGATTAGGACCTGAACTAAAATTTAATCAGCTTGTTCTTCTCACCTAACCAACTCATCCACCTAGTGTTTTTCTAACTCTCCAACAACTTTTTGAGGTATGAATGATGATATATAATATATATAATATATATATATATATATATATAATGTTGTAAATTTTTGGCACTGTCAATTTTTGAAATTCGCCAATTTGACCTTATGACCTTAAAATAATGGTGGTTAAATTCATTGACCTGATATGCAAATCCTGTTCAAATTTGAAATCAATCGGATGAAAATTGAGGATTTTAGAAAAATGAAATCGTTGTTGACTTTGGTCTATGATGACCTTTTGACCTTTTGACATCAAAAATAAATAGGATTCTGTCGGACCACCAACTACACCATTGTGAAGTTTAATGAAGATCAGTTTAAATTGTGACCTATAGGTGATTAAAGGTGAGCAGACAGACAAACGGTAGCGATCAAATGCATGTCATTTTTTTTTTATCTTTGGCCAAGTAACAAACAAACAGACAGACAGGGGTGAAAAACCATAACCTCCATCCACCTTTGGTGGTGGAGTGAATGAAATGGTAAACCAGAGCAATCAGATAGAACTTTAATGCATTCATTGAAAACAAAACCCTCTGTTCAAGGTGGTTTAACAAAAAATGAAGAAACACAAGTTTGCCAAAACGTTTGTCGATCTGCTAGATGGACCATTGGACGATTGCTCTTATCAACTGAGAGTTGAGAACGGTGTGCTAACCGGCGTGAGAAGCAAGGTGAACGCATATTCTCGATGTTAGCCCTTTGTCAGAGCGAAAGAAGCGATGTTGGTATTTGTGTTTATTTCTCTACGAAGGTGAACACCCGAAGTGCAGCACCCGGTTGCAGACCTGCGCTAACAGGTGAACCAGCACGAGCACTGAGGAGTGGCAGAGTAGAGAATCATGGGCCCGACAAGAATGGCTGGAACTTGGATGACTGTTCTTTTTGTCCTACTCCCTTATTCGTAATAATTTTGGAAAAGAAAGCTTGATTTGCTCGGTGTCATACCTATTAGTGTACATTTATATATATCCTTATCATGCAATCACAAAGGCTTTGAGCGTACAAAGTATTTTCTGCCAGATTCACTTTGGCGGAAGTTTGGCGCCACCATGGTGTCGAACGTGCATGGACTCTCCCCATGTGTGTTAATGCCATTTTATAATAAGCTGTCAGATGAAAGAAGAATAAAATTTCACCTTCTATGTTGCATCTAACTCTCCTTTATTTATTTATTATCTTGCCAAAACGAAGTTTTGCAAGATATGTTAGTCAGCTTGTATGTTTTTTTGTTTGTTTTTTTGTTGTCTGTAATCACGTATAAAAAATTCTGCAGAGCACAGTTATCATTGGAAATTTTTGTAACTTCGCATATCAGAGGCCTATAGAGGTCCCTTTCAGCCAATAAAATTTGAAGGTCAAGGTCAAAGGTCAAGGTCACTTTGTCGCAAACAGGGAGTCGACGAAACCCTTATTTTTTGAGAATTTTGATCGATCGTCTTCAAATTCATGGGAAGTAGTATATGGTCTGGCGCTCAGCTGCTTAATTTTTTGGTGCGATTGGCCTTGACCTTCATGGTTAGCGCCTAGGTCAAACATCTTTTGACCCCAAGGTCAAAATTTTCAAGTTTTAGGAACCAATCGTGTAGTACCTCAAATTGAACACCTCAATGAGTGCTTTCTAGATATGTCAAGCTTGAGACATTATGACTCATTGGTGACGTTATGAGGCAAACGCATATTTTTCATGGTTACTCTGTAGAACAATTCTCAATCGGAATCTCCGTAGGCAGATATTCCGCAGGAGTCGCTCCTGGTGGAATAGGCAGCTCTGTTCACCGTCATGTGACCTTAAAGATCGACCCTAAGGGTGACATTGTTTATTGTTTATTTATTTGTTTGTTTGTTTGTTATTTCATTGATAGGATAAGCAGCCAACTGTATTCTGTTTGAAAGGGATACCTCGTTCAAATATGTGGATTTGAAGGCACAACAGGGTCACACCAGAGTGGAACTGTGGATCGAGGTGCAGACCACCTCAGGCAGAGATGGTATGTGTGCGTTGGGCTGGATAGAAACTATACACAACAGCTTGTTTTATTCCTTTATGGCAGGCAGTCATTGTCTGTTAATAGTGTTCTGAATGGTTCTTTTGTTCCTCTGGCCTATAGACCTCAATCTGCACAATTGCACGTGTGCATTGCACCTCTTTTGGGCTTGTTCACGAGAGTAACAGGATAGTTTTGGGTAAATGAGGCTGCAGTATTGTTATTTTAGGAAAGCTAGTCTATATTATGCAAGACAATTGGTCCACATGTAAACTGGATAATGTGTTATTGCTACAACTTGTGTTTGTGAGCCTCGAGATAATATTTAGCAGTACCAAAATTGCAATGGGCCATTACAAACAATTCGTTGTCACAAGCTCAATGTTGTGAGTCATCAGGCTTGAAAACAGTGCCATACTACTCTTGTAATAGCCTACAGGTGATCAGGCTTTAGAAGTGCACATGGCAGCAAGCCAAGTACAAGCAATACTAATTAGACAACCAACCGACCTGGCTTGTGTGTACGACATGTACTTAAGACTTGTAAATCAATCAGATCAATCAGATTGCTGAATACACGAACCAATTACATCAAAAAACGACGTAGGAATGGACCTTGAATATTTCACACAACCCTCCTGACATTGTTTGGAAACTTTGTGACATCACATCCACCTTGCAATATATATATTATAATATATAATATATATTAATAATTATATAAAATATATATATAAGCAACAGTATATACAGTTGGATTATCCATTGTTCAACTTCCTTAACGGAGCACGACTCATACTGTTTTATAATAAATAGGACAAGCAGACCACAATTCAGTGTATATTTTATTCATGATCCAAGAAAACATCTTTTTCAGAAAAAGAAAGATCACAGTCAAACTGTTCATATGAATGGTTTGATTGTGGATCCTGCTGCGTTTTTGTGTTTTTTATAACTAAAGTCAGGGGATTGTGGAGGAGCTTAGAAACACGAAGGAGCAAGACATAATGGAACAACAAGGAACATAGAAAAAACAATGTGGGGGGGGGGGGGAGGGACCGGGGGAACACCACAGAAGTAAATGCTATTCCGTTGGCTCCAGGCCCCGACAGGCAGTACATCACCATCTCACGTCATACCACCTATCCTTCCCGCAACCTATCCCCATAATCCTCCTAACCCAACCCTCTATTTGCAATTGCTTTGTTCCTCCCCTCTTCTTCTTTCTGTCTTGACTCCCTTGCTTTATTTATTATAACTGTTATCCCATTGTCCGTTCACTACACTCCAGCCCAT
>CM068967.1:44867486-44880893 GCA_035128595.1 Eptatretus atami
CAGTGATATTCATGTCTCTGCTGGCTGTGAGTCAGAGGTCAATGGATGTCTGCGTCGGGCCTGCGCACTCATGGATTCACTGGATAATGGGGTGTGGCGCTGCCGGTACCTGTGCGGGAGGACGAAAGTCCAGTCTCAGGTCCTTGGTGCTTCCAGTCTTGCTCTATGGATGCGAGACCTGGACTCTGACCAAGGATCTGAGATGGAGACTTAATTCCTTTGGTACCAGGTCTCTTCGGAGAATCCTTGGCTATCGCTGGTCGGATTTTGTGTCCAACGAGCGGTTGCTGAGGAGACTCAAATGAGATTTGTTGGCTGCATAGTCCCCTGAGCATCAGCTGCGGCTGTATGGACATGTGGCTCATTTTCTTGACGCTGATCCTGCTCACCAGATTCTCTCAGCGAGGGAGTCTCCTGAGTGGAGGAGGCCAATCGGCCGACCACGTGCCTCGTGGTTGCAGCAGGTTGATCGGCATCTCAAGGAGATTGGGATGGGCCAGGCATCTGCCTGGGGGCATGGCCAGACGGAGGCCCCTGGAGTACCGGCGGAAAGTGGACGCAGCGACGCGCTGCTTTGGCGCATGCTCCCTTTCCTGACGTGACCTGACCTTTCCTTCAATCCATGACACAGATCGGGGCCGGCACCATGCTTAACCAGCCGTCTGTGAGGATCACCACTGTGATAAATAACCGCATGCACAATAGTGGACCCGCGCGCAGCCCCGTGATAGTTACTCTCGCACTGCACAGGGAACGCATGGCGCACATCTCTGTTTGGATCTGCGCGCTGGTTTACAACAGAGTCTTACCATCGATCTTCACTCACCACCGCGGCCAACAATGTCTCCCGAGGATGGCTTTCATCCTCCCGCACCTCCGCCTCGATGCAGCCGCCACCAAGCAGAGGCATGCTGTATGGTCTGAATCGCTTGGGCCGGATGGCGTCCGGCCGAAGCAAGCGCATTGATCAGCACCAACCGCAGCGCGCCGGGGGTGCCCGAGCGGGCATGCCGGGCCGATGTGGCCCTCGGCCAGTCGCCGGAGCACGGCCCGCAGTTCGGTGCAAGACGATTCATATTGCGGGGTTCGGAGTGAGACAATTCCACAGCTCGATGATGTCTAGCCGGATGTAATATAAGGCTGCTTTCCGGCCGTGGCAGCCAGGCCGTGCGGTGGCCGGTGCCCAATGGGAGCGCCCGATTCGGGTGACGACGCATCACTTCGGTGCGGCGCCCTGCCCTGCACCGCAGGGCTGATAAAGGACGGATCACGAAGCCGTCCGTAGTAGTCATGGTCATCTTCATCCTCTTTGTCCGGCCTTGGATCGATCTCTGCATATGCCTGCTGCTCCGCAAGTCCCATCTGCCACTCCACCCACTCGCTCTTGATCTCCGCCTTCTCCACCCACTTGCCACTGGCTCCACACACCCACCTGATTCCGGCTGCCTCTCGTCGCTGGACAACCCACTCACCTGGCTCCACCTGAAGTCCCTCCCTCATGCCTGATGGTCTTGCCCATTCTCTGGATCGGCGCAGATGCTGCGCCGATGCCATAGCCAAGCAGGAGATGACGCGCCATCTCTCAAGGAGGGATCGTTCAGCAGAGCGTCCCCCCCCCCATATGTACTGGGTAGCGCGGTCGATCAATTGTAACAAGGTATTACGAGACCGTTAGCCTCATTTCTCTCCTTTCTTCTCATTAACTCTCTTTATCGGGTTTTTTGTGTTGTGGTGTGTGTGTGTGTGTGTTGTGTGTGTGTGTGTGTTGTGTGTGTGTGTATGTAATGGTGCCAGTCCTAGCTTTAAGTTAAGATTGCAGAAGATATATCGTAATAGGTCTGCTCTGTGTCTGCTTTAGTAAGTTGCTTGTTTTGTTGTCGCACCACACATTTCTTTCTATCCCTGCTTTACATACAACAATAAGCTCAATTCAGTGTGCCACATATTTTCCCTCGCCTGGCTGTAATAAATGCTTCTGTAGAAATGTTCCCAGCTCGTTTTTATCTTTTCTTTCATTGATCTAGCATGGTCCATATCCTAGCTGAGCCGGGACTTTATTCCCAACGAATCGTTCTTTTAGCCGGTACGTCCTTGGCAGTGTCGCTCGGCTGCATCTGATCTGGTAAGGTGACCTGGTTCGGCCAAGGCGTACCGAGGGCGTGTCTCCCGGTAATTAGGTCACGTGATTATTTTTAGGTAACCGGATAAACCTCAGACAGAGAACCCTGAGTCACGGTCTTGAGTTATTGGCATTCACGGTTGGTTAGCAACCCGCCGCGTCATGGAGTTATCTGTGTGCGACGGCCTGCGATTCCGGAGAATCTGGTGCGAACCCGAGATAGTTTCAAACAAATAGGGAACACACACCATCAGTGCAGTACTTTCATAAGGGGAGGGGAAGAGGATGACAAAAAAAAACGAACAGGCAGCTATCCACGCTCTTCATCAACAGCCAGGGTGTTGTAAGATGTTAAGATTCGTTTCTGAACCAGACGTGCCGAAACACATCTGGTCCCGGCCGGACGAATCATCAAAACTGAACCTGTTAATTTAGAGCACATGATATTTATGTTATTCATGTAATTCTACATTTCCACAGAGATACAGAATAGTCAGTGCATTGTCTTACTGTATGTGGTATTATTTGCGGGCGAAAGCCCACATATACTCCTCTCTTTTCAGCCACAAGTGAAAAGATGATTTTTCAGCTGCACTGCATGCCATTCTATCGAAAAGTTGAGCCTTTTTGATGGTCACTCCTATACGCTTAAATACAGTCATCAAACTTCGAGAAGCAAATCCTCGACATCCAACCTCCACAGGCAGACCTCTGCCTTCCAACTCCTTACTTCACATTCCGCACGGAGATCCTCATATTTAGCCATCTTCCTCTCGTGGGCCAATTGCATCCCCCCTTCTTTGGGAACTGTTAATTCAATAATAATAATAACAGATCTCTTTTCAGCAGACCACACGATGATATCCGGTTGCATGGGAGTTATGCAGATGTCATATTGGAAGACTAGCATCTTCCAACTCTGCCAAAACCTTCCAGTCTGCTGCTCCATAGAGATCTGGCAGCTGGGGTGTGTAGCATTAGGATTCTAATGTGTGTACGATTTGTGAACGTCTTTACAGCAGTGGAGGAACTCTGGGAAGGGTTTGAAACAACAAAGGTCTTACCTTGAATAGCCTTTCATGGTTGTTTTATGCAGCTTCGTCAGCTCGAAGAGCATGGGAGGAGTCGATTATGTGTGTATACAATATATATATACATAAATATATACCTATATGTATATATAAATAAACCTATATGTATATATATATATATATATATATAAATATATATGTTGTTGCGGCCACGTATACCGAGACACCAGTTTGTTACTCAGGGGGATTAATCCCCGGTTGTCCTCGGTAGAGCCGGACCTGGTGCCACCGCTCACAATTAACTTTGTGGTACGGTGGGTTGCTTTAGAACCATGAACACCACCCAGTTAACCACAAGTTCCAGTGTCCACCGTCTAATTATGCCGTATAACTAGAGGTCGTTTATGCTGCTTATCTATCCGTTTATGCCGTTAAACCATTTGTATGGACCTCCATTGACCCACTTCCGGTCGTGTGAGAAAGCATGGAACCCTTCTTTTTGAGTTGAAACAAAGAAGGGCATGTCATCCTCATTGGGTTACTGCTCGTCCCTATGTTGTAAATGCTGTGATCTCGCGTTGTAATGATGTGTGTTGGTGGCACAGCCTGTATTCACCGGAGCCCTCTCACATACTTCCGTTTTGCTACATGCTCAAATGCTTGGGTGGTGTATGGGTATGGTTTTTCTTGTCTGTCAGCTTGGTTTTACACCATCTTATTGATGCCTTTACTCATGCATTGTACTGGGTTGGTACTAGGTTGGGAGATCAATTGTTTCACCAGTTAAACCACCTCCCTGTTCTTTTCTATGCCAGGCTTCGAGAAGCAATGGTCAATGTTTGTTTGGTGGGCATTGAGCCAAGTATACGGGTTTATTTCATCTTTCCCAATGATCGGTTAATGCAGTTGTAAGCATGCATATGGGAGGTATATTGGAATGCATTTGTATTTGCTGGCTTTCTTATTTTTCCTGACTTTGTCATTTCTTTTACGATTTTTACTTTTATTCGAATTTCCTCTAACTCATTCTAACTTCTGTTTCTACCTCTGCTGTTATCTCTATTTTCCAGTAAAAGCATTTACCTTTTGTTACCATTTACTGTCATTGCTTCTGGGATGTCATTGCTACTTCGCTGATTATTTGATCTCTCTCCCTCTCTAATATGGCTGATTCAATGCCCCATATATTACGGTCGCAGATTTGATTTTGCCAAGAATACCAGCTCACCAGTTAGCCCAAGACACGAGTATTAAGGCGGTAAATTGTAAATGCACCAACTCTATTTGAAATATTGCTGACAAACAGCTGAGCAAGATCCAGCTTTTCCTCAAAGTGAAATAAAAAGGTAAATACTGTACAACAAAATGTTCTTTGACATGTAAATTATATGATGCAAAAATTTAAACAAGATTGCAGGATATTCTAACTCGAACTACAAGCAAAAAAGATGAGCTTCAGAGGAAAAACACTGAAGGATATCGGAAGGGAGGATAGATTTGGGAATAGATTAATGTTTGCAATTGCTTCGACCATGATAAGTTATATAGGAAGTGAAAGGAACAAAAAGATTATCAGCAATGAGCTCGCTACATAATAAACTAGCAGGGCACTCGGTGGAGTGCATACCTCCGCCCGGCTGATTCGTTTACGTTTTCTATCCCACTGATAGGCTGGAATTGGATTAGGACCTGAACTAAAATTTAATCAGCTTGTTCTTCTCACCTAACCAACTCATCCACCTAGTGTTTTTTCTAACTCGTCCAACAACTTTTTGAGGTATGATGATGATGATATATATATATATATATATATATATATATATATATATGTGTATAATTTTTGGCACTGTCAATTTTTGAAATTCAGCCAATGTTGACCTTATGACCTTAAAATAATTGGTGGTTAAATTCATTGACCTGATATGCAAATCCTGTTCAAATTTGAAATCAATCGGATGAAAATTGAGGATTTTAGAAAAATGAAATCGTTGTTGACCTTTGGTCTATGATGACCTTTTGACCTTTTGACATCAAAAATAAATAGGATTCTGTCGGACCACCAACTACACCATTTGGTGAAGTTTTATGAAGATCAGTTTAAAATTGTGACCTATAGGTGATTAAAGGTGAGCAGACAGACAAACGGTAGCGATCAACATGCATGTCAATTTTTTTTTTTAATCTTTGGCCAAGTAACAAACAAACAGACAGACAGGGGTGAAAAACATAACCTCCATCCACCTTTGGTGGTGGAAGTAATGAAATGGTAAACCAGAGCAATCAGATAGAACTTTAATGCATTCATTGAAAACAAAACCCTCTGTTCAAGGTGGTTTAACAAAAATGAAGAACACAAGTTTGCCAAAACGTTTGTCGATCTGCTTAGATGGACCATTTGGACGATTGCTCTTATCAACTGAGAGTTGAGAACGGTGTGCTAACCGGCGTGAGAAGCAAGGTGAAGCTGATATTTCGGATGTTAGCCCTTTGTCAGAGCGAAAGAAGCGATGTTGGTATTTGGTGTTTCATTTCTACGAATGGTGAACACCCGAAGTGCCAGCACCCGGTTGCAGACCTGCGCTAACAGGTGAACCAGCACGAGCACTGAGGAGTAGGCAGAGTAGAGAATCATGGGCCCGACAAGAATGGCTGGAACCTTGGATGACTGTTCTTTTTGTCCTACTCCCTTATTCGTAATAATTTTGGAAAAGAAAGCTTGATTTGCCTCGGTGTCATACCTATTAGTGTACATTTTATATTTATTTCCTTATCATGCAATCACAGAAGGCTTTGAGCGTACAAAGTATTTTCTGCCAGATTCACTTTGGCGGAAGTTTGGCGCCACCATGGTGTCGAACGTGCATGGACTCTCCCCATGTGTGGTTAATGCCATTTTATAATAAGCTGTCAGATGAAAGAAGAATAAAATTTCACCTTCTATGTTGCATTCACTCTCCTTTATTTATTTATTATCTTGCCAAAACGAAGTTTTTGCAAGATATGTTAGTCAGCTTGTATGTTTTCTTTTTTTGTTTGTTTTTTTGTTTGTCTGTAATCACGTATAAAAAATTCTGCAGAGCACAGTTATCATTGGAAATTTTTGTAACTTCGCATATCAGAGGCCTATAAGGTCCCTTTCAGCGCATAAAATTTTGAAGGTCAAGGTCAAAGGTCAAGGTCACTTTGTCGCAAATCAGGGGAGTCGACGAAACCCTTATTTTTTGAGTAATTTTGATCGGATCGTCTTCAAACTCATGGGAATATAGTTATGGTCTGGCGCTCAGCTGTTAATTTTTGGTGGCGATTGGCCTTACCTTCATGGTTAGCGCCTAAGGTCAAAATATTTTTGACCCCAAGGTCAAAATTTTCAAGTTTTAGGAACAATATCGTGTAGTACCTCAAATTGAAACCTCAATGAGTGCTTTCTAGATATGTCAAGCTTGAGACATTATGACTCATTTGGTGACGTTATGAGGCAAACGCATATTTTTCATGGTTACTCTGTAGAACAATTCTCATCGGAATCTCTCGTAGGCAGATATTCCGCAAGGAGTCGCTCCTGGTGGATAGCAGCTCTGTTCACCTCGTGACCTTAAAGAAGTCACACGTGGTCACCTTTGGCAAGATACGGGTCACCCTAAGGGTGACATTGGTTTAATTGGTTTGTTATTTGTTTGTTTGTTTTGTTATTTCATTGATAGGGATTAACAGCCCACTGTATTCTGGTTTGAAAGGGATACCTCGTTCAAATATGTGGATTTGAAGGTCACAACAGGTGTGCACACCAGAGTGGAACTGTGGATCGAGGTGCAGACCACCTCAGGCAGAGATGGTATGTGTGCGTTGGGCTGGTAGAAACTATACACAACAGCTTGTTTTATTTCCTTTATGGCAGGCAGTCATTGTCTGTTAATAGTGTTCTGAATGGTTCTTTTGTTCCTCTGGCCTATAGACCTCAATCTGCCACATTGCACGTGTGCATTGCACCTCTTTTGGGGCTTGTTCACGAGAGTAACAGGATAGTTTTGGGTAAATGAGGCTGCAGTATATTTGTTATTTTAGGAAAGCTAGTCTATATTATGCAAGACAATTGTGTCCACAATGTAAACTGGATAATGTGTTTATTGCTACAACTTGTGTTTTGTGAGCCTCGAGATAATATTTAGCAGTACAAAATTGGCAATGGGCCAATTACAAACAATTCGTTGTCACAAGCTCAATGTTGTGAGTCATCAGGCTTGAAACAGTGTCCATACTACTCTTGTAATAGCCTACAGGTGATCAGGCTTTAGAAGTGCACATGGCAGCAAGCCAAGTACAAGCAATTACTAATTAGACAACCAACCGACCTGGCTTGTGTGTACGACATGTACTTAAGACTTGTAAATCAATCAGATCAATCAGATTGCTGAATACACGAACCAATTACATCAAAAAACGATGTAGGAATGGACCTTGAATATTTTCACACAACCCTCCTGACATTGTTTGGAAACTTTGTGACATCACTATCACCTTGCAATATATATATATATATATATAAATTATGTTATATATATATATATATATCAGTGGGGAGAACAAGTTTATTGATACATGCCGATTTGCAGTTCCCACTACAAAGCACGTAGAGGTCTGTAATTTTTATCATAGGTACACTTCAACTGTGAAAGATGGAATCTAAAACAAAAATCCTGAAATCACATTGTATGCTTTTAAATAATTAATTGCTTTTATGCATGAAATAAGTATTTGATACATCAGAAAACAGAACTTAATATTTGGTACAGAAACCTTTGTTTGCAATTACAGAGATCAGACGTTCCTGTAGTTTTTAACCAGGTTTGCACAGACTGCAGCAGGATTTTGGCCCACTCCTCCATACAGATCTTCCCAGACCTCAGGTTTCGGGCTGTCGCTGGGCAACACAAACTTTCAGCTCCTCAAAGTTTTTCTATTGGGTTCAGGTCTGGAGACTGGCTAGGCCACTCCAGGACCTTGAGATGCTTCTTACGGAGCCCATCCTAGTTGCCCTGGTGTGTGTTTCGGGTCGTTGTCATGCTGGAAGACCCAGCCACGCCTCATCTTCAATGCTCTTGTTGAGGGAAGGGGTTGTTGGCCAAGATCTCGTGACACATGGCCCCATCCATCTCCCTCAATCGGGTGCAGTCGTCCTGTCCCCTTTGCAGAAAAGCATCCCAAAGAATGATGTTTCACTCCATGCTTCACGGTTGGGATGGTGTTCTTGGGGTTGTACTCATCCTTCTTCTTCCTCCAAACACGGCGAGTGGAGTTTAAACAAAAAGCTCTATTTTGGTCTCATCAGACCACATGACCTTCTCTCCATTCCTCTCTGGATCATCCAGATGGTCATTGGCAACTCAGACAGGCCTGGACATGCGCTGGCTTGAGCAGAGGGACCTTGCGTGCGCTGCAGGATTTTAATCCATGATGGCGTAGTGTGTTACTTATGGTTTTCTTTGATACTGTGGTCCCAGCTCTCTTCAGGTCATTGACCAGGTCCTGCCGTGTAGTTCTGGGCTGATCCCTCACCTTTCTCATGATCATTGAGGCTCCACGAGGTGAGATCTGTTGCATGGAGCCCCAGACCGAGGGAGATTGACTGTTATCTTGAACTTCTTCCATTTTCTAATAATTGCGCCACAGTTGTTGCCTTTCTCACCAAGCTGCTTGCTATTGTCCTGTAGCCATCCCAGCCTTGTGCAAGTCTACAATTTTGTCCTGATGTCCTTAGACAGCTCTCTGGTCTTGCCCATTGTGGAGAGGTTGGAGTCTGATTGATTGAGTGTGGACAGCTGTCTTTTATGCAGATAACGAGTTCAAACAGGTGCATTAATACAAGGTAATGAGTGGAGAAGGGAGGGCTTCTTAAAGACAAAACTAACAGGTCTGTGAGAGCCGAATTCTTACTGGTTGTAGGTGATCAAATACTTATTTCATGCAATAAAATCAAATTAATTATTTAAAAATCATACAATGTGATTTTCAGGATTTTTGTTTTAGATTCCGTCTTTCACAGTTGAAGTGTACCTATGATAAAAATTACAGACTCTACGTGCTTTGTAAGTGGGAAAACCTGCAAAATCGGCAGTGTATCAAATACTTGTTCTCCCACTGTAATATACAGTTGGGATTATCCATTGTTCAACTTCTTACGGAGCACGACTCTATACTGGTTTTATATCAAATAGGACAGAGCAGACCTACATTCAGGTGATATTTATTCATGATCAAAAACTCTTTTTTCAGAAAAAGAAAGATCACAGTCAAACTGTTTATGATTGGTTTGATTGTGATCCTGGCTGTCGTTTTTTGTTTTTTTATACTAAGTCAGGGATTGTGGAGGAGCTAGAACACGGAATGGAGCAAGACATAATGGAACAACAAGGACAGTAAAAAAAAAAATTGTGGGGGGGGGGGGGGGAGGGACGGGGGGAACACCAACAGAAAGTATGCTATTCGTTTGGCTCCAGGGCCTCGATCAGGCAGTACATCACACCTCACGTCATACCCTATCCTTACCCGCAATCCTTATCCCCATAATCCTACCTAACCAACCCTCTTATTGCAGATTGCTGTGTTTCCTCCCTCTTCTTCTTTCTGTTTCTTGACCCCTTGCTTATGTTTTAAACTGTTATCCCATTGTCCGTTCATACACTCATCTCCATCACCTCGATCTTCCATAAACCTCAAACTTTCAAAGAAACCTCACCACCCCCCACCCACCACAGAGCCACCAAAAACAAAACAAACATCCAAGAGTAGGATGAGAAGACAAAATAGAAGGAGACTTGGAGGAAGAAAGGACACGGAAAGAATGAGAGGAAGGAGAGGGTTATAATCAGGAACGCACTCCTTTTTTTATAACTTCCCATTACATGGGTAAAGCATAAATTTGTTGAGCTGGACTCACCAAGGGTGTGCACTTGAATATCGAGCTAATCTGTTAATGTACTGATGCCTTTTTAACATGTTATTTTGCTGGAGCGTTGGGAATTTCATTTATCAGTAACAATGATAAATGCTGTCATTCGGGACAAATATCTGATTTTATGGAAATACTTTTTCTGCCAACTTTGATTTATATCTTTAAGTTGGAAAAGTTCAAATGCTATAATATAATATATATATATATATATATATATATATATATATATATATATATATAAATATAATATACACACGAGGTCCGCTAAATACGGGACTGACTTCACAGAATTTATTCAAAAATATATTGAAATCACAGCTTGTCCCTTCAAATAGTTTCCCTACAGTCTCACTCACTTGTGCATCCTCTTCTCCACGCTTCGATGCACCCCGGAAGGCTTCTTCTGGAAACCTCCGGAGCTCCGTCATCATGGCCCTTTTGATGGCCTCCACATCAGGTATCGGGTCCCTTGATCACCCCTTGAGCTTGGGAATAGGAAAAATCACGAGGGGCCAAGTCTGGCGAATACGGGAGTTGCTCAGGAGTTGGCACATTCCTCTCTGCCAGAAACTGTCAGATGCTCAGGGCACTGTGAGCAGGGCATTGTCACGGTGGAGCACCGGCGTTGTCTCCCACAGATCCCTCCTCTTGGCCGGACTGATCATGAGGCGTAGAGGATCTCCTTGTACACGTATTGATTCACTGTTTGACCCTGTGGTAGAACTCGAAGTGACAATGCCCTCAATGTCAAAAACGCGATGAGCATCACCTTGACCTTCGACTTCGACATCTTGCTTTCTTTGGTCTTGGTGATGCCGGACTTTTCCACTGATGACTCTGCCGTTTGGTCTCGGGTCATATTCGAATATCCGATTCATCGCCAGTAATGACTCTCCCGAGAGGTCGGGATAGTCCTCGAGGCGCTCGATAATGTTCTTGAGCAGTGACTTTTTTCTGTTTCTGGTCCTCGACAAGCTTGGGGACCATCTTTGTGCACACCTTGCACCTTTCGAGTTTTCATTGATGATGCTCCAGACAGTGTCTTGTTGATGGAAAGTTCCTCAGCAATCATCCGCACATGAGTCGCGATCTGCACGCACATCTGCTTCACATGCTCGATGTTGTCCGCGTTCTGCTCTTTGACACTCTTGTGCCATTCAAATGCACGTGTACGTGAATCGTTTCATCGCCATAGACTTGTGCAGCATTGCGAAGGATTCGGAAGGTGTTTTGCCAAGCTTGGCAAGAAACTTCAGAATGGCTCTCTTCTCACGACTCATAGCGGCGATGACTCGGACTAGACAATGTGTAAAGCACGACCTGTAAAATAATCAAATATGAGCGAGTCAACCATCAACCAATCATATATATTGCTGGAATGTTGCGACTGTGATGCACCCGTTCATTCAGTTGTGTAAGTGGAGCACACAGCAGGCTCAGTCCGTTACTTTTAGATGGACCTCGATATATATATATATATAGTAAATTCAAAGATCTGATTTATACAAAAGCAAGGGGAGTAGGACACAGGGGGCGAACATCTGGATTTGGTGCAATTCTCATTACAGAAGTCGAAGGAAAAACTGGGAAAGCAGCAGAAATGAAATGGTGCCCTCCTTTTTCTCAAAAACAGGCAAAAAAAAAACACAGTGATGCTTAGTTGTGATAGTTGGGCAAAACAATGTGTCCATGTGGCAGATGGCACTTGTGGGTTCCAATATGATCTGGCCTCACCAATCACAGTTGGAGGTGGCATCAATAGGCCATGTATAACTAATATATATATATTATATATATATATATATATATATATATAATATATATATATAATATGCTTGAAAGCTACAAAGAAGAATTCCAAATCAAGGGTTATAAACCGGTTCAAGCACTTCAGGAGGAAAGGACCTGACCTGATACATGGAACATCAGATAGTTGACATCATTCAGGAAAGTGCATTGAAGACAGCATGTAAGTGCATTTAAGTGCAAGTGCATTGAAGCGCGTCAGGGACTAGCATGATGTGTGCCTTAAGATGACATGTCAAAAACAAAGTGTTAGATGACGACCCTTGATACATCATGGACAATCATAATAATGGACAAATAAAGAAGTAGAAAATACATCAAAGGGCAAGAGCTTGAACCTAAGAAATAACTCCAGAACAAAGAAATGAAAGAAAAGAATTAAACTTGATGGAGACATAATTGGAAACACAGTAACTCATGAGAGGTTAGTTACCATATGTTGAAAAGAAAAGTTTTTATCAGTGTATTATACCACATAATAATCTATGGGGCAGATACATGGCAAATGTAACAAAAAAATGTATCTCAAAAGTTAACAGGACACAACGAATAATGGACTGTAATATGAGTGTATTTACGCACAAAGATAGACATCAATAAATGGGTCAAAAACAAATCTAAAAACTCAGGCTATCTCAAAAACTTAGGAAATGGAAATGGGCAGGACACATTAGCAGAAGGTTGGTCAAGGTTTGTGACAACAAGAGTAACACATGGACCTGTGGATGGCAACAGGAACAGAGGAGGCACGTCTATGATGGGGGAAAAAGAGGACAAATATTAGGGGAAGAGTCAATTGGAAAACAAAGCAAGAGATAGAGCACATGGTGTCAAATGCTGAGGCTTTCTGTCCAGCAGTAGACTGGAAAATAATTGATAGATGATTATAATATATTCCACTAATGTGTGTGTGGACTGTGTATATATATTATTAGTATATATATAGGTATAATAATAAAAAGTAAAATTTAATCAAGAACAAGATGTTAAAATTGGTTATGCTACTGTCCTCATGTTGTGCTCAGGCATTTTAAAGGATAAAGCATGGCAAAACCAGGTTTAGATCCGGAGGAGGAAATTTCTCTTTGATTGTGCCCGCTGTGTGGAAATAAAATGTGACGTGTCATCATAAGATGACGTCATTGGTACTTGAGGACCCTGGAATTATGTTTATTTCCTCCAAGCTCAGAGCTGTGGCCATCGCAGGTGAAATGGTGGGTGTTGTTCATGTACTCCTATTGTCTACACTTGTGTGTGATCTGTGTGGCAGCTACCTTCACGAGCGTAGAAACCGTGTAGAAAGAAAGGATGTAATGAGGGAGATTGAATGGCAAGTATGGCCCTAACTCTATGGTTTGTTTTATCAACCTTTTTAATATACACATGCATAGCTTTTCATGGTAAATAGTATAATAAATAGGTATCATTCAGCTTTGGTTGTTAATACAAGTTTGCTGTGTATAGCTGTTGTAATAAGTAGGTAAAGTCATTTTATTTAAGCA
>CM068967.1:44880918-44898229 GCA_035128595.1 Eptatretus atami
AGAGATTCCGGATACATGTGGATAGTTTGACTATGACTTTGGGTTATGTCTTAAGCTAAAGTATGTAATGTATATGATTTTGAAATTACCTTTTATTTTTTGGCAAACAAATATTAACTTTGTTAAGGATCGCAATGGTTCTACATTATGTTCATCTTGTCATGGCATCGTGATTAGGCAGCTACTGCCCTTGTCTGTTCGTTAAACAGTCTGATCCAGATTAACACTGCAAAATATCGAACATGACTTGTGCCTGCCACACAACCATCACCTCCCGGTGGAACATGGCCGGCTGGTGAGCATCTCACACTTGATCAGGCTGCAGAATGGTGACTGGTGCAGCAGAACACATCAGGTAGGAAGGTGTGGTTGGACACAAACGTCGCACCATCGCTCACCTTCTTGCCATCCATACTTGATGGGAATCCCAAGTTCAGAGGGTCCGCTGAGTTGGCCGATTTTCCATATAATGACTTGATGAATGAGCAACGATGTACATGTTGAACCAAAGCATCATGCGAATGGGGGCAACGACTTCAATTTCGGAGACAGAGGTATCTTGAGTTGGCCATCTTAAAGCTTCCACAACTGATGACGCGTGGGAATATCACCTTCGAGCTTTGAACCATAACAGGCAGCAAATGTACAGGTAGTTGCCCTCAGATATCAATATTTTCCGTCGTCCTGCTTCCAGCTGAACCAAGTGGTGAGATGATGTCCGCCCATTAGTACCTTCAGCGCTGTGGCCTTTCCAATGCCAACAAATAAACAGACAGACACAACAGTATTGCATCCGGTCAGAGCATGTACACGCGCTAGATATTTGGCGGATGCTTTTGTGTTTCCAGTGCTGGTTTGGCGAATGTCTACGTTAACCCCCCAACACACGGACTCTCCATGCCTGACATCCACAGTCCATCATTCCTCGAGGTAGAAATAAAACCAATGTCACCCGCAGGGTGACCATATCTTGCCAAAAGGTGACCACGTGGTGACTTCTTTAAGGTCACACTGAGGTGAACAAGCTGCTATCCACAGGAGCGACTCCTTGAGGAATATCTGCCCTACGAGAGATTCCGATGAGAATTGTTCTAACAGAGTAACCATGAAAAATATGCGTTATGCCTGCAATAACGTCACCAAATCACGTCATAATGTCTCAAGCTGATATATCTAAGAAAGCACTCATCGAGGTGTTCAATTTGAGGTAACTCTACTACACGATATGGTTCCTAAACTCTGAAATTTGACCTTTAAGTCAAATATGTTTTGACCTCAGGCGCTAACGCATGAAGGTCAAGGCCATCGCCACCAAAATAATCAGCTGAGCGGCCAGACCACTAACTACATTCCCATGAAGTTTGAAGAGACGATTCGATAAAATTACTCAAAAAAATAAGGGTTTCGGTCGACTCCCTGATTGCGACAAAGTGACCTTGACCTTTGACCTTGACCTTCAAAATTTTTAATGCGCTGAAGGGACGCGTCTATAGGCTGATTAGCGAAGTAGCAAAAATTTCCAAATGATTATATGTGCTCTGCAGAATATTTTAATGAACGTGATTTAAGGACAAAACAAACAAAAAAATAACTGACAATCGATGTTTCAAGATAATGCACCAAGATACGCTGAGGCGCCAGCCATGCTCTATTCCTGAATTAAGACGCGACATCAAAAAAGTCGCACTCCTATGCATGACTTGCTGATGCTTCCATTTTGTGGTGAAGGAGATTGCGACAATTTTCATGTACGTGCTCCAATCGTATCACAACAAAAATAAAACTAAGCTATCACGGCAAAACTTCTTTCAAGATAATGCTTGCTCAAGACAATGACGTCAATGCTCGAACAATTTGAAGCCTAGAGTATTGATACTAGTGTCTATTGAATTTCTTGGCAATAGTTGATTGCCTCATGAATCAGCATCCAAAATTATTCAGACGACTGGCACTCCAGGTTGAGCGTCCGATCTATCAAATAGGTTTCGTGACCCGATTTGGCACAAGTGCCTTGACCTACTGCCTTCATTACCTAGGGATCTAAGGCCTGCTGTAGCAGTTAAATTTCAGAAGTAACATCGCGATTTTTAACGTGATTACCGACTATAACAAAAACTACAATGACTACAAGTTGAAAACTCTGCAGATCAAGCAAGACATCTGTTCGCAGACTGTTGTGTCCTGAACGTGCAATATCTAACAAGTGTGGGACCTATTGTTTTCAGAGTCTAGTGATAGGTTCTGAGGAAGTGACACAGTCTTCTGGACATAGGCATATACTGACGGATCAAATCGATCAGGTCGTAGCTTTGTTGTAGGCTACATTTAGGACCACTTTTTGCACTGGAAAGTGTTTGTGGTGTAAGTTAGTTGAATGTTTTCCGGACTTGAAATGCATGACCTGGCGCGACTGGATCTCCGTCATTGTTTCGTGCTGATTTTGATGTACCCTGTCGAAAATCAGGTATACGTCACAACACTCAGGTGTATTGATTGGTTCCCCATGAGTTGATCACATAATCCTCACTGTAACCATTTGTGGGCCAATGTACAGTCCATACATGGCGCCATCCATCGATGATGACAGCATCTGAGAACACCTGGATTCGACTTGATTGCTCAACTTGGAGTTTCGTCTTCAGGATTGCTTTCGACTGAGCCCACATCGGCAACCGTCTCAATCAAACAAGGGGCTGGGACAGGGGACAGTTCGTAAGAGAGACAATCCTCGATATCAATATCCCTGTATTGTTGGA
Source organism: Eptatretus atami (assembly GCA_035128595.1). Classification (NCBI taxonomy): domain Eukaryota; kingdom Metazoa; phylum Chordata; class Myxini; order Myxiniformes; family Myxinidae; genus Eptatretus; species Eptatretus atami. The sequence continues at coordinate 44,883,675 of CM068967.1, forward strand.
GACATATGACTCGGGTGTAGATCAATTCGGTATCATATACTGGCCTTCCATCGCTTGATGCTCTTTTTGGTCGAAGTCATCAGGGTCACTTTCTTGGTTAGTGTCTCGTTGAAGCTTGTTGGCATCCAGATTCAAATTCACCATCTGTTGTCGTCAATCTTGAGAGAATCATCAACGTTTTACCTTGTCTGTCGCATGAAACATTGTAGTAGACACCAAAATTGTGTGTGTAAGTGCATTAGAAGGTGAAGATTTCGCCCAAAACAGAATTTATCAAAAGTCGGTGGTGGCCATTTTGTTTTTCGCCTCAAAAAAAATTCCTCAAGGGTGCGAGTCTGGCACCCGGCTGATTCTGATTTCAGGATAGCTCAGAGATGATGAATCAACCAAAAAACTTAATAATGACACGAAAGCACTGCTTTGCCCTGAAATGGCTGTTTGGCATCAAGACGATATATGGTCATCGTCAGTTAAACATCAAACTGAACCACCGATCTGGATTTCAGGCATATTTGCCCTTATCAGGATGGTAATACTAATAAATATCTAACCAATGATGACCACATTCGTCGTTTGTACATCAGATGCACGTCCTGACTGTTATGGTGAGCATGCCGCGGATTATGTCTCACACGGGTAAAACCGCATAATCCTCTGTTCCCACTGATCACATCATGAGTAGATGATAAATGGGGTTTCTGGGACCACATTCAAATGAATGGGGGAAAAGGGAAAAACTTCTGACTCAAAGCCCCAAAATAGGAGACTGATTTTCTCCCACCTATCCCCTTCCCTCCCATAAAAGCAAATGTAAAATTGATAGGATGAAAGATTGAGACTTACTGATTAAACACTTCTTTCCCTTTTATAATTTCATTCACTCAAAGAGCGAAACCAACGAATATTTGCCCATGTTCTAACTTTAGGGAAATAACTTATTTTCTTATAAACATTCATTCCATTGAGTATATTCACAAAGAATAACTTGGAACTTGGTTCTTGTTTAAGTGTCTTTGTTGTGCAGAAATGAAATGATAAACTTCTCTTAATGCTCTTTGACCACCTCCTGACCACATATCATTTTGAGATTGCAGTAAATTGTTTTCCATTGTTCAATTGATAACCATCAAAGTTTCAGTCCATTCAAGGATATTCATTTTTTTTTCTTTACATCCTCAACTTATTTGTAATAAATTTATCCGCTATTTTGTTTTATCTACTTTTAACCCCGGTTATTTCTTCAATAAGACTTATTTGATATTTCTCACATTCTTGATGTTTCCCATTAAATACCAAGGCTGATTACATCTCCACTCATTGGTTTTGGTTATTGTTGGTTCTATCATTTATAATCAGTAAAAGACGGTTGTAGCCCGTTAAAATTCCCAACCCAATACATTAACACTTATACTTATAACCATAAGGGAACTAGTGATTCCATTCTCAAAATATATTTTATCAAAAGCTACTAATGCTTCTTATTTATCTCTTCTGTATATAATTTAATGCTTATAACTTCTTATTGTATTCATTTTTTCTGTACTCTTCCTTATTTAAGGTTAAACAGTTTGAAATAATGTTTTAAGTTTATTGTTTCCTTGATTATATTTTTCTTTATTCCCTTTCGTGTCATCCACCAGACGGCGGTCTCCTTGGGTTACCTGAGGCGGTCCCTTCGGTGGGTGCCTGGAATGTCCTACCCAAGAGAGGATGATCACCTGTCTCTGTATCATCTGAGCTCAAGCGTTTGGACATCGGTATTTTGCAGCACTCTCTGAGGTTCGGAGACCGGATTGCGGCGAGATCATGGTGGGTGGTTACACCTACTATTGGTGCTGGTCGTTCTGATGGTTACCATTCCAAGGAGTTGCTGTAGCTGTGTCCAATAAGCTGACTCCAATGATAATTGAGGTAACACCGGTCAACGAGCGTATTATGAGACTAAAGGATTCGTCATCTCCTTAGGTGTCATTTCCCTGGCCTCTGTTTATGCTCGCGACTGAGACGAGTGATCTCACTGTGATGGATGCATTCTATGCCGCACTCGAGTTGTGGTTGAATCATGCCCAGACGAGATACACTTCTAGTCTTGGGGGATTTCATTGCATCGACTGGAACTGATAGGGATGGTCATGAGACGTGTGTTGGTCCCATGGGTCAGGAACTATGAACCAGAATAGACATAAGTTCCTTGACTTTGCAAGAAGTCATGGACATAGGGTGGCCGGTTCATGGTTTCAGCGCCCACAAGTCATCGCTGGACTTGGTATTCCAACGCTGGTGGTGTGGCCAAGGAGATTGACCATGTCCTCGTTTGATGGTCGCTGAGATGATCCAGAACTGCAGGGTCTACTGGAGTGCTCAGTTCCTCAATACTGACCACCGCTTGTTGTAGCAACTCTGAAGTTGCACTTAAATTCAAGAGAATGGTGCCATCCAGCCTAGGCTGGATTGTTGGCAAGCTCAAGGATGAGAGAGTAGCTGAGGAGTTTGCGAACAAGCTGAGTGGAGATTTGGGGGTTTGGGTGCTTTGGGATGTCCTGAAGAGTTGTGGAGTGCCTTCAAGACCACCGTCGTTGATGTTGCCGTGATGTCTTGGAACTCACCATAGGGAAAGAAGAATTTGTCTCACAAGGGACACTGGATACCATTGACCAGAGTCGCAGGCCAGGCTGAATGGCAGAGCTGAGCTGTTCAGGAGCTGAGGGCATAAAACTGTACATGCGCTAAGGTGGAACAAGGAGGCCTATGTGTGAGGAATCTGTGAGGGGGTAGAGCATCACCTGTGGTCAAAGTGATTCTCGTCCTGCTTACAGGGGATTCGCGAATTGGTTCCTCCAAGCCCATCCTCGTGTACTGCAGTTAGAGCAGAGAGTGGTATGCTCTGACAGAGGAGTCTGAAGTGAAGGCCCGCTGGGCCGGTTACTTGAGCGGTTGTACCAGCTGATCCACCAGTGTCGAGTTGGACGTCAGGGTTGTTACAATCCTGTTGCTGCTACCCTCCAATCAACTGTGGTCCACCTTCGCTTGTGGAAACACAGGCTGCGGTGAACCGGTTGAAATGGGGTAAAGCTCCAGGGATCTGTGGCATCCATGCTGAATTCTCAAGGCTGGTGAAATGCTGCACTCGTGTCGTTGCATGCAGTTTGTGGCTCTGCCTGAAACACAGGCATCATTCCAACTGATTGGAAGAGGGGCCTTGTTGTCCCTCTCTGGAAAGGGAAGGGTGATCGCCAAGACTGCAACAACTACGAGGGGTGACGCTGCTCTCGGTGCAGGGCAAGGTCTTTGCTGCGGATAATTCTTGATAGGTTCGCCACCAATCTGCTTGAGCACGGTCAGAGAGTCGGCTTTACACCAAGAGGTCAACGATTGACCGTATCCTTGCTCTTCGGTCCTACCGAACGGATGAGATGTTCGCAGGGGTTGCTTGCAGCCTATGTTGATCTCTTTAAAGCGTTTGATTCAGTGAATCGGGATGTGCTCTGGAGGATTCTTGGTCTTCGTGGGGTGCCACCAAAACTGATCGATCTGATGTCTGAACTTTACTCTGGTACTGGATGCTGTGAGATGTGGTTGTACCATCTCTGACTTATTTCCAGTTGTTACTGGAGTTCGTCGAGTGTGTAACTGCCCCCACACTTTTCAGCACTTGTATGGACTGGATTCTAGGGAGGATGTCAGAGAGATCAAGCTGCGGTGCAATCGTTGGAATGTCAACATCTCTGACCTGATTTCGCAGATATGCAGTCATCTTTGTGGAGACTTTTGATATCCTCGGGGGCCCTCGAGGTGCTGAATGAGGAGTCGGAGCACTGGATTACGAGTTTCCTGGTCAAAACTAAGATCCAGCTTCAATGACATCTTGGATGCTGCAGTCCCTGTCTCTGCTGTTGTGGTGAGCATGTTGAGGTCGTGGAGAGATTGACTTACCTTGGCAGTGATATTCATGTCTGCTGGCTGTGATAGAGGCAATGGATGTCTGCGTCGGGCCTGCGCACTCATGTTCTGGTATGGGGTGTGGCGCTGCCGGTACCTGTGCGGGAGACGAAAGTCCAAGTCTTCAGGTCTTGTGCTTCCAGTCTTGCTCTATGGATGCGAGACCTGGACTCTGACCAAGGATCTGAGATGGAGACTTAATTCCTTTGGTACCAGGTCTCTTCGGAGAATCCTTGCTATCGCTGGTCGGATTTTGTGTCCAACGAGCGGTTGTCTGAGAGAGACTCAAATGAGATTTGTTGCCTGCATAGTCCGTGAGCATCAGCTGCGCTGTATGGACATGTGGCTCATTTTCTTGACGCTGAATCCTGCTCACGCAGATTCTCTCACGAGGGAGTCTCCTGAGTGGAGGAGGCCAATCGGCCGACCGTGCCTCGTGGTTGCAGCAGGTTGATCGCATCTCAGGAGAATTGGGATGGGCCAGGCATCTGCCTGGGGGATGGCCAGAACGGAGGCCCCTGGAGTACCGGCGGAAAGTGGACGCAGCGACGCGCTGCTTTGGCGCATGCCCCCTTTCCTGACGTGACCTGACCTTATCCTTCAATCCATGACACAGATCGGGCCGCACCTGCTTAACCAGCCGTCTGTGAGGATCACCACTGTGATAAATAACCGCATGCACAATAGTGACCCGCGCGCAGCCCGTGATAGTTATCTCGCACTGCACAGGGAACGCATGGCGCACATCTCTGTTTGATCTGCGCGCTGGTTTACAACAGAGTCTTACCATCGATCTCACTCACCACCGGGCCAACAATGTCTCCCGAGGATGGCTTTCATCCTCCCCACCTCCGCCTCGATGCAGCCGCCACCAAAGCAGAGGCATGCTGTATGGTCTGAATCGCTGGGCCGGAGGCGTCCGCCGAAGCAAGCGGCATTGATCAGCACCAACGCCAGCGCGCCGGGGGTCCGAGCGGGCATCGGGCCGATGTGGCCCTCGGCCAGTCGCCGGAGCACGGCCCGCATGTCGGTGCAAGACGATTCATATTGCGGGGTTCGGAGTGAGACAATTCCACAGCTCGATGATGTCTAGCCGGATGTAATATAAGGCTGCTTTCCGGCCGTGGCAGCCAGGCCGTGCGGTGGCCGGTGCCAATGGGAGCGCCCGATTCGGGTGACGACGCATCACTTCGGTGCGGCGCCCTGCCTGCACCGCAGGCTGATAAAAGGACGGATCACGAAGCCGTCCGTAGTAGTCATGGTCATCTTCATCCTCTTTGTCCGGCCTTGGATCGATCTCTGCATATGCCTGCTGCTCCGCAAGTCCCATCTGCCACTCCACCCACTCGCTCTTGATCTCCGCCTTCTCCACCCACTTGCCACTGGCTCCACACACCCACCTGATCCGGCTGCCTCTCGTCGCTGAACAACCCCTCCTCTCTCCACCTGAAGTTCCTCATCGCCTGATGGTCTGCCCATTCTCTGGTCGGGCAGTGCTGCGCCGATGCCATAGCCAAGCAGGAGATGACGCGCCATCTCTCAAGGAGGGATCGTTCAGCAGAGCGTCCCCCCCCCCATATGTACTGGGTAGCGCGGTCGATCAATTGTACAAGGTATTACGAGACCGTTAGCCTCATTTCCCTCCTTTCTTCTCATTAACTCCTCTTTATCGGTTTTGTTTGTGTGTGTGTGTGTGTGTGTGTGTGTGTGTGTGTGTGTGTGTGTGTGTGTGTGTGTGTATGTAATGGTGCCAGTCCTAGCTTTAAGTTAAGATTGCAGAAGATATATCGGTATAGTCTGCTCTGTGTCTGCTTAGTAAGTTGCTTGTTTTGTTGTCGCACCACACATTTCTTTCTATCCTGCTTTACATACAACAATAAGCTCATTCAGTGTGCCACATATTTTCCCTCGCCTGGCTGTAATAAATGCTTCTGTAGAAATGTTCCCGCTCGTTTTTATCTTTTCTTTCATTGATCTAGCTGGTCCATATCCTAGCTGAGCCGGGACTTTATTCCCAACGATCGTTCTTTAGCCGGTACGTCTTGGCATGTCGCTCGGCTGCATCTGATCTGTAAGTGACCTGGTTCGGCCAAGGCGTACGCGAGGGCGTGTCTCCCGGTAATTAGGTCACGTGATTTTTTTAGGTACCGATAAACCTCAGACAGAGAACCTGAGTCACGGTCTTGAGTTATTGGCATTCACGGTTGGTTAGCAACCGCGCGCGTCATGAGTTATCTGTGTGCGACGGCCTGCGATTCCGGAGAATCTGGTGCGAACCCGAGATAGTTCAAACAAATAGGGAACACACACCATCAGTGCAGTACTTTCATAAGGGGAGGGGAAGAGGATGACAAAAAAAACGAACAGGCAGCTATCCACGCTCTTCATCAACAGCCAGGTGTTGTATAGATGTTAAGATTCGTTTCTGAACCAGACGTGCCGAAACACATCTGGTCCCAGCCGACGAATCATCAAAACTGAACCTGTTAATTTAGAGCACATGATATTTATGTTATTCATGTAATTCTACATTTCCACAGAGATACAGAATAGTCAGTGCAATTGTCTTACTCTATGTGGTATTATTTGCGGGCGAAAGCCACATATACTCCTCTCTTTCAGCCACAAGTGAAAAGATGATTTTCAGCTGCACTGCAGCATTCTATCGAAAGTTGAGCCTTTTTGATGGTCACTCCTATAACGCTTAAATACAGTCATCAAACTTCGAGAAGCAAATCCTCGACATCCAACCCAGCAGACTCTGCCTTCCAACTCCTTACTTCACATTCCGCAGGAGATCCTCATATTTAGCCATCTTCTCTCGTGGGCCAATTGCATCCCCCTTCTTTGGGACTGTTAATTCAATAATAATAATACAGATCTCTTTTCAGCACACGATGATATCCGGTTGCATGGGAGTTATGCAGATGTCATATTGGAAGACTAGCATCTTCCAACTCTGCCAAACACCTTCCAGTCTGCAGCTCCATAGAGATCTGGCAGCTGGGTGTGTAGCATTAGGATTCTAATGTGTGTACGATTTGTGAACGTCTTTACAGCAGTGGAGGAACTCTGGGAAGGGTTTGAAACAACAAAGGTCTTACCTTGAATAGCCTTTCATGGTTGTTTTATGCAGCTTCGTCAGCTCGAAGAGCATGGAGGAGTCGATTATGTGTGTATACAATATATATATATAATATATATAATATATATATATACATAATATATACCTATATGTATATATAAATAAACCTATATGTATATATATATATATATATATATATATATATATATATATATGTTGTGCGGCCACGTGTACCGAGACAAGTTTGTTACTCAGGCGGATTAATCCCGGTTGTCCTCGTAGAGCCGGACCTGGTGCCACCGCTCACAATTAACTTTGTGGTACGGTGGGTTGCTTTAGAACCACGAACACACACCCAGTTAACCACAAGTTCAGTGTCCACCTCTAATTATGCGTATAACTAGAGGTCGTTTATGCTGCTATCTATCCGTTTATGCCGTTAAACCATTTGTATGGACCTCCATTGACCCACTTCCGGTCGTGTGAGAAACATGGAACCCTTCTTTTTGAGTTGAAACAAAGAAGGGCATGTCATCCTCATTGGGTTATGCTCGTCCCTATGTTGTAATGCTGTGATCTCGCGTTGTAATGATGTGTTGTTGGTGCACAGCCTGTATTCACCGGAGCCCTCTCACATACTTCCGTTTTGCTACATCTCAATGCTTGGGTGGTGTATGGTATGGTTTTTTCTTGTCTGTCAGCTTGGTTTTACACCATCTTATTGATGCCTTTACTCATGCATTGTACTGGTTGGTACTAGTTGGGAGATCAATTGTTTCACCAGTTAAACCACCTCCCTGTTCTTTTCTATGCCAGGCTTCGAGAAAGCAATGGTCAATGTTTGTTTGGTGGGCATTGAGCCAAGTAATACGGGTTTATTTCATTTTCCAATGATCGGTTAATGCAGTTGTAAGCATGCATATGGAGGTATATTGGAATGCATTGTATTTGCTGGCTTTCTTATTTTTCCTGACTTTGTCATTTCTTTACGATTTTTACTTTATTCGAATTTCCTCTAACTCATTCTAACTTCTGTTTCTACCTCTGCTGTTATCTCTATTTTCCAGTAAAGCATTTACCTTTGTTACATTTACTGTCATTGCTTCTGGATGTCATTGCTACTTCGCTGATTATTTGATCTTCTCCCTCCTATATGGCTTTAATGCCCATATTTACGGTCGCAGATTTGATTTTGCAAGAATACCAGCTCACCAGTTAGCCCAAGACACGAGTATTAGGCGGTAAATTGTAAATGCACCAACTCTTTTGAAATATGCTGACAAACAGCTGAGCAAGATCCAGCTTTTCCTCAAAGTGAAATAAAAAGGTAAATACTGTACACAAAATGTTCTTTGACATGTAAATTATATGATGCAAAATTTTAAACAAGATTGCAGGATATTCTAACTCAAACTACAAGCAAAAAAGATGAGCTTCAGAGGAAAAACACTGAAGGATATCGGAAGGGAGGATAGATTTGGGAATAGATTAATGTTTGCAATTGCTTCGACCATGATAAGTTATATAGGAAGTGAAAGGAACAAAAGATTATCAGCAATGAGCTCGCTACATAATAAACTAGCAGGGCACTCGTGGAGTGCATACCTCCGCCCGGCTGATTCGTTTACGTTTCTATCCCACTGATAGGCTGGAATTGGATTAGGACCTGAACTAAAATTTAATCAGCTTGTTCTTCTCACCTAACCAACTCATCCACCTAGTGTTTTTTCTAACTCGTCCAACAACTTTTTGAGGTATGATGATGATGATATATATATATAATATATATTATATATATATATAATATGTGTGTAAATTTTTGGCACTGTCAATTTTTGAAATTCGCCAATGTTGACCTTATGACCTTAAAATAATTGGTGGTTAAATTCATTGACCTGATATGCAATCCTGTTCAAATTTGAAATCAATCGGATGAAAATTGAGGATTTTAGAAAAATGAAATCGTTGTTGACCTTTGGTCTATGATGACCTTTTGACCTTTTGACATCAATAAAAGGATTCTGTCGGACCACCAACACACCATTTGGTGAAGTTTTATGAAGATCAGTTTAAAATTGTGACCTATAGGTGATTAAAGGTGAGCAGACAGACAAACGGTAGCGATCAACATGCATGTCATTTTTTTTTTATTCTTTGGCCAAGTAACAAACAAACAGACAGACAGGGGTGAAAAACATAACCTCCATCCACCTTTGGTGTGGAAGTAATGAAATGGTAAACCAGAGCAATCAGATAGAACTTTAATGCATTCATTGAAAACAAACCCTCTGTTCAAGGTGGTTTAACAAAAAATGAAGAACACAAGTTTGCCAAAACGTTTGTCGATCTGCTTAGATGGACCATTTGGACGATTGCTCTTATCAATGAGAGTTGAGAACGGTGTGCTAACCGGCGTGAGAAGCAAGGTGAAGCTGATATTTCGGATGTTAGCCCTTTGTCAGAGCGAAAGAAGCGATGTTGGTATTTGGTGTTTCATTTCTACGAAGGTGAACACCCGAAGTGCCAGCACCCGGTTGCAGACCTGCGCTAACAGGTGAACCAGCACGAGCACTGAGGAGTGGGCAGAGTAGAGAATCATGGGCCCGACAAGAATGGCTGGAACTTGGATGACTGTTCTTTTTGTCCTACTCCCTTATTCGTAATAATTTTGGAAAAGAAAGCTTGATTTGCCTCGGTGTCATACTATTAGTGTACATTTTATATTTATTTCCTTATCATGCAATCACAGAAGGCTTTGAGCGTACAAAGTATTTTCTGCCAGATTCACTTTGGCGGAAGTTTGGCGCCACCATGGTGTCGAACGTGCATGGACTCTCCCCATGTGTGTTAATGCCATTTTATAATAAGCTGTCAGATGAAAGAAGAATAAAATTTCACCTTCTATGTTGCATTCACTCTCCTTTATTTATTTATTATCTTGCCAAACGAAGTTTTGCAAGATATGTTAGTCAGCTTGTATGTTTTCTTTTTTTGTTTGTTTTTTTTGTTTGTCTGTAATCACGTATAAAAAATTCTGCAGAGCACAGTTATCATTGGAAATTTTTGTAACTTCGCATATCAGAGGCCTATAGAGGTCCCTTTCAGCGCATAAAATTTTGAAGGTCAAGGTCAAAGGTCAAGGTCACTTTGTCGCAAATCAGGGGAGTCGACGAAACCCTTATTTTTTGAGTAATTTTGATCGATCGTCTTCAAACTCATGGGAATATAGTTATGGTCTGGCGCTCAGCTGCTTAATTTTTGGTGGCGATTGGCCTTGACCTTCATGTTAGCGCCTAAGGTCAAAATATTTTTGACCCCAAGGTAAATTTTCAAGTTTTAGGAACACATATCGTGTAGTACCTCAAATTGAACACCTCAATGAGTGCTTTCTAGATATGTCAAGCTTGAGACATTATGACATCATTTGGTGACGTTATGAGGCAAACGCATATTTTTCATGGTTACTCTGTAGAACAATTCTCATCGGAATCTCTCGTAGGCAGATATTCCGCAAGGAGTCGCTCCTGGTGGATAGCAGCTCTGTTCACTCGTGATTAAAGAGTCACACGTGGTCACCTTTGGCAAGATACGGGCACCCTAAGGGTGACATTGTTTATTGGTTTGTTATTTGTTTGTTTGTTTTGTTATTTCATTGATAGGGATTAACAGCCCACTGTATTCTGGTTTGAAAGGGATACCTCGTTCAAATATGTGGATTTGAAGGTCACAACAGGTGTGCACACCAGAGTGGAACTGTGGATCGAGGTGCAGACCACCTCAGGCAGAGATGGTATGTGTGCGTTGGGCTGGTAGAAACTATACACAACAGCTTGTTTTATTCCTTTATGGCAGGCAGTCATTGTCTGTTAATAGTGTTCTGAATGGTTCTTTTGTTCCTCTGGCCTATAGACCTCAATCTGCCACATTGCACGTGTGCATTGCACCTCTTTTGGGGCTTGTTCACGAGAGTAACAGGATAGTTTTGGGTAAATGAGGCTGCAGTATATTTGTTATTTTAGGAAAGCTAGTCTATATTATGCAAGACAATTGTGTCCACAATGTAAACTGGATAATGTGTTATTGCTACAACTTGTGTTTTGTGAGCCTCGAGATAATATTTAGCAGTACAAAATTGGCAATGGGCCAATTACAAACAATTCGTTGTCACAAGCTCAATGTTGTGAGTCATCAGGCTTGAAACAGTGTCCATACTACTCTTGTAATAGCCTACAGGTGATCAGGCTTTAGAAGTGCACATGGCAGCAAGCCAAGTACAAGCAATTACTAATTAGACAACCAACCGACCTGGCTTGTGTGTACGACATGTACTTAAGACTTGTAAATCAATCAGATCAATCAGATTGCTGAATACACGAACCAATTACATCAAAAAACGATGTAGGAATGGACCTTGAATATTTTCACACAACCTCCTGACATTGTTTGGAAACTTTGTGACATCACTATCACCTTGCAATATATATATATATATATATATATATATATATATATATATATATATATATAATATTATATATATATTATACAGTGGGGAGAACAAGTATTGATACACTGCCGATTTTGCAGGTTTTCCCACTTACAAAGCACGTAGAGGTCTGTAATTTTTATATAAGGTACACTTCAACTGTGAAAGATGGAATCTAAACAAAAATCCTGAAATACACATTGTATGCTTTTTAAATAATAATTTGGCATTTTATTGCATGAAATAAGTATTTGATACATCAGAAAAACAGAACTTAATATTTGGTACAGAAACCTTTGTTTGCAATTACAGAGATCAGACGTTTCCTGTAGTTCTTAACCAGGTTTGCACAGACTGCAGCAGGATTTTGGCCCACTCCTCATACAGATCTTCTCCAGATCCTTCAGGTTTCGGGCTGTCGCTGGGCAACAAACTTTCAGCTCCCTCACAAGATTTTCTATTGGGTTCAGGTCTGGAGACTGGCTAGGCCACTCCAGACCTTGAGATGCTTCTTACGGAGCCACTCCTAGTTGCCCTGGCTGTGTGTTTCGGGTCGTTGTCATGCTGGAAGACCCAGCCACGCCTCATCTTCAATGCTCTTGTTGAGGGAAGGAAGTTGTTGGCCAAGATCTCGTGACCATGGCCCCATCCATCCTCCCTCAATACGGTGCAGTCGTCCTGTCCCCTTTGCAGAAAAGCATCCCAAAGAATGATGTTTCCACCTCCATGCTTCACGGTTGGGATGGTGTTCTTGGGGTTGTACTCATCCTTCTTCTTCCTCCAAACACGGCGAGTGGAGTTTAAACAAAAAGCTCTATTTTGGTCTCATCAGACCACATGACCTTCTCCATTCCTCCTCTGGATCATCCAGATGGTCATTGGCAACTCAGACAGGCCTGGACATGCGCTGGCTTGAGCAGAGGGACCTTGCGTGCGCTGCAGGATTTTAAATCCATGATGGCGTAGTGTGTACTTATGGTTTTCTTTGATACTGTGGTCCAGCTCTCTTCAGGTCATTGACCAGGTCCTGCCGTGTAGTTCTGGGCTGATTCCCTCACCTTTCTCATGATCATTGAGGCTCCACGAGGTGAGATCTTGCATGGAGCCCCAGACCGAGGGAGATTGACTGTTATCTTGAACTTCTTCCATTTTCTAATAATTGCGCCAAAGTTGTTGCCTTCTCACGGCTGCTTGCTTATTGTCCTTAGCCCATCCCAGCCTTGTGCAAGTCTACAATTTTGTCCCTGATGTCCTTAGACAGCTCTCTGGTCTTGCCCATTGTGGAGAGGTTGGAGTCTGATTGATGAGATGTGGACAGCTGTCTTTTATTGCAGATAACGAGTTCAAACAGGTGCATTTAAACAAGGTAATGAGTGGAGAATGGAGGGCTTCTTAAGACAAAAACTAACAGGTCTGTGAGAGCCGAATTCTTACTGGTTGTAGGTGATCAAATACTTATTTCATGCAATAAAATGCAAATTAATTATTTAAAAATCATACAATGTGATTTTCAGGATTTTTGTTTTAGATTCCGTCTTTCACAGTTGAGTGTACCTATGATAAAAATTACAGACCTCTACGTGCTTTGTAAGTGGGAAAACCTGCAAAATCGGCAGTGTATCAAAATACTTGTTCTCCCACTGTATTACAGTTGGGATTATCCATTGTTCAACTTCTTACGAGGGCACGACTCTATACTGGTTTTATATCAAATAGGACAGAGCAGACTACTTCAGGTGATATTTATTCATGATCAAATTTTTTTCAGAAAAAGAAAGATCAACAGTCAAACTGTTCATATGAGTGGTTTGATTGTGATCCTGGTGTCGTTTTTTGTTTTTTATACTAAGTCAGGGATTGTGGAGGAGCTAGAACACGGAATGGAGCAAGACATAATGGAACAACAAGGACAGTAGAAAAAAAAATTGTGGGGGGGGGGGGGGGAGGGACGGGGGGAACACCAACAAAAGTATGCTATTCCGTTTGGCTCCAGGGCCTCGATCAGGCAGTACATCACCATCTCACGTCATACCCTATCCTTACCCGCAATCCTTATCCCCATAATCCTACCTAACCCACACCTCTTATTGCAGATTGCTGTGTTTCCTCCCCTCTTCTTCTTCTGTTTCTTGACTCCCTTGCTTATTGTTTTAAACTGTTATCCCATTGTCCGTTCATACACTCATCTCCATCACCTCGATCTTCCATAAACCTCAAACTTTCAAAGAACCTCACCCACCCCCCACCCCACCCACAGAGCCACCAAAAACAAAACAAACATACAAGAGTAGGATAGAGAGACAAAATAGAAGGAGACTTGGAGGAAGAAAGGACACGGGAAAGAATGAGAGGAAGGAGAGGGTTATAATCAGGACACGCACTCCTTTCTTTATAAACTTTCCCATTACATGGGTAACAGCATAAATTTGTTGAGCTGGACTCACCAAGGGTGTGCACTTGAATTATCGAGCTAATCTTGTAATGTACTGATGCCTTTTTAACATGTTATTTTGCTGGAGCGTTGGGAATTTCATTTATCAGTAACATATGATAAATGCTGTCATTCGGGACAAATATCTGATTTTATGGCAATACTTTTTCTTCTGCCAACTTTGATTTTATACTTTAAGTTGGAAAAGTTCAATGCTAATAATATATATATATTATATATATATATATATATATATATATATATATTATATAATATATATATACACACGAGGTCCGTCTAAAAAGTAACGGGACTGACTTCACAAATTTTATTCAAAAAAATATATTGAAATCACAGCTTGTCCCCTTCAAAATAGTTTCCCTACAGTCTCACTCACTTGTGCATCCTCTTCTTCCACGCTTCGATGCACCCCCGGAAGGCTTCTTCTGGAAACCTCCGGAGCTCCGTCATCATGGCCCTTTTGATGGCCTCCACATCAGGATATCGGGTCCCCTTGATCACCCCCTTGAGCTTGGGGAATAGGAAAAATCACGAGGGGGCCAAGTCTGGCGAATACGGGAGTTGCTCCAGAGTTGGCACATTCCTCTCTGCCA
>CM068967.1:44931621-44934121 GCA_035128595.1 Eptatretus atami
GGTTACCCAGGAAACGCCTTAAGACCCAGAGAGCGAGGTGGCCGAGGATCGCCTGATGAAGGATATAATTTAATAAGGCCGTTCATTGTCTTCAAAAGGAGTGTTTTAATTAACCCAAACACCCAATATTCACTCTAGCACTTCCTTGGGGTTTTCTTAGTATGCATGCAAAGTTTCAGTCTGCAAGGTTTTATGGTTTTGGAGTTATGGAGGAGACACACTGACACACACACACACACACACACACACACATACACACACATTGCCTTTTATTAGTCTAGATATATCAGCAGATAACCCGGTTCCACCAGGCTGTTGTGAGGGAGTTCATTCCCAATAGAGTGTGGAATAGTTTAGGAGTTTAACAGGAATGTTCTTTGACAGCATAATGTCAGGGACCCATGCAAATTCCACTGGAAATGTAAATTGTGAATTTGAGTCCTCAACCCCTTTCTTCTTCGAGTCTTCAACCCCTTCCACCCCATTCCAGCCCCAAGTCTTCAAGCCCTCCTCGCAAACACCAAGTCCTCAACCTCCCTTTCCCAACCCAAAGGCTTCAATCACCCTCCTGCCCTCCACACTTCAAGCCTTCAAGCTCCCTCCTCATCCCCACCTACCTCACCACAACTCTTCACCCTTCCACCCCACCATAATTAAAAACAGACAACACCTCACAAACACCTCACCCTCCACCCTCACCACAACACCTCAATCCCTTCCTCCTGACCAAAAGTCCTCAACCCCCCCCCTCACCTCACCACTTATGTTATTAAAACAAACACCACCACTACTACATTATTAAAAACACCTCACCCAAATTTTCAACCCTCTTCCCCCCCCCACCTCCCCCCAAATGGTGAGCTGCCAGAGGAAAAGCCCTTTCTTCCCCCCCCTTGACGATGGGGGGGGGGGGTGTCGTCGAAGAGCCACAGCCGGTGTCAAGTAAATGATTGATTAAACACATGTAAATAACCATGCTTACAGCTACTGCTATGCTTGGACAAGTAAATGGAACAAAAGACGTAAAAAGTGCACTATTGATCGATAGATAGATAGATATAAAAGTATAATTGCATTTGGGGATATTATAAAACGAATCCATATTAATCTCTCCAACTGAAGTTTATTGAAACACTTGCAGCCCGGTACCTCTGCTAACCTTTCTCAAGAGTGAAGCCTCTCAATCCGCATCCTCCAAAAAACCAGAAGGTGGTGATCAGCTTAAATCAGATCGCCAATAAACTAGCTTACCAAGGATGATTAAACTGTTTCTTATTCAAAATGAAAAACACCAGTCCTTGTAATCCTCATAACAACACCATCACCAACAACAAAATGTCAAGATAATGGTTTGCACAGGAGGGGGAGGATATTTGGGATGGGGGTGTACATCGGTGTGGTGGTGGTGGTGGTGGGAGACAGTGAAATGGGTTTCTGCGACATTTGATGTTGGAAGGGGAAGGAAGACGAAGCGTTGAGAGTGATTGGCTGGGAGTGTGGGGCGGGGGGGCTGGGTCCTGTTGGACAGGACAGTGTGGATAAAGGGGATGATTTGAGGCATGGAATGTGGGGATGTCCATCCAATTACATGACCATTAACATTCAAGACCTAAACAAACAACAAATCCTCATAAGGCATTATAAATGCGATCATCTCCCTTTGAGCAATCTGTCTCTGTTGTCTTCCTGCCGATGCATCCCTGTTACGTTTATGCATGAGTGGGCCATAAGTGTGTGGCACAATCACGGTCTCCTCAGTGAGGGGTACACTTATTTCCCCCGTATGCCAAAACTCCAACACCCGCCTTCTGCCCCGGTGTGTGGTTGCAGCCAAAATGCTGACGACATCCCATAAGGGAGTGAGTATGCCCGAACTTTAATGCATGTATGATGATGGCAGACCTTTCTGGGTGGTTCAATTCAAAGGCCGTTCGGTGCTAAACAAACCTCCTTCTCATCTCTCCCACATATTCAGTCTCACGAGCACATGACACCATGTAGACGATACCTACCCTGTCATTCTGGGGCACCTTGTCTTTGACTTTGTTCAAAGCCTATCTAATAGTGTACAGATGTCGAAAGTACACCCTCACACCTGTTGTCCTAAATACCTTACCGAAGATTTGTTCAGACACTTGTGATGCAAACGGTAACACCCAGAAACCCTGTGGTTGTCCCTGTATGCTGTCCCTCTTCTTTGAGGCTACTAATACAGATTTATTGCTCTGGCATAAGTGTTCTGGATAACCATGAGCCTTCAGTACTCATTGCAGATGCCTCACCCTTCTCCTCTTGCCCTCTATCGTCAATGGTAGCGAGGTCACGTGCTCTTTTTATGAGCATTTTACTGCAGCTCATTTGTGCTCCTTTGGGTGGCATTACCCAAAGTCGAGATAATGGTCAGTGTGTGTCGGTTTTCTATACACCGCGGTGCTTAAAGTTCCATCAGGGCCCCTTGTCACAATTTTGTCCAGAAAAGGGAGGGATCCAGCCTGCTCCT
>CM068967.1:44936621-44942323 GCA_035128595.1 Eptatretus atami
AGTTATTGGACACATGGTGGTTACCTTTTGCCTGCCTGACCCCACATCCCAATAAACCATTCGCAGTCTTTGATGGCCTCAAAATTGACGTTAAGGCTTAAAACCTTTTGCAGACAATGAAGTACCTCCGCCCAAAATTTGAGCCTCGACGTGCTCTGATTTGCTGTGAAAGAATAATGTACAAACACACAAATCCACAAACAAACACACAAACACTTGAAAATATTTACAAGAAAGAGACAGTGGTGTGCAAAAGTATGAGCCCACTTGTCAATAAAAATCAATACCATGCTTTCTCAAATCACCATTTCAACCACAAATCCACAGAAATATTTTCAAGTGTTTGTGTGTTTGGTTGTTTGGGTGCTTATGCATTTTGATTTTCACAATTCTTTTACTTGTGACCATTTAAATCCATTTAAATTTAACCACATTTCTTTACCTGTGACCATTTAAGTCCCTGTCTTTAAACACCTGAGTCACCCAGCAGAGGCCACCTGGTATTGGAGGCAAAGAGGTTGTTGTGCATGTGCATGACATTCAGCATCATGTCGTTTTCAGATTGGTGGAGCGTATTTTTGTGGTGTATATGTGTGTATATATGTAATTAACTTTTTTCCCTGCCTTGTCTTCACTTTCAATCATTTCAGTCGACATTTCCTTATCAAATCTGGCACTGGGGCCTCGCCACTACTCAGCTCTGCTGCACCAGCATATCCACTGACCTCAAGCACTGTGTATGCGCCACTGCCTCGACCCCTCGCCCACCCTTCATTCAGCCGAGGTGTCTTCAGCTTTCAGAAGACCGGCCGTCCTTGTACCTGGAAGTGTGCAGCTGTTTGTGTGGGTGCACTCGCTACCCTCCTCGCTGTGCTTCTTGCATACTTTGTAGGTAAGACATTGCACTATTGGAAGTATTGAGTTTCATCCCATGATGGAGAATGGGTTTCTCAAAGTGCAACATTCTGAAATAAAAACGATTACTCGAGAATTATCTGTTAGCTCCAGGTTATTTAACCACCATAAACTCGTACTCGTTAAGCTCATGTCAGGGCTGCTTGGGCTTGTGAAGGCTCAGACCATTTTTGTCTGACTTATGCCCTCACTTATGTACTTCCCTATTGTTGAAAAACTAAATTAGTCATTGTCCTGGAGTTTAGAAATTGATAATTAATACTATGATGCTTATAATGTTGCACTTATGAGTTACTTCAGTGATCTCCATTTTAATTAGGGAAAGCTGATAAATTAATAAAGCTTGTAGACTTTCTCAGAAACCAAAAACACTTGTCCATCCATATTATTGTTTTATAATGAAGCTACTGTCCGAACACCATTTTATCCCTATCGGGTTTTCCTGTTACCTCGATCACATTTGCATGCATGAAGCGTTGGCTATTATGTTACTTACAACAAACTTTGAACATCCCTAGTAGTTTATTTTAGTTCATCCATGAAGACAATGAAACAGCCTGAACATGCAACACTTCTCATGAAACTCGTGACTCACTGCCATCTTCTCTCTTTTTTAAGAAAAACAAAATATCTGGGATATAAGTTTATCATTATCCTCCCTGAGGTCGCTCACTTGCATTTGATTTTTCATTTATTTATTTTTATTTATTTATATTTTAATTTACGGATGCTTTCCGATGGTTCTATGATTTTTTTTCCTGGTATAGCGGCTTCCATGTCCGTCGACACACAACATTTCCATGCTTCCCCATTGTCTTGGGTCACTCACCTGCATTTATTTATTTATTTATTTCTCATTTATTTATATTTTAATTTACGGATGCTTTCCGATAGTTCTGTGATTTTTTTTTTCCTGGTATAGCGGCTTCCATGTCCGTCGACACACAAAATTTCCATACTTCCCCATTGTCTTGGTCACCCACCTGCATTTATTTATTTATTTCTCATTTATTTATATTTCATTTACGGATGCTTTCCGATGGTTCTGTGATTTTTTTTTCCTGGTATAGCGGCTTCCATGTCCGACGACACACAAAATTTCCATGCTTCCCCATTGTCTCGGGCACTCACCTGCATTTATTTATTTATTTCTCATTCATTTATATTTCATTCATGGATGTTGTCCGACGATTTTGTGATTTTTCCCAGTGTTCGCGGCTTCGATGTCCATCGGCACGCAAAATTTCAGCTTTCTACGATCGATCTTTAATATCAGTCATTGAATCAGTGAGTCAGTCAGTCCGTGGTTAGAAAGAGCTTTATATATTAGATATGTATGTATGTATGAGTATATGCATATATATATATATATTATATATATATATATATATAATATATATATATAATAATATATTTATGTATTAAGCCTGGGTTGTTTTGTCATTAAGATGACTGGCTTGGGATCTAACGGTTCTGAGTTTGAGCCCCTGTTGGCCATTGATAATGCTAGGTGGGGCGACTCAGTCTGTCATCCTTCTGAGGTAATCACAATGAGTACTTGTGGACTGGGGTAACCTGCATCGGGGTGGCGACCTGTCCAGGACTGGACTCCTTGCCAATAAAACTGCCTCGACAGCCCTGTGTGCCTTCTGGCATAAAAGGAGTGGTATTATTTTCTATACTAGTGTGTGTGTGTGTGTGTGTGTGTGTGTGTGTGTGTGTGTGTGTGTGTGTGTGTTTGTCCTCCTTAACTCCAAAACCATGTAAGCTAGCAGCCTGAAACTTTGCATGCATACAAGGAAGTGCAAGAGTGAAAATTGGGTGTTTGGGTTAATCAAAAAATACCCCTTTTGAAGATATTACCAGCCTTATTTAATTATATGCTTTATCAGGCGCATCCTCGGAACCTCGTTTTATGGGTCTTCAGGCATATCCTGGGTTACCTCGCTGGGGTCTCAATCCACCATGTTTTTTGGCCTGCTAACCATGCCTTAACTTGGAACAGGCCACACACGATTTCTTAACGATAAACTTTTTTTTTCACTTTCCTCACTCTTATTATCGAATGCCTGTTCATCATAGTTATGAATCGCTGGGTAGATTGCAAATCGCTGGGAAGATAAATAAAGTTTTTATGGATTTTATGGTAAATCAAATCTGGCTACTAAACCATGTGACCTATGATGTCATATGTGTGAAGTTTTGTTCCCATGGAGAGGCGGTCATTACCTTCGCAACTTTGTTGCGAAGGTTATGTTTTGATCGCTGTGTATTTATTTATTTATTTATTTATTTATTTGTGAATATTGTGTTTGTTTGTTTGTTTGTTATTCGCATAACTCCAAAAGTATGAACTGAATCGCAGCAAATTTGGTGGGATGATTGGTTATTATCCGAGACCATTTGATTAGATTTTGGGAGCGATCGGGTCAAAGGTCAAGGTCAAGGTCATGAAAAGGTCAAAATCGTCTTTTTACAATAGCGCGGTCAATTTGTATCCAATTTGCATGCAACTAATGCCAAAATGTTCAGAATCAATGCCCCATCTTGAGACATGTGACATGACACAATGACGTAATAACCCTTATTGGGTTGGAGTCAAAGGTCAGGGGGGGGGGTCAGGACATTGCAAAATGTGCGGTTTTAGTCATAACACGGTCAATTCTTACCGATTTGCATGAAACCAACACCAAAATGTTGACTGTTCTGTTCCCCACACTCTAAACCAATTACAAAATTAAGAGTACAAAGGTCAAGGTCGAGGTCATGAAAAGGTCAAAATCGTCATTTTGCCATAGTGCGGTCGATTTTTATCCAATTTGCATGCAACAATGCCAAAATGTGGTGAATTCAATGCCCAATCTTGTGATATACGATATGACACAGGAAATTTAATGTTTTTAAGCCATCATAACACATATGAGATGCAGATGTGGTATGGGATTAAATACCCTCACAATCAACGGTTTCCTGGGGGGGGGGGGCAAAATGTAGCGTTGGCGAAGGTATGCGCTCTACTGAGTGCCCGTTCTAGTATATGTAATGTTTCACCTCGATCTGTTCAGCTGTTTCAGAGAAGATTTTTGAATGTTTAAGAAAAAAAAAACAATGTGGCTACCGAACCACGTGATCGATGACGTAATCAATTTATTTTCTGTGGACCAATTTATCTCTAAATGACCCTCAAAAATTTTCATACTGATCGGACGTAGCGTTCTATTTATGCAATTATGACATCATGCCAAAGTTACCTATGACATCATAAAAAATCTCACTTATTCCCCATGAGGAGTGCCAAATTTCCCATGAGGAGTGCCCTGTGCCAAATTTCATTTTTTCTATGATGTGGTTTCAGAGATACAAAGGTCAACAAAAATATTTCCTTTTTTCCAACATGGCTGCCACACCATGTGAGCTATGACGTCATAATTATTAAAACATTCCACATGAGTAGTCACTCCTATGGTAAAAAAAATTTGTGTCAATCCGACAAGCGGTTGCAGAGA
Source organism: Eptatretus atami (assembly GCA_035128595.1). Taxonomy (NCBI): domain Eukaryota; kingdom Metazoa; phylum Chordata; class Myxini; order Myxiniformes; family Myxinidae; genus Eptatretus; species Eptatretus atami. Next base: position 44,941,043 of record CM068967.1, read on the forward strand.
AAAACACGAAAGGTCTGTGTGGACAAACAGACAGACAGACAAATGAAAAATCGTGCTTAGCACGACACTTGGCGAATTAGGTGACCTTTCCGTGTGGTGGTCCAAGGCTGTAATGTCATGGAATGTGTGGTGTTTATTTGTTCGTACATTAATAAAATGACGCGACGTCACAAATAACAATTATCAGGTGCGCGTTGTCATGGTAACGGCAGCAGATTGAAAATTTTCACAACTCATTTAAAAGCCCACATGTGACATTCAACAACTTATCATCGGTGCTTGTTGCCTTCATTCTGATCGTAGAAAATATTTGAAAATACCTAGGAACATTGCTTTTCAACCAGCTTTACAATCCCGTTATCAGGTTTGAAATATGTTGTAAAACAAAAATGTATTTTATATGTGTGTTTTTCATGTTTTGGGTGACCCTGACCTTGACCTTGGGTCAATTTCGATCAAACTTTGGTACACATATTAATATTACATGCATAAATAGACAGTATAAGTTTCAATATAATAAGTGCAAAACTCTTTGAGAAATAGCCATGTGTAATTCACAAAATTACCCATTGGTTTATAATGGGCGATAATAATAAGTGATGCAGAATCCAGATCCTGATCTTGAACATCACCAAAAGTCACATCTCCTTTTGCACTGTGGATTTCTATCAGCTGTTAAAATTTCATCCAAATCGGTTAAGAATTGTGACCTGTAGAACGAATAGAATTTTTTTTAAATCACGCCAATAGCTAAAAACTTTGACGTCATACGCTTGCGAAAACTGTGCATAATTTGTACTAACATGCATTTTAAAACATTTAGATATTCCATTGAAGTTTGTTTTGGAGTCAACAGGAAGTCGCTACGACTTCCGGTTACTGAGTTATGTTCAAAAGCTTGTCTTCACCTTTTTTTGATGTAACGTCGTGACGTTAAGTGCGATTATGACGTGATTTGATCCCAGACATTTCAGCAAGATTGGCTATCACGTGTTAAATTTGAGAACGATTGCTTCAGTAGTTTCGGCTGCACACGAGCATAAATATTTTTTTAAATGACGTCAATAGGCAAAACTTTGACGTCATACACTTGCGAAAACTATGGCGTAATTTTAATAAGTTGCATTTAAATTAATATCTTAGTTGAGTAATCATTTAGATATTTGAATGAATTAATTTGGCGTCAACCAGAAGTCGCTACGACTTCCGGTCACTGAGTTATGTCCAAAAATGTGTTTTCACATTGTATGACGTCACGTCGCGACGTTTAGTCCGATTAAG
>CM068967.1:44948457-44970914 GCA_035128595.1 Eptatretus atami
GTTAAATGTAAATCCTTAATACCGCTGCCTTTGGTGGGCTTTGAGCAAATACTACTCCTGGGATAGCACCTCCATAGACCCTCACCATGAGGCTGCACTTAAATCCATTGCTTTCTCTAAAAATGTGAGAACTGCAGAGTGGTCCACAAGTTATAAAATCACAATCAACTCCTGGTTTTGGCAAAAAGACAATTTTTTTGGTATATACGATCTCGGCTCATGGAAGACTGAGGTGACAGAGGGTAAAAAGGCAATTATGCACTGATCGTTTGACAAACGGAAGGAAAGACGAACCAGAGAGTGGAAGTGGGTAGAATACCTGAATTATGGGACTTTATATAGCTTAGGAGTAAATACTCTGGATGTCAAACATTTCACCCACAAGTTGGCCTTAATTAGGAACTAACACAGGCTATGTGTGCTCAAACCCACAATGTCCTTCAGGAGAGGCAGAGTTACAGAGGCCTGAATAAATGAATCCTGCGGTGAGGAAATTTCCTTTAAACAACTTGCCTTCTCTTTCTGGAAGGCAAATCTGACCGAAGGAACTTCAGATCACTCCAGAAAGCAAGGAACAAGTGTGTATCCACTCTCAAGAGTGCTATAGAAAACATCTCACAATCCCAAGTCTGTCTTTGGTGTATGCTTCCCCTCCATCCCTTCTCTCCATTCAAAAGGCACCACAGCAGACTCTGGTCTTGAGGAGGCCAACTGCCTCAATTTGGTGTTTGGTTCAAAATCTTACTTACTGAACCCCTCACTCCCTGTGCTTGCCCTACCCACTCATACGCAACTGCTCCTGGACTCTGTGTCTTTCTCTACTGAGAAGATGGAGACGTTTCTGGCAAACCTCAACTCTTGTTCTGTGACAAGTTCAGGTGGCATTAGTGCCTGCATCCTTAAAAACTGAAATGCCGCTCTTGCAAGTCCTTTTTCGTCTCTGTTCACCCTATCAATTGCTCTAGATCACCTAAAGTCTACTTTGAAGTCAGCCAACATCAAAGCAATATACAAAATGGTATATAAACAGATCCTCTTAACTACAGGACAATAATCTTCCTTATAATCATCAGCAAAGATATGGAATCTATCATCAAAGATGACATCAAATCCTTCCTTTTCTTCATCTGCCTGATCTCAGACCATCAGTTCAGATTCAGATCCAGTCACTCTACCCTGCACATGCTGCTTCTACTCTCCCAACAATTGTTGGAGGCTCTGAATCTCAGACATGAGATCACGGTCGTCTCTCTCGACATATCTTGAGTATTCGATATAGTCTAGCACACTGCCTTCCTCTTCAAACTCTCTTCTTATGGCTTCCAACACCACCTCCACATATGGCTTACTGTCTTCCTCTAGTCATTGTGTAGCTCTCAATGGGATCATCTTATCTAAACTTCCCCACCATCACCACCCCCCCACCTCCCCCCTCATCCCAGCACCTTCCCGACATGCTTCTGCAGGGCACACTTGGTCTGATAATAACCCACTTATAGTGAAACTCCAAAAATCCAGGCTTACTGCTCACCTACACTCATTTGTTTCTCTTTTATGTAGCCTGTTCAACCAACTCCTTTATTTGTTGAATCCTATTCTTTTCCACCAAGGCTTAAAGATGACTGTTCACCACCACCTGAGGTCATACCTATATTATTCCCCATAAATACTCATGATATTTTCTACCCTCATTATCCCTCCACAAGCCCACCATTTTCTTTCCATGTTATTGTGCCCCCCACTTCCCTCACCCTCTTTTAAATTTCTAGTTCCATTCATGTTTCATCCCTGCTTTTTCCCCTTGCTTTTGTACACAACCCCTCCCTATTCCATCTCCAGGGAGATGCACGACGTCATTGCTGGACACCAAAGCCGCCTGCAATGACGTGCATGAAAGGGCGTACTCAGTTTTCACTCCGTTTGTTTGTTGTTGTTTTTTGTGGTACACCGCTCCTTCCCAATTCCATATCCAGGTGATGCATGACATCATCGCCCGGCGTCAAAGGAAGGGAGTACTCAGTTTTTACTCCGTTTGTTTTCTTGCTTTCTTGTTTTATTTTCTTCTTTCTTTCTTTCTTGTTTGTTTTGGTGATCTCTCAGCCATCCTTTAAGCTAGGAAGCTGAAATTTGGAGTGAAAAGTGAAGATATTGTTACGGTTGTGGAAATTCGCATTACACATAAAGGGCCCTCAGGTGAGATATCTCCATAGGTACATGTGTAGTTAGCCCAAACCCGTTGTATAGAGGGAATTTATGTGATCCATCGGGCTGCGACGCTTTGAGTTAGTCGTTTTTCTTTCTCTATCTTTTATTTCAAACAAACAGCATCTCAACAACCACGCCATCCCCACCACAGCGCCAACCACACTACAACAACACCACCCCTTCGCTTTACCTTCACAACTTCATCCCACATCATCGCTTCTACGGCCATTCCCGCACACCTGTGAACACTGAACGTCGGGCTGTCTCGGGCCCGTTCGGCGATTGGTGCCGAACGCACCGAGCCGCGAGCGCGAATGGCGGCCTTTCCGAGGGGAAAATTCGGATCAGAAACGCTTCACGCCCACTTCCCCTCCGTCCAATGGGCGAACGCGAGGCGGCTTGGCCCCGCCTCCAAGCGCGCATAGGTGAAGTCCGTTTATGCAAATATGCGGATCCAGGGAGGTTCACGCCCCTTTTTGCCCGACCAATGGCTGAACAGAGGGTGGCGTGGCCCCGCCTCCAATCGCGTTTTGATCCGCATATTTGCATATTGGCTTCTCCTGTCAGCTATAAAGCGCGAGAATTACCAGGTTGAGAGAGTGCGTCGAGAAGTTGCTTTTGAGACAAAGGAGCGTTGCGTTGGTGGAGTTGAGTCGAGTGCGCGCGTGGAGCTGCAGGCAAGGGAGCTCGGGTCCGAGGCAAGGAGGACGGCGGTCGGCGCGAGGTTGCGGTGTGGGGATCGCTCGTCTCGTCGTGGGACCCAAGCAGCCAGCCACTCCCCTCCCTCAGGGCATCAACAATTTCCCTTTCCCCCGCGCTGAGATAGTGCAAAAGGGGCCCCGTTCCTCCCCACCCCAAACGTGGTGCCAACAAGCACGCCAGGGGCCCGGAGTCGGGGCACACGGCGGCGGACACTTTGCGGCTTGCCCGCCAACGCGTCACGAGGACGCGGGTAAGACTCCCCGGTCTCGCGGACCTGGCCGCTCCTCCAGGCCCCGCACACATTTGGCCTACGGGCCTGTCTGCCTCCTTGTCTGTGAGGGTGGCTTCTTTCTTTTGCTTTTGTGTAAATGTGTGTTGGCGCCGTCTGTGAAGTAGAACTGTATAAGTGTTGCCGTGTGTACGTGTTAGTCGGTTGTATTTCCTTTGCTTTTTATGTGCATTTTGATTCTGTATGGCTGTATATACGTGCTTTCCGTGTGCCGCGGAATAAAATGCTTGCTTGTTGAACTGTGCCCGTTTCGCTTCGTCTTTTCCTATTGACTCTCCATCCTGCTTCACGTAAGGGGTTCGTAGTGGGTGCAACATCCCGGTAATTAATCTGAACCGACCAGGTCGACGATAACACCGCTCGGTTCTCCCGATAGTACGGAACGGGCCGCCCAAGCGGCTCGTGTCCGTAGTCGATCTGTGGCGAGGTACGATCGCCCGGTTTACCATCGGCGTGGGTACTTAGGTAGGTCAAGTTTGGCGAACAACCCTATCCTACGCGGGTGGCCGATTGGCACGATTGTGGTGAGGTCGAAAGGCCCACCCGTGACTAGCTCCCGGCGTTGGTCCGAGAGGGTCACGACAGAATTGTCCGTCCGGTGGGCGACATGCCGCGATTCGAGTTACGTGGCCGTTCGCACGCCGGCGGGCGCGAATTTGCAACACTGGTGTCCGGGAGTGGGAAACAAACTCTCCCGTCTCCAACTAAATTCACGGGGAACGGAGCAGGGTTGTGCGAGGCGACCCCCCCGTTCCCTCCAAATTACGAGCAATTTAAATTAACCCCTTACGAGAAATAATATGGAGTCTCAAGGCGAGCGGGTGCCGGGTGGATTAGGTATGTGTAGTAGTAATGTAGAATCCATGGCCCAGGATGGTTCTTTTTATAACCCCACCACTAATTGTAGTCTTATAGTAGAGACAATGGTAAAGGAATCCGTGGAAAACACCCGTGAGGAAGACACATCCTTACCCCAGGGTTGGGAAAAGTGGTGATGCCATTCATCTGGTTTTTTTATTATTACACACACACCACTAAATGTAGTCAGTGGGAGCGGCCAGGGCAGTTGACAACGCGGCGGGTCATAGAAATGATGCGACAAGCATTTGAAGACAAAATGGATGCGCACACACAGGCATTCATGAAAGATATGCAAACCCAGCGGGGTGAGACGCAGCAAATAGGCCGAGGCCTGCAGGCAGGCACGGCGAGCATAAAGGAATGGCGAGGAGCGAAGCGCGGACAACGGCGTGCAAAATGGCGGTGCCACGTGGCGATACAATCGAGCCGATGGGGGAGGGTGCGAATTGTGTCGGCCCGCAATGGAGGCGGGAACGGACCGATTAATACGGGAGACGTGTTGGGCGAGAGTCGTGACACAGAGGGAAAAATTAAACGGGGAGACCGAAACGTGTAAACGAGACACGAGGTAAAGAAGGCAATAGAAAAATTAAGAAAGCCAGGAGGAGACAAAGGAGGGATTGAAGGTCGTAACGGTGGAATGTGAGAAAAGACTTCAAGACATGACGAAGAGAGTTGATAAGCTGGGACTGGAGGTAAAAACGGAGACAGAGGAACTGGGAAGACGGGTAGAAAACCACAAGGGCAAGCCGGAAGAACAGTTAGAAGCCAAAGCAAGGTCGGAGTGTGCGGAGATGAGAAAGAATTAGAAGAGAAAGCTTCTGAGTTCCAGAAATACCAAAACAAGGAGAGGAAATTACAAAACGAATTGAGGATGGTGAGAGAAGAAAGAACGACAGCAGAGAATGAAATGTTAAGGAACCACACTGTACAGATCGAACAGCTGGAAGCAAAGGCCAGATTAAAGGATGAGATGCAAGAAAGGGCAATGAAGGAAGAGCGAATGAAACACAAAAAGGAGATTAACCAAATGAAGAAAACCACGAAATTGGAGAAGGAAAGACAGGAGAGGAAACAAGGAAGAGTAGTGAGAGAACAGCGAATGAAACACAGGAAGGAAATGAGCCAATTGAAAGAAACGATGAGACTGGAAAATGAGGAGCGTGAGAGACTGTGGGATGGAAACAAAAACAAAATGAGGTTGAAATTAATGAACTCAAGGAGAGAGTAAAATTGAAGTCCAGAGAGATGGAAAAACTCTGGAAGGATAACGAACGGCTAATGGGGCTCAGAGAGGAAGAACGACTCCAATGGGAAGGAAAATGGAGCCAGAAAGAAAAGAAAACTAATAAATGTACAGAGACAGGGAGATAGAGGGTGAATTGGACGGGGTTAAAAACGAGCACACACACACGGAGTTAGTGAAGGATAATGGGGTGAGCTGGCAGAATGTCGTGACCCGGTGCGAGCAGCTGGATGGCCTCCTCCAGGAACGAGGGGAGGGAGGATGCTCCCTTGAAGCTGATCACGACCAGGTGAGTTCGGTCGTGCTTAGCGAGTTCGAGGGGACGAGTGCTGTGGACAGGTGCACGCCGAGCTTGGGGGGTATAGAGGCCCCGGAACCCCTTGTGGGGACACGAATCCCCAGTGTGGTTGTCCCGGTGTGTGTGGTGCAAGCTGTGAGTGCGCCCCGTGTGTGAGTGGTGTGGTCACGAGTGTGCCGAAGTGCGTGCCTCCCAGCACACGGTGTGTGAGAGGGACAGCATGTGTGAGGTCGCGGTATGTGGAGGAATGACGGTCGGCATGCGGAGCACAGCAGCCGCATCTCCAAGAGTGAGTGTAATGGTGAGGTGTGTGAGTCTCGTGACACGCGGGAGCTTGAGCGCGTGGAGGGAAGGGAGACGACGACGGGCACAGAAAGGGACGAGGGCCGAGTAGTGGCCGTAGCTGTTTTGGGGACCGCGCCGGGTTTACACGGCGGCGAGCGCGAGGTCCGTGCCGTGCAACGCACGAGGCCGCCACGTGCTCGTTTGCGGGAGTGAAGCCCGGTCCGGAAACGCCAGCGGTGGATTTGCCGATCCCGCGGACGGACAAAGGTTAGGCTGGGTAGACGGATTTGGACCGGACGGGTTCTCCACGCGAGCGTGTGTGTGAAGCTCCAACGGGCAGAGCACATGTGTTCGCGTGGGGAACCCCTCGAGATGCGAGGCTTGTGTTTTTTTTCATGCGCAGGGTGACGTCATGGCTGCGTGTGTGGTTGGAATCCGGCAGGAGGGTGAATCCCTGCCGGATGGTGCCGTCCAAGAGGGACGAGGGACGCGAGCAGCTGCCATGACGTCACGCCAAAGGTGCGCGGCTGCGAATTGACGCACTGGTGTGCGGTGCGAGTTCCGCGCTGGTGCTGCGCATTTAAAAAATAAATAAATAAATAGCAAGCCTCGCTTCGGGTGAACAGGATTCCCGGGCATGGGGTGGAAGACCCCCCTGCCCTGGGCACAGGATGGACACTAGTTAGGGGAAGGGTTAGCTTAGCTAGACCGGCTTCATGGGGCAGGGGTAAGTCCTCATGGAGTCCGTGGAATGGATTAGTTAGAGGGATTTTAGTCAGATTTAGGAGGGGAATGATTTTTGGAATATTTGGAGACAGTGACAGACTGTGAATGAGTAGAGGGGACGTAGTTTAGCTACGTAGTGTTAAAAGGAATGTGTGTAGTGTAAGGGACGACGTGGGAGCACGAGTTAGTTAGGGGAAGTAGTCAGAAGGATGGCAGAGTTCAGCGTGGTGTGTGTTGAAGAGTTGGTGAGTTGAGTGGAAACATGTGCTTGGTGAGTGAGTGAGGCCAGCGGGTCTGTGTGAGTGGAGCGAATGTGGAATGCATGGTGCAATGAGTGATTGGGGGGAGGAGTGACTCCCACCCAAGGGACCCCGGGGTCAGTGCAGAGTGAGTTAGCTGGGTTAGTCAATTGACAAAATGGAGGTCGTTTTGTTGTTGGTGGGAATGTAGGCTCGATACCCATTTGGAGGGGTGCAGGAGCCATGTTGAGGGGCTGGGAGCGTCGCTGCGAAAGGTGAGTATCGCTGAGTGGGTACCCCGGGCACCAGGCTAGTCGGCCGCGGTAGGCCAAGGGCCCATGAGGGCCGGGATAGCGTAGTGGGCACGGTGCGCCCGCATGATGCGGGGGCCCGGGGCGCCGTTAGCCGCGTGGGCAGTGTTGTGGGCACGGGTGACCCTCGGAAAGGGGCCCGGGAAGCCAGCCTGCCACGTGAGCGTTGCAGGGGAGTCGCCATGGAGGGCACTCCCCGTGTTTAGGGAGCTGGTAAGCTCGGAGGCAGTGTAGTGCCCGGGGGTGCCATTGTTAGAGAATCGGCAGAGCGTAGTGCCTGCCAAGGGAGCCACGCGTCCCAGCCATGAGACCGTGTGAGGGCACGGAAGGAAAATTGGGGGGCGAGGCCCAAAATTGTGAGGACACCAACACAGGCGACGGGAATCTGTGTTGATAGAACCAATAGTTTAAGCGAGAGGCGCTTGTTGAAAGCCCCGGGGTAGTTTAAGAGTTAATGGTTAGGGTAAATTAGGAGATGTACCCCTCCGCACCTCCATCCCTTCGCTCTCGTTGTGGGCCGCTGGACCCACTTTGTGTTAAAGATCGCTGAAGTCTGGGGAGGCCATCCTGAGGCTTGAGTTGGGCCTCGACACAGGACGCTAGCTCTCCCTCATTCCCCTCCGGGAAGGGAACGTAGGGGTTTGGAGTAGGCTAGGAGACGATAGGTTAGCCGAACAAGGACGATAAAGGGGGTTAGGGGACGATTTATAGAGGGGAAGTAAAAATAACAACAAAAAAAAATAAGTTGGGGCTAAATTGGGTTTTTACAAATTAAGGGAGTGGGTATGGACAGTGACAGGCAAAGGCGATAGGTGGGAGGGAGACAGGTAGGTAGGTCCGAGCCCGCCTTCCGAGTGGCCAGCACCACCACACTCCCTCCACCAACCTCCACTGAAAGGCAAAGGCCGGCCCACTTCATCGGCTGGCTGTGTTTTGCTGCGAGGCCTGTACCGGCCGGATCGTCAGCAGCTGTGTTTGCCTGCAACGGCCTTGTTCTGCAGGCTGTGTTTGCCTGCTACCTTTGCCATGCCATGCCCACTGCCCCTGTTCACCAGCCCCGTTCTGTTTTGATTTGCCCCCCCCCCCCCCCCCTTGTTCATTGCCATGCGCGCCGGGATCATCATGAAAGCACAGGTTGCAAGCTGCAAGAACTGTCCTGTTGGCAGCTACAACACGGGCCTGCAGTGGCGGCCCGTGCACCGGTTTTCTTTTGACTTTTGTTTTGCTGCCTGCAGAGTCCATTGATCCTGGGCCATGGTTTAGTGTAAAATTTGTAAGTTAAGGTGTTAAGATGTACTGTAAATATGAGTGCGCCCCCGGCATGTATGTGTTAGCGCCGGAAATTTTATTTAAGTCGTCTGAGTGAGTGGGTTGTTTAGTTAGTTACTCAGCCCTCAGGTTATTTATTTTGGGACACGAATACCATGAATGTCGCACTCAGGGATCCGAAGGTAAAACGTACTAGGGGAGAACTACACATGATGGCACACAAGAATTTGAGACGCAGGACGAGTCTGTAAAAGGGGAGGGGAGTGTTACGGTTGTGGAAATTCGCATTACACCATAAAGGGCCCTCAGGTGAGATATCTCCATAGGTACATGTGTAGTTAGCCCAAACCCGTTGTATAGAGGGAATTTATGTGATCCATCCAGGCTGCGACGCTTTGAGTTAGTCATTTTTCTTTCTCTATCTTTATTTCAAACAAACAGCATCTCAACAACCACGCCATCCCCACCACAGCGCCAACCACACTATAACAACACCACCACCTTCGCCTTTACCTTCACAACTTCATCCCACATCATCGCTTCTACGGCCATTCCCGCACCACCTGTGAACACTGAACGTCGGGCTGTCTCGGGCCCGTTCGGCGATTGGTGCCGAACGCACCGAGCCGCGAGCGCGAATGGCAGCCTTTCCGAGGGGAAATTCGGATCAGAAACGCTTCACGCCCACTTCCTCTCCGTCCAATGGGCGAACGCGAGGCGGCTTGGCCCCGCCTCCAAGCGCGCATAGTGAAGTCCGTTTATGCAAATATGCGGATCCAGGGAGGTTCACGCCCCTTTTTGCCTGACATGGCTGAACAGAGGGTGGCGTGGCCCCGCCTCCAATCGCGTTTTGATCCGCATATTTGCATATCGGCTTCTCCTGCCGGCTATAAAGGCGCGAGAATTACCAGGTTGAGGAGAGTGTCGTCGAGAAGTTGCTTTTGAAGACAAGGAGCGTTGCGTTGGTGGAGTTGAGTCGAGTGCGCGCGTGGAGCTGCAGGCAAGGGAGCTCGGGTCCGAGGCAAGGAGGACGGCGGTCGGCGACGAGGTTGCGGTGTGGGGATCGCTCGTCTCGTCGCGGGACCCAAGCCAGCAGCCACTCCCCTCCCTCAGGGCATCAACAATTTCCCCTTTCCCCCGCGCTGAGATAATGCAAAAGGGGCCCCTTTCCTCCCACCCCAAACGTGGTGCCAACAAGCACGCCAGGGGCCCGGAGTCGGGCACAGCGGCGCGGACACTTTGCGGCTTGCCCGCCAACGCGTCACGAGGACGCGGTAAGACCTCCCCGGTCTCGCGGACCTGGCCGTCCTCCAGGCCCCGCGCACATTTGGCCTACGGGCCTGTCTGCCTCCTTGTCTGTGAGGGTGGCTTCTTTCTTTGCTTTTGTGTAAATGTGTGTTGGCCGCGTCTGTGAAGTAGAACTGTATAAGTGTTGCCGTGTGTACGCGTTAGTCGGTTGTATTTCCTTTGCTTTTTATGTGTATTTTGATTCTGTATGGCTGTATATACGTGCTTTCCGTGTGCCGCGGAATAAAATGCTTGCTTGTTGAACTGTGCCCATTTCGCTTCGTCTTTTCTCTATTGACTCTCCATCCTGCTTCACGTAAGGGGTTCGTAGTGGGTGCAACATCCCGGTAATTAATCTGAACCGTCCAGGTCGACGATAACACCGCTCGGTTATCCCGATAGTACGGAACGGCCGCCCAAGCGGCTCGTGTCCGGAGTCGACCTGTGGCGAGGTACGATCGCCCGGTTTACCATCCGCGTGGGTACTTAGGTAGGTCGAGTTTGGCGAACAGCCCTATCCTACGCGGGTGGCCGATTGGCACGATTGTGGTGAGGTCGAAAGGCCCACCCTGACTAGCTCCCGGCGTTGGTCCGAGAGGGTCACGACAGAATTGTCCGTCCGGTGGGCGACGTGCCGCGATTCGAGTTACGTGGCCGTTCGCACGCCGGCGGGCGCGAATTCGCAACAATATGCTTTGGCAAAAACGGTAAGTTTTTTTAAATATTTTTTGATTGATCAACTAATTGATTGATTACTTAATTATTATCGATTTATTAATTCCTTATTTATTTTATTTCTTATCTGGGCAATATCTCAGGCACATTTTGAGCTCGGAAGCTGACATGTGGACAAGACATTGAACAAGTGATTTGGTTATAAAGGGTAGTTTTGATTCATTGATGAATCAATTAATCGATAAATTATTTAATTTTTCGATTTATTACTTAATTTTCAAAAAGTTACAGATTCAGACGAAACAGTGGTGGTTTACGTTTGCTATTATCCAATTGATTAAGAAATTTATTATTTTACGATTATTATTTATTTATTTTAACTCTTTGAATCCTGAGCTCCTTGGACTTTCGGCTCCCACACACTGAGTTTCCTGGAGAAAAATCCGGCCACTTGGGAATATGGAGGTTTAAATAGCGGCCGGTGAACATGCCACTTGGGTATATGGAGATTTGAATAGCAGCTGGAAAAACGGCTACTGGGGTTCAAAGGGTTAATTATGCAATTAATCAATCAATTATTGTTTCCACTCCCTCCCAATTCCGTCTCCATGTGCTGCACGGCGGCATCACCAGGCGCTGAAAGCGCCCTGGCAATGTCACGTGCTTGAGGATATTTTATTTATTTATCTGGCATGGGTACGGTGTACTTTGAATGCACCTCTACTTGTTCCTGCTGTGTTTGAGTTTGTATCTAACTTGCTAACCCCTCTGTGTCCTCCCCCTCCCATTGACCTCATTTTTCCCCATACCCATTTGTCATCCGTTGTGTCCCTCTACCCTGCTGTTAGTGTGTTTTCCCCACCTTCCACTATGTTCTTGTTCTGTTATGTCCTGGTCCATTCTATGTTCTAGCTCTTCCATGACCCTCACCTTTGTGCACAAAAACGAGCACAATAGGATGGTTTAACATGTTTTTACTCGGTTATGTTTTGTTCCTGATTCTGTAATCACCCAATCTTGTATATGAAAGATTCTATGAAGGTTACAAAGTAATAGCCTTTTTGTTGTTATCTTCATGTGTTAATTAATTCAATAACAACATTATACATGGCACTATAATAACGAGATGAGGACATTTGCTTTATCCTCTAATATGGACTAAGCTTTAGGTGCTCTTGTGGTGTGCTCTATTGGAGTAACTTAACCGAGTAACTTCTGGAATCTGTCAACAGAACATTCAGACATGCACACGTACCATTTGTAAATACAGCCTTTCAAAAAGCTTTGGGTGTACACCTAGAGCAGTAGAAAAGGATAGGATTTTGAAAGCTACTTCCACTACTGCTACCACGACTACTACTACTACGACTACTTCTACTTCTACCACTTATTCGACTTTAACAATCATAATTATAATTAATTACACCTTGTGGGGTTTGCCAGGGAAAGGTGGTGGGGTGGGGGGGAAGGTTGACCACGTCTTTCACCATACATGGCAAGTTGAAGGTGACAAAAAACGGGTTGGTAGGAATCGAAAGCGGGTTTTATTTTTTTTAACCCTTTGTGTACTGCGGTCACAGATTTGCGATAAGGTTAAAAAAAATTGAAACAATTTTATTTTTCTTTTAATTTTGGTTATCCATCTAACGTGACACCCAAGTTGTGTTTTTTTTGCAAATACCACTTGAAATTCTCAGCCCTATGAAATAATATATTAAGCAACAGGGAACCATGCGGCTGCAAACAATGCAGCACACAAAGGGTTAACCAAAATTGTAAAAACACTGTTTGATATGTTGATTAATCAGTAATGACAAGGAGGGTCCAAGTAAGGCTACATACATATGTACAATGTACATTCATGCAAACATAACATTTCTCAAAGTTTTATTTCCTTTTTTCATTTCCAGTTGTCGCCTGTGACACGTGATGTCTCATTTACTGCAAATTGTGTCCCCACAGGCCACAATAAAGAGCAGTGTTGCTTGGTTTATAGAGACCAAGTGATAAATGGTGATGAATGCCAGATGATGATATTGACAATAAAACTTTGAGAAATGTTCGTTCACAAGCATCAAACCGCATTTCATTCATTTTTTTTTATCACAGTTTGAATTTGGAACGGTAATTTATGGACACCCTGTATACGAACGAAAACAATCCGAATAGAATCCTACCATTCAAAATACTCTAAATTACTGATAAATATCACAGGAAGAAGTTGAAGAGCAAAATGGAAAGCAAATAGGCCGACCGATTGATTTGGGGTGACGACAAATGGTAGACGAGTGGAAGTGACAATGCGTATAGATGAGGATTTAAGGAATTGGTCGGTTGAGTAAAGCTCATGACGTCACCCAGCCAATAGAGTCAGACTAGAGTGGTGCCTTGCATGTCGGATAGAGAGCCGAACAGATCTGTCACTCTGTGTGTGAATCCATGCGAGTGGAATGGAAGGTTAACATTGCGTTTTTGAAGCTGTTCGTACTTTCCATCCAATATGAGTTTAACAATACAAAAGCGGGTCAGTGGGTTTAAAGAGAGAAAACGGGTCAAACCCACAAAATATGGGTCACCTGCCACGTAAGTTTTCACAAGTCAGCTGGCCAGATTTGACGTTTAACTATAACTGATTTAGGTTGGAATTTGTAAGTTAACCATGATGTGGCAACAACTTAAAACTTTAAAGGTTGGGATCTTTGAATGGAAAATTTACATTTTGTTTCTTTTCTTTTATTACACAGATAGCTGTGAGGGAGCTGACAATGTGTACACATACGTATATCATTATTATTATTATTATTATTATTATTATTAGTATTACAGCAATAAAGTGAAGCCAAAATCAAATTTGAATACGTATATGATTCAGTTGAAATGCTGCCATGCGCATGTGCAGACATGGCTTCTGAGCCCCACAGAGTCCACCTTTCCATAATACAGCTGGTCCCACAATTGCCACCCGCTGCCTGTGGGCAGCACCATATTTTGGGCTGCCCCACCTTCGTAAATGTTCCGCCCCTCTCCAGCACATTTCATTTCGTGGCTTGCAGTTCTCTGGCCCAACAGCCCATGATGATGTTCATTGAATGCACGTAGCACTCTCCTGGTGCCTTTGTGCCCAAGTCCTCCATCTGGCCCTGCATGTATCTGAGGTTTTACATGATAAAACCTTACCCTATTCTGCTCTATTGTTTACAATCAGTGCACACATTACGTACGACTTACTTACCCAAGACAGATCAAAAATACAACAGTAATTCTACCCTACTTGAGCAAACAGTCCATACTATTCTAAGCACAATCTCTCTATGGATCCCTCCCCCCCCCCTTCCCTGCCCCCTCTACGTAATAATATGATTGTTGATGAATTTTTTTACTTTACATGAAAAGATTCACCATCAAACACCAAACGCAACCCATGTGTTGCCTTTGTCAGTCTCTGATTGGTGATACAGTGTTACATGCTTTCCACAGCCTATCACGGACCGACAAAAGCAAAACATGGCTGCCTTCTCAGAAATTACTGGGAAACTCATTGAAGTTACATTTGCTACTTTTTTGAGAATTTTAAAATCATCTTCACCAAAATACCTTACGTGCCATCAGGGACGAATTAAGGGTGTCGAGCCCCAGGCGGTAACCCAATCATGGGCCCTCCTACTTCCCTTCCCATCCCCTAGTAAGACATCAGTGAACTAAGTCACAGTGCACGATGTTAAGTTTGCATAATGGTCAAAGTCAGGTCAGGTCTTGACCTCAGGATATGTTGTTATCGAGACTACGACGATGATCATTTAATATTTTATTAATTTTTTAAGAAAACGAAACCATGTACAAACAATAAACAAGAACACTTTAATGAAAAAATCGTTACAATTTGAAACTAAATCGACAATCACAACTATTTAAAACAAGAGAGCACATTTACATTCCAAGGCGGAGGCAGTTTCTCCATGAAAACACGACATGTATAACATTACATTGGTCTTTTCCGAGGTTTTTGTTCACTAAACTCGTCAATGATTTTCGAGGAGTCAAGTCCTTTCAGTACTTCACTCTCGATGCTCATAATTGAAAACTATAAAGTCGATCTTATCCCTTTTGGTTCCTGACCTCAACCTTGATGAGTTTTCGTTCCGAGAAGGAACCCCTCACTCTCACAACTGCGATTTGATACCATCATTGACAGATATTTCTGAAGAGCAATTTCAATGTTAGGAAATGTTTGGGTGAGTGCGTGTGTTTGCAGGAATTGGTTCATTCTCAGTTCTGCTGACTTCGTTTGTTTGTGTGAGGGTTGGAGCTCTGTTGAAATTGCCAGCAAAGTATAAAACTGGACAAATTCACTTTCAATCGTGGATTCCAGATCATTGGGATAGGAGCGGGCAAGATTTTCTGTGGCTTGCTTGATCTTATGAGTCGAGAGAGAGAGAGAGAAAAGCTAGTTGATTTCAGGACAGGAATCCAAACTTATCGTTGATTTCCTTGTATGTTTCAAGATGGTGTTTCAAGGCACTGATTAGCTGATCAATGATGACAAGGAACACCACACTCTTGAATTTCTCCTTGGGTGACAGCACAGTGTCTTCAGCATCTCCATCGTCAAAGTAGCAGTTGGACATCAGTACACGCTTCTGGGATGAATTGGACTCATTATGGCCACACAGTTTATTCCCTAGGTCTTGAAAATCCTCAAAATCCATCCGCTGGGTCTTGACTATAGTAAGTGCACTGCTTCATTCAGATTTAAGCTCTCTCGGAGCAAGACTGGTCTGGTGAAAGCCCTGTAAGACTGTTCAAAATAACAATGAGTATCGCTGAATCAAGTTCATGAAGTTTGTCAAGCATCGACTGAGCTTTATTTTGGCACTCCACTTTCTGTTCCACGTCAGTTGCCAGATAACACTTCCCATATAGGAGTGTAACCTTTGAGAAGGGCTGCACTGCTCCATACCTTGCTGACCGTCGACTACCTGATATCTGCTTGACAACAGACAACCCTAAAGGCTTCTGTTTTTCACAAAGCAATCACCAGCGATAAGTCGATGTGGAGAGACAAGTTTACAACTTTTGTACAATGTTGAAGAATATGAAGAACACTGGGCTGCATTTGGTGGCACTTTTCTGCACAAGTATGAGTAAGTGAGCTGCGTATGGTATAAACGTCGCATATGCGCTTTGCTCCCTGATGATAGCTTGGATACCGATGTATTTTACACTCATCCGCTCCTACATGGGCCCCTTCTTCAGTTGGACTCCTCCCGACCCTTAATCCGTCCTTGCATGCCATCCAGGTATGACAGTGCCCGTGCTGCTGAAGCAGTCTCCTGACAGTTGTTATGTTGAATGGTTTGCGGTTGCTTTCCCAATCAAGACAGGGATTTGTAATTTGTTCAGGGTGCTGGCGATAATTTACCTCCTCTTTGTGAAACACACCGTGGGATCGTTAACGTCCACCAACCACTAGTGCAGACAAACGGGACGCCCAGTTTAACGTTCATCCGAGGGACGGGATACACATTGATGAATCATCCTGCCTGCAAAACACCAGGGTGGCAGTTTATAGCTGAGTTGAGATTCAAACCCAGGTTAGACTGTTTATAAGCTAGTGTGTGTACCTTCAGAGTTTAGACCCTCCTGCCAGTCCACGTTTTTAACACTGCTATGGGAAGTGAGATTTAAACAATTAAATCCGGGCTTATTTTCATTTCTAATAATGACTCAAATAACTCTAAGAAGAGTGCGCTGTTGAATAGTGTAGTTATGTATAGTTGTCTAGTTAACAAAACAAGGACATAAAAATGACCTCATTAAATAAACTTCCTTGTTCTCACCAAATTTGAGTTTCCAGAATGTTACCTGAATAAAAAAGTTAAACTTTAACATAATAATAATAAGTAGAAGAAGAATCAATCTTACATTCCTGCATTGAAAGGATTTGGTGTCCCATTTGTAAAATCTGCTGAACTTACATATGTCGCTCGTGGCTCCTCAAGAAAACCCAGACTCGAGGGTGAATTCCGATCGTGACCTTTGACCGCTGACCTTTGGATCAGTAAGGAGCGCATGATCAACTTCTGGGGCTCTTTCGAAAGTACTGTTTGCTTTACTAATCCTGGCCCATTGAATACACCCAAGGATATTAAAATGAAATATGACAGGTTTGATAGGATGAAGTTTAAAGCATCAATGTCATCAACTGGGAAAAATGGAAAGGCTTTCCACAACAAAGCACTGGCCTGTTAAAACTCTTCATGTGTGGGTTTCTTTTCTTCTGGAGTACCCAATGAGAACAAAGAAAATGGTGACTGGCCACCATTCTTTTTTGAGTCTCTGACCTCTGTGAAAGCGGCTTAGTCTCAGTGTCCCAACAATACCTCCTTTATGAGACGCAGTGTGATGTGACAAATGGCACACGTGTATTAACTAATAACCATATGATAGTAAATGCAACTTATGTGTTCATATACTAGCACGATATGAATTGTGTGTTTGCTTTAATGTAAGTGAGGATGCTACTCATTCCTTCACAAGTTACCAAGAGACTTGGGCTTACTGGGCTTGCAAATCATGAGTGAGCATGGCCTGTTAAGGCTCTTGCGCCTTCAAGGCCTGTAGGTGATTCCCGAGCCTGGCATCCACAAAGGACTTTACGCCTTGAGTGGCTGGTAGGTTTGGTAGTCACCCACATCATTCAGTTACCTTAGCAAGCGGTCACATTCTTCATAGTCACCAAAGCTATGTGCTTAGCTGTGCAAGTGGAAAATCCTTTTGGGAATCCAAGGTGCTGGGGCTACCTGAGATATGCTGAGCAATCACCCTGTAATCCTACGTCCTGGGTTAGATCGGAGGAAGGTTGTCGAGAGTGTGCGGTCGGCTCAGTTCGATCGCCGTTTGCCTGTCTGCCCGTCTCGGTTAAGTGGCCAGAATTAATAGCCATGTCGGCAAGATGGGATGAGCGAGTGAAAGGCGAGTGAATGAAAGAGACGAAAGGGAAGGCAGCAAGATTCAAGCTTGTTTTATTTTTCCTTTCAAACACGTTTTTATTATGTATTCTTCTTTTTACCCCCCTTTCCCTACTTCCACATTCTTCTCTTACTGTCTGTTTTTGTCTTTCTTCTATTTCTACAACCACCTCCACCCCTTCTCCCACACCGTCCCTCTCCCCCAGCAATGCATCTGTTTGGCTTGAATTGGCAGCTTCAGTACACAGAGGGGCATGGCTACGAGAATGGAGGGGGTAAAGGTAGCCAGCACGTCTCACGCCACCCACAACCACCCTCAACCCCGATCCCCATGGTTTCTGTAAATACAGACACTCATCCACCCACGCATTCACTGAGATACACAATGCTCCAGATTCACCCTCACCAATTGCTCTCTCCATTTAATTGTTAATCTTTTTCCCCTCTCTCCTCCCATCCCCCTCCTCCCCACCAAACCCTTTTCCTTATTCTTACATTTCTGTCTTGTCTTTTTTTTCTTCTCTTTTTTTTTTTCCTGTTTTTGCCATCGACTTGTGTGGCATTGTGCCGTGGTTCCACTGCACTCAAAAACCCAGGCTAACCAGGTGGATGGAGCATTTACACTTTAAAATAATGTTCTTAAAGCTTTACAAACAGTTGCTTAGTGACCCATGATCAAAAGTAACTGTGAATTCAACAGCATTTATAGACATCAAGCTTGAAATGTACATCAGGAGGTGAAAACTTTGTCCTGGATACGACTCGAGGTGTGTGTAACGTGACCCCAAAAGACGCAGGCCATTCTGGCCTTTGTTTGCAGTGGAACGAAGATATTGCAAAGTGGTTTACATTATTTTGCTTTCCACCCTTCTGTGCCCACCTTTTTCCTCCTCCATTCTCATTAATCCAGCAAAGATACCTCCGATATCTGCTGGCTCACGAAGCCTCGACTCGGGAGAGCTTGGCCTCGGACGCGAGTCCCTACAGGATGTCCCTCCGGGGGTCTTTTGGCGATCCCGCCTCTCACTACTCACCCCTCGACTCCTGAAATTCAATATTTCCCTCCAACAGGATGCCCTTGTTGCCGTGTACGGCCGCAGAGGCCTAATTCCCTCACACACACAGGTGAGGTGGTACTTCATTCTAAGGATGTTCTTCAGGCTATGATGGAGGAAGGGGTGAAGTATTTTGCGTGGAAATTGGTACACAATAGTTGAGGAATTTTCTTGTGATGTTTTGCTTAAGGTTTTATCACTTGTACTGATGTTTGGTTTCGTAGTTTCTTTCAAGGAGAGAAAGTCCCAAATTGTGAAGCAATCGAATGACCGGTATTTGTCCATTAATGGCGTAGCAGAATGCTGTAGTTTTACAAATAAATGGTATTTTGCCATCTTGCATGATTTTAGGAAGGTATGGTATGTCATTCGGCGACTTTCAAAAGGTGGTAGACTCTCGTTGGGTTGTACCATAGAAAAACCTCCCAGTATGTTCATCACTATTTGTCTCTGAAAGAAAGAATTCTCAGCTCAGAAATCAGGAAGAGTTCAAATCAGTACGAGTGAAGAAGAACTTAGGAAGAGAAGACTTGGCCAGTGTGGTCATGTGCAACGAAGGTCAGAAGTTGAAGCTGTAAAGAAAGCTCCTGATGGAAGGAAGAAAGCCAAGAGGATGTCATAAAAGAGATCGATTGAAAATGTCAAGAAAGATGTGGAATGTTTGGGTTTGCATGGACGGATCCCCATGGAGGAGCGTCACCAAAAGGGAAAATGGTTGTAAACATTTGCTCTTGTTGTTGTTATTGTTGTTGCATATTCTTTGCCAGTAGACTTCTTTGGCTGCATCTCCTGTTAAAGTGAACCTGAACATCAGATTGGATAACATGGAGTACTCAAAAAGAGTAAGATTTCAAAAAAATGACAAAACCAAAAGTGAATTTGGAAGAAATCATTTGAATAGTTTTTTCTATGTTCTAACCATAATGATTAGGTATATTTTTTTTATACATGCGTGTGCATCTCATGTCATCCACCAGGAAACAATTCCTATCTGCCAGCATTCTGTTGTTGTGGGACATTTTCAGACTGTCATAAAAGTCCCATTGTTTGCCTGTTATCACATGTTTTGAACATTTATGCCTCATAAGTGACATTTATATTTGAGATTGAGAGGATCATTTGCATACTAGAGCAAGGTCTCTACCCAGTGCAGGTGGGTGTGGAGTTTGGGGTGATTCACTGTGTCAGAGAAGAGTGTGGGCACAAGAACAGCAACATGGCACTCTATCCAGAAGATACGGGGGGTAGGTCAGAAAAGATCAACTGCCCGCATGAAGATCACTATCTGGTGATCAATGTCCCATGGGACAGGTATGTGTCTTGTCCAACCCCGCGACAGATCCTCTGGAATTCCATTACCCGATGGATATTCACTCACATTGTAGGAATGCTGCTATTCTTCCGGGGGCCACAGCTCTTCCATGAGCATTAGACCATGTAGAAAGAACAAGAACTCACTCTTACACACCACTAAGGCCTGTCCTCTTGACCTTAGCACACCATATGCTGAGGTTGGATTGGGCACATGCTCAAGTCCACAATAACGTTCATGACTGGATGCAAGTTCTATTTGCTGATGAGTCACAGTTCTGTTTTGACCTTATGATCCCTGCAGACACCTACAACTCAGACATCAAAGTGAGTGACTGCACACAGAAAGCTTGTGAAACATGAGCTCAAAGCCGGTGGGTCGATCGTGGTTTGGGGGATATCATTTACAATGGATGCACAGACATCCACCTATTTAGTCATGCCAGTTCGACTGGCCAGGGAAGGCTTTGTTTCCCCATTTACTGTTTCTCTTAGGTTTGGCTTTGTCCTGATGAGTGACTGCTTGACCTTGTAGAGCAAGGATTGTTGAGGATGACCTTGAGAATAAGACAATTGTCCATGCGAGTTGGTCGGATGGCTACACATGAGTGCTGCACGATGCGAGTTGCATTGAAACCAGATCATTTTCAGCCATAGATGCTCAATCAGGTAGATTATCTACGGTAGGAGTGGAACTGTTTGGCCAGGTATTCTTCGGTCGACTCATCCAAAGCATCCCAAGACCTTGCCAGGTTGTTATGAAAGACATGGTTGAGATGTCACATGTTGAACCTCAAAGATAGAACGTAAGACTGGTGAGTGTTTGTGGAGTTCCCTCAAATTAAATCTCCAAAGATGAGCTATAACACTCATTGCTGTTATTTCCGGAAATATAACTTACAGTGTTCCAGAAATGCCTGTGATTTTCATTAACAATGATGACTGAGGGTCTTGTATCAAAAACAAATTGCCTCTTTTCACAACTAGTATTTTCCTCTGGTAGTTCTTCCCTTTGGCGTTTAACAGCTTTTTTGATTGTTGAGTATATGTGGTTATCTAAAAATGTATTGTGTTGACATGTTTTGTTGCCATGAACACTACAAGTGAATATTAATTCAAGGATGAGTTCATTTAGCATGTCTTAATGAAAGAATATTGCTGTCATGTTAATTAGTTCCTCCCATGCTGATTAAAATGCAAATAACCATTGTACCATGTGCAGCGAGCGATGACGGCATTGTTAGTGCAGAAATAAGCAAAAAAAGCTTTTTAACCTGAGAACCTGAACTGCATTAAATGGTTGAAAAAGTAGGTCACAGCACCCCTTCGAGCAACATCCTGAGTGAATGGTAATATCAAGGCAAATGTGGCCTAAAGCGGGGTGTGGTTATCGGTGGGTAAACATGGCAAGCGGTAACGGTGTGGCTATGGAATTGCAGTATGACTTTTTGAGGTTGCTTGATGGGCGGCGTATGGCCACGGCCCTGGAGCGACGAGGAGCTGTTGGCCTGGTACTTGGGCCCGGTGTCAAACGAGCAGGAATGCAGCGTCGTGGGACTTTCATTGAGCTTTTACAGTCTGGGCTGTGGCATGTAGCCCTCTACAATGACGGGGAGCGGACGCAGCTCCTCGGCCTGCTTGCTTCGCCCACTGGTAGGTGAAAGAAGAAAAGTCAATCACCCGCAGATGCAATAACAACGACCTAGCAACAGAATGTACAGGTATAATGAGTTGAGCTCTTTTTGTCATTTGCACTCCATAATTGATTTAACGATCCCATTTAATCCTGAAAAGTATCATCTGATGTCATCATGCTTCTGGTACAATTGGAAGATTTCCATTTGCAAATATTTTTCTGTTCTTACAGAGTCTACAGATGCATGTCCAAACAACTGCAATGGAAATGGCGAGTGTCTTTCTGGCGTTTGTCACTGTTTCCACGGTTCAGATGGTCGTGACTGCTCTCAGGGTAAGGAATATATTTCTCAGGGTAAGTCGTATCTCTTGATTGTAGCATTCTTGGTTGTGGTGCAATTGCATTGCCTGCAATCTGGCCACAAATTTCACTTGGATGCGACCCGTGTCATACACACATCAAATAAATGACACTAATTGATACTGGAGGCATGACACGTGAAGAGCCAGGAGAGAGGTCTGACAGGGGAGACTGTGGGCTTTACCACACAATACACACGTCTGATACGAATGGCAAAAACTGTAATGTGCAAACAACTGGACAAGGTGAGCAGAAATCAGTGCTCGAACCCCAACACCACACCCACACATGCACAACACAGAAACAACACCCAACAGAAACTTCACCAATCACACAACCCACACGTCACCATGTCCAACCCAGACACAAACCCAGCCATGTTATTTTTATGTGTTGGAAAATGAATTTAGGCAATCTCATCTTTATTTTGAGGCTTTTAGAATATATGGCCTTGAATCTGCCAAGAGAAAGAGATCTTTCATTATTTCCGGGTTTATTTCCAGCTTTGTGGATCATAAACACAGAGAAATAGTCATTGACAAAAGGATGTTCTGAATGTTTCTTATAACCGAGTGTCAGATGCAGAGGTCCGACTGTAAATGTTAACATACAATACTTTATATATGTACTGTAATACTTGCCACTGTACACTGTCTGCAAACGTTAAATGTTTACCACTTCCTATCACTGTACATCACCCGCAAACAACAGAAAACTTAATCATCCATGAATGA
>CM068967.1:44970924-44995502 GCA_035128595.1 Eptatretus atami
AATAATAGCACCATAAAACCCAGAAACACCGCAGCCGCTTGTACCTCTAGGTTGAGAGAATGGTAGGCTTTCACCACAACTCTACTCCCAGACTTGGTGGTGTAATGTTTAGAGCATCCCCTCTGGGTCAGGAGGGCCAGGAGTTCAAAACCCTCGCCAAGCCATACGAACGACTTTAAAAAGTGGAAGTGCTGCTTCTTTGCTTGAGTTGACCTTTTTACAAATATAAGCTTTATATTTAGAGGCAGAACAATGCTAAGACACATCTCTTCATCTGCAGCACAATATGTGCTACAACAGTGTGAGTCAATGAGATGTATGTGCTGGAAGGTGCAAGGGTATATGGTGTGTGCGCTCATATATATATATTGTTACTGGCCGGGTGTCGGCCGCCAACCGACCGCCCTGAACGGAGCCGCAAGTCGAGTCGGCCCGACCGATCGCCCGAAAATAGATTCGCCCGCCGCCCGGATAACTCCGAGCGACGGGTCCTTGTACAAGAACCGAAATACGCCAATCGGCAGATCACGTGGGGTAGGGTCGATTGCCAATCTTCAATGTACCTAAATACCCACGTGATCCAACTACCGGGGTATTCCACCCTCGCGGATCTCGTACGGAACAAACCGCCGAGGCGAGCTTGTCCGTGCGCGATTCCGAGCGGCGTAATCGCCGAGAACCGTCGGTCCAAATGTCCCCCTATTACGGCAAACCAACGGCTTTCTAACTCCCAACACACGAAATGTTCAGTCAATGAGGGAATGGACGAAGCGAGCAGGTTTACATTTACACAAGGACATTTATTATAATGAAACACGTATGCAATTAAACAAGCAACAAAAGAACTACAACCGTCTATAAGCAATTATTAATGTACAGTCACTTACACAGTTTACTTACGGGACTCGGCGCACAAACATTCATTCGAAAGAAAAGCAGGAAAAAGACTCCATCAAAGGCATGGGGTCAGACTGGACCTCTTGGGTCTTTATGGCGTGGGACTTGGCAGACCGAACGAGTCCCACGAGACCGTTGCTGGTTACCTGCACCCTCGTGGTGTCGGCTTGGGGCGACCCACGATGCTCCTTCCCCAGAGCAGCTAGCGTAGCCACGGTCGAGCTCGGGCCTTCCGTGTGGCAGGCGAGCTCTCTCCGGCTCTCTCCACACGAACGCGCGGTTTGCGCGACACAGCAGGCAAGGCTGCGCCTCCAGCTCGCGTCTCCTTCGCGACGCCCGGACTTCCACGCAGCTCCTTGGCTTCTGGGTTCTCCGACTCCCCAACTGCCAAAGCAAAAAACTTACTCCTCCCACGGGACTCAGCACACGAACTCTGCCATGGGACTCCCACGAGCTCAGCCCACGAACTCAGCCCTACCACGGGACTCTTTTCACGGGACTCCTTTTACTCGACTTTTTGGATTCTCCCTGAACAAAGAAAAGATGTCCTCTTTATCCTTTGCACCCCCTCCCCGCACCCGGCGTGACTCATGCCCTCGTGATCCACCCCCGCTCAACCACGGGTGGGAGGGAGTTGTTGACGTCACCGCAGGGTTCTTCTTCCTCTTTGCAGAAGAGGGGGGAGGACGTCTCCATTATTTCTTTCCCTAACTATTAATTGATCCGCAGCGCATCTAATCGATTTCAAAACATTTAAACAATGGGAGGTGAGCTATCTAGGGAACATGCACTTCTCGACATAGCTGACTAAGGGAACCTGTATGTTGTGTGCGATTGAATTCCAAATTCGTAACACTACCCCCTCCCCTTTTTACAGACTCGTCCCGAGTCGTCAAATTTTCGTGTGACCAACATGTGTAAGTTTTCCCCGAGTACGTTCTACCTTCGGATCTCTGAGTGCGACATTTCTTTATACGTGTCCCAAAAATAAAAAACCTAATGCGCTGCGTAACTAACTAAACAAACTCTCACAGACTCATTCGGACAACTTAACTAAAATTGCCGGCGCTAAAACAAACATGCAGGTGGGGTTCCACGTATTTACAATCTTAACTTATCTATTACATCACACTAACCATGGCCCAGGACTTGTGATCTGTGAAAGGGGAAAGGCAAAAGTCATAGCAAAGTCTTTGGTGCAGGGTAATGGATGGAGATGGTTGCAAAACACAAAAAATGGACTGGATGCACAGGCTGCCTGCAGGGCAGTCCTCACAAACTGGATGGTCCTGGCGCGCATGGTGATGGATGGACACAGGGGCAAATGCACAAGGGCTAGCAGGCATGGGGTCATGGCAGAGGCAGGCAACTAGGCATGGCAAGGTAAGCCCATGCAGAACAGGCAGCTGCAGCACAACAGGCCGGCAGGTGAAGCTGCCCGGCCTCTGGTGTGGTTCCATCAGATCTGGAGGGAGTGCGGTGGTGCCGGCCGCTCTGAAGGCGGGCTCGGACTAGCCTACTGTCTCCCCCCACTCTATCGCCTTTGCCTGTCTCTGTCCATACCCACTCCCTTAATTTGCACACAACAAAATTTAGCCCCTCTTTATTTTTATTTCCCTTTTATAATTGTCTCCCTAACCCCCTTTATTGTCTTTGTCCGGCTAACCTATCCTGTCCACCTAGCCTACTCCCAACCCCTACGTTCCCTCTCTGGAGGGGATAGGGAGAGACTAGCGTCCTGTCTCGAGGCCCAACGAAGCCTCAGAATGGCCTCCTCAGAGTTCAGCGATCTACCAAGGTGAGTCCAGCGGCCTACAACGAGCGAAGGATGGATGGTGCGAAGGGGTACATCTCCTATCTACCCTACATTCATTAACCTGAAACTACCCCGGGGCTTTCCAAAAACGCCTCACACTTTAAAACTATCGGTTCTAAAAACCATGATTCCCGTCGCCTGTGTTGGTGTCCATTATAAATTTGGGCCTTGCCCTAAATTTCATACGTGCCCTCGCACAATTTCCTGGCTGGGCAGCGTGGCTCAACTGGCAGGAACTCCCCTCTGCCGAACTCTAACCATGGCTCCCCCAGGCCCGCAGGCTGCCTCCGAGCCTAGCTGCTCCCTACAATGCGGGGGGTTGCCCTCTCTGGCATTGCCCCCCTTCCGATGCCCACGTGGCGTGTTGATGCCCCGGGTCCCTTTCCGAGGGTCGCCTGTGCCCAGTACACTGCCCCCGTGGCATTCTGGTGCTACGGGTCCCGTTTCCGACGGGTCGCCCGTGCCCACTACACTATCCCGGCCCCTCTTGGGCCCTTAGCCTACTCTGGCCGACTAGTCCGGTGCCTGGGGTGCCCACTAAACAAATACTCAACTTTCCACAGCCACGCTCCCAGCCGGTCCATGAACTCTTGCCCACCCTCCAAACGGGTTTCGTGCCTTCTCTCGACACCAACAACAAACGACCTCCTGTTAGTAAATTTGAATAACCCACTAGCTAACATTAAACTGACCCCGGGGTCACTTGGGTGGGAATCACTCCTACCCCCAACCAGTCATTCGCACCATGCATACCACATTCGTTCCACTCGCACACTTGGGCCCACTGTCCCACACTCATTCCTCACACACTTTCCATTTCGCAACTCACACCAACACTCCACACTGCCATCCTTCTAACTAAATCCCCTGACTAACTCGTGCTCCCTCGTCATCCCTTAAAACTCATGCACGTTCCATTTACTCTACGTAGCTAAGCACGTCTCACTACACATTTCCATGTCTGTCCATGTTTCCAAAAATCCCCCAAAAATTCCCATTTCCTAAATCTGAACTAAAATCCCTCTCACTAATCCATTCCACGGGCTCCATGAGGTACAACCAACCCATGTCCCCATGAAGCCGGTCTAACTAACTCTAACCCATCCTCCTAACTAGTAGTTCCTGTGCCCCCTCACAAGGGGGTCTTCCACCCCCTGCCTGGGGCTCATGTCCACTCGAAGTGGCGAGGCTCGCTTTACTTCTTTTTATTTTTCTTCTTCTTGCACACACCAGCACGGAAACTCACAGCCTGCGCTCTTTTCCGTGACGTCATGGCAGCTGCTTGCGCCCCGCCCGCGCACCTCGTCCCTCTTGGACGGTAACGTCCGGCAGGAATTCCCTTCTGCCGGATTCCAAATACACGTGCAGCCATGACGTCACTCTGCGCATCTCAAAGCAAGCCCCGCGTTTCGAGGGGTTCCCCACGCGAACATATGTGCTCTGCTCGTCGGAGCTTTACAAACACGCTCGCGTGGAGAATCCATCCGGTCCAAATTCCGAATCTAGCCTAGCTTCTGTCCGTCCGCGGGATCGGCTAACATCCACCGCTGGCGTTTCCGGACCGGGTTTCACCTGCGCAGCCTTGTGCGTAGCACAGCACGGACCCCGCGCTCGCTGCTGTGCAAACCCGGCACGGTTCAATTCAGCTACGGCCGCTACTCGGCCCTTCTCCTTCATCTGGTCCCGTCGTCGTCGCGCTCAACGCACACACTCCTGCGTGCCACGACGCTCACACACTCCACCATGGCACTCGGGCACGGGGATGCGGTTGCGTTCTCCCGCATACCTACTGTCATCTCCCTCACATACAGCGCTCTCACACACGCCGTTCCTTCCACACTTGGTGTTTCCATTACACACGGCGTGCTGGAAGGCCCGCATTTCGGCACACTCCGCCACCAGGCACACCATATTACTCACACACGCGGGACACTCACACGCGGTGTTTCACTCACACACGGTGCTTCATCCACACAGACCGTTTCACTCACACACACGGCCTCTCTGACACGCGGTGCTTCATTCACACACGGAGTGCTGGGAAGCACGCACCCCGGCACACTCGTGACCACACCACTCACACACGGTGTTTCATCCACACACGGTGCTTCATCCACACAGACCGTTTCACTCACACACACGGCCTCTCTGACACACGGTGCTTCATTCACACATGGAGTGCTGGGAAGCACGCACTTCGGCACACTCGCAAACACACATTTCGACACCACACAACACCGGAACAACCACGCTGGGAATTAGCACCACCTCAAGGGGTCCCGGGGTTTCCACAACCCCCAAGCTCCGCGTGCACCCATTCACAGCACTCGCCACCTTTACCTCGCAAAGCTCGACCGGACTCTCCTCGTCGCGATCTGCCTCAAGGGGCACAGTCCCTCACCTTGTTCCTGAAGGAGGCCATCCTGCTGCTCGCACCGGGTCACAAAACACTCCCCCAGCTCAACCCCATTGTCCCTCACTATCCTACCTGTGTGTGCTCGTCAATTACCTGGAGTTTCTCCTCTACTTGCTTTATCTCAGTCACCTCGTTTATTATTTCCGTTTCTGTTTCTGTTCTATTCCCCGTGGCTCTGGGTTCCTTCCTTTGTCTCCTGCGTCTCCGTGCATTTCTCAGTCACCTCCACGTGTCTCGTCCTGCATGTCTCAGTCACCTCATTTAATTTTTCCCTCTGTGTCACGTCACTTTTTCCGTCACCTGCACGAGTCTCGCCCAACGCGTCTCCCGAATTATTTTGTCCTCCACCATGGGGCCGACACAGTCCACACTCCCCCTTGTCGGTTCGGTCGAGCTGCCACGTGGTGCCGCCATTTTGCACACCGTTGTCCGCGGTTCACTGCACGCAATTGCCTTCATGCCCGCCTGCAGGCCTCGCCCCATGCTCTGCATCTCACCCCGCAGCGTTTGCACATTCTCATCCATTTGTTGCGCATTCGTATCCATTTTTTTATTCATGCCCTTCATCTCGTTTTCCATCCTGCACGCACTTTCATTTATGTTGTCTATTGCCTGCAGCACCGCGCAAGCATTTCCCCCACTTGGCTGATCTCAGCCAACCCGGACGAAGCCGAATCGCCTCGGTCGGTCGCGGATCCGCGGGGACCGGGGAGGGATCCTGACGGAGGAGGGGAGGGGGGGTGTCATCCACCGCGGCCTCTGCCGCTGCGCCCATTTCGGGTTCTGGGTTCGATTGTGGGGGAATTGCTCCTGCACAATGAGCATTTCCTGCTCGGGGATCTCATCCTGGACCATGGATTCTACTATTTCTCCATCCATTCCTAATCCTAATCCCTCCTGCCCCTGCTCGCCTTGGTTGAACATTAACATGCTGGGAATAAAATTTATAACGCTCGTAATTTGGGGACACGGGGGGTTTGCTCCGTATACCCCTGATCCGACTCCGTGAATTTTGCTACGGATGCGGAGGGGCCGAATCGCACTCCTGACAACCAGTTGTTGCGGATTCGAACCTACAAATTTACGGAGGTGATGGGTTCACACCCCACTCCTGACTACCAGTTGTTACTGGCCGGGTGTCGGCCGCCAACCGACCGCTCTGAACGGAGCCGCAAGTCGAGTCGGCCCGACCGATCGCCCGGAATATAGATCCCGCCCGGATAACTCCGAGCGACGGGTCCTTGTAACAGAACCAAAATACGCCAATCGGCAGATCACGTGGGGTAGGGTCGATTGCCAATCTTCAATGTACCTAAATACCCACGTGATCCAACTACCGGGTATTCCACCCTCGACGGACTCGTCGGAACAAACCGCTGAGGCGAGCTTGTCCGTGCGCGATTCCGAGCGGCGTAATCGCCGAGAACCGTCGGTCCAAATGTCCCCCTATTAGGGCAAACCAACGGCTTTCTAACTCCCAACACACGAAATGTTCAGTCAATGAGGGAATGGACGAAGCGAGCAGGTTTACATTTACACAAGGACATTTATATAATGAAACACGTATGCAATTAAACAAGCAACAAAAGAACTACAACCGTCTATAAGCAATTATTAATGTACAGTCACTTACACAGTTTTACTTACGGGGCTCGGCGCCACAAACATTCATTCAAAAGAAAAGCAGGAAAAAGACCCCATCAAAGGCAATGGGGTCAGACTGGACTCTTGGGTCTTTATGGCGTGGGACTTGGCAGACCAAACGAGTCCCACGAGACCGTTGCAGGTTACCTGCACCCTCGTGGTGTCTGGCTTTGGCGACCCACGATGCTCCTTCCCCACAGCAGCTAGCGTAGCCACGGTCGAGCTCGGCCTTCCGTGTGGCAGGCGAGCTCTCTCCGGCTCTCTCCACCCGAACGCGCGGTTTGCGCGACACAGCAGGCAAGGCTGCGCCTCCAGCTCGCGTCTCCTTCGCGACGCCCGGACTTCACGCAGCTCCTTGGCTTCTGGGTTCCTCCGACTCCCCCAACTGCCGAAGCAAAAAGCTTACTCCTCCCACGGGACTCAGCAACGAACTCTGCCACGGGACTCCCACGAGCTCAGCCCACGAACTCAGCCCTACCACGGGACTCTTTCACGGGACTCCTTTTACTCGACTTTTTGGATTCTCCCTGAACAAAGAAAAGATGTCCTCTTTATCCTTTGCACCCCCTCCCCCGCACCCGGCGTGACTCATGCCCTCGTGATCCACCCCCCGCTCAACCACGGGTGGGAGGAGTTGTTGACGTCACCGCAGGGTTCTTCTTCCTCTTCGCAGAAGAGGGGGGAGGGACGTCTCCATTGTTTTTTCCCCTAACTATTAAATTGATCCGCAGCGCATCTAATCGATTTCAAAACATTTAAACAATGGGAGGTGAGCTATCTAGGGAACATGCACTTATCGACATAGCTGACAAAGGGAACCTGTATGTTGTGGGCGATTGAATTCCAAATTCGTAACAATATATATATATATATATATATATATATATATATATATATATATATATATATATATATATATATATATATATATACAGGCACGTGAGGGAGTCAATTATTGTTCTTTCCTCGTTCTGTGCCCTTTTCTAATTTCCCCGGATGTATGAGGTGTCTGTCTTGCTCATGATGAGGTTGGCTGTATAAGGGGTTCTTTTGAGTGTTAGGGCTATGACTGTTTCAAATGTGACCCTGTAATCTGTAAATACATGCCTTTCAACACAAACTTGTTATTTCAAAACATGCTCGGTGTCTGTTTCCTCCATTGGTGAGACATAATATGTGGAGGTTGTACGTGACCACATTGATTGTGGAGTTTGCAAAGGTTGTTGTAGAGGTTGTGCAGGACCCCATTAAAATGGGAGGTTGAACTCCATTGATTCACTATGCGAGCCTAGCCAACATCCCACTTACGGTTCCGCTCATAATTAATAGATAAAGGTGGGGCTTCGAGAACACGGTTCCCCATCTGGGATAACTAAATCACCGGTAAGGTAACGCGAGATTTGGGCAAGGCGATCCTGCCAGATTTAGTCACCTCAGACAGCATGTGTGGTTGCTTAGCGACCCGTCTGGTCTGTGGCTACTCGGCTTCAGGGTCAAAGGTCGGGAAGCGATCCGAGAGAGGCCACCCGTGACCCAGCCAATCAAGCCACCAAAAGTTACGGGTGTGTCGACTTGACAAGGCGCCACCAGGTTTTAGAGGAGGGAGATAAGTTTGTAAGTGCAATCTTGAGGTTGGACAGATGTTCTTTTCTGGCTCTCCCGAGAATGGACAAACACTTGTTGTGGAGTTTTTGGAATGCACTGAGATTGCCTTCAGTCAGATTTGCCTTCCAGCAAGAGAAGGCAAGTTGTTGCAAGGCAATTTGATTTTATGATCCATACTCTTTACAGAGCGTTGGTGCTGCCGAAGCATTTTCTTAGCATGGGTTATACTGGGTGGTTGGCCTTTGCCTTCTCAGCATTGTTTGTCCGTGTTCTATACTTTTTAATGCTGAGCGTCAAGAAAGGGAGCACCAGATACCTTTTTTAAGTCTTTGGAATGACTCGGTCCGGGTTCGAACCGCCTACCTCCCAGACTCAACGTAGACGCTCAAACCATTACGTCACTCTGGGACACCAGAGCAGGGGGGGGGGGTACCTCTCCCTGCCTTTTCCAGGAGAGGCATTGGGGGGGGGGCGTTGGGGAGTTGAAAGTGCTTTATCACTCGGACACTCAAAAATAATCTGACGACATTGCTGAACTAACAAAGAGTGTAAGAGGCTTCTAAAATGCATCGTATCCTTTGACTGTCAATCATTTTTACCTTGCAATTCTTTAGGAACCTTTAGGAGGCAGACCTCAGAATTGGATTCGCTGATTCCAATTTGTCCTGCATTTAGTCAATTTTCACTGTGATAAGACACTGAACGTATCATGGCAGGGAATGACGCTACCTGACAAGCCTGCAGCTGCCATTGAGCTATGTACGTACAATGTGCTCGAATAGCAATAGTGCTTTGCAGTGCACTACCACTCATTGATATGATTGATAATTCTAGGTATTGCGATTAATTAAAGTAATCTTACCACACATGGGCACTATTACCTTTTGGCACCTTTTGATGTGCAACAGCTGACTCGTGCACCTCCGTTTTGATCGCAAACGTCATGATCTTCTCTTTGTCGTTCCTGTGCCGCTCTTTATTTTGATTTGAGGCCTCAATTTAGTCTTAAATTAGAAACTTGTTGTCTATCTCCAGATATTATTCAGATAATTGACCAAAATAAACCACAAAAGAGATATTTACAGTTATTTGGTACAATACAGAAAAAAACTTTTATAATCATGAAAAGACCCTTTTCCTTGCACTTCCCTCCCCCCATGCCCCCCCCACACCTCCATGCTTCTGGCACCCTTCATAGGCTTGACTACTTCCATAAAATATACCATATGCTGCATGAATCGATTGATAAATTTCTCAAGGAAAGATAAGGCCTGGGAGTGTTTGATAAAAAGTATTAAGACTTTGCTAGAAGGTTCCAACTTTGTAAATGATGTATATCTGAGTTTACTCTTGAGAAAGAACGATTCCAAGTTTCCTGATTTTGATGCTCAGTCCATGCATTTTAATATCAGTCCACTTTCAAATAATTTATGTTCCACTTTTACGTGTCCCTGTGCCGGGGAACATAATTTATGTTCCCCGGCATCCCTGATATCACTGAGTCTGGTTCTTACAGATTATACCATACTGTTGTATTCCTAGGACTGTTGGGGGTACATGGATGTTGGTGGCACTAGTAGCTAGGTATACATCTGTGATTGGTTACCTGTGTAGTGATTGTGATGTCTGTGAGAGGGTCTTCTCAAAAGATTAATGTGCGGTTGGTCTTTGTTCATTCCCCATCCTATAATCGTCATCCTCCTTCCCCCCACCCCCACCCATGTACCTACCCTGCTGTCCTCCACATTTCCTCCCCCACCTTCCACCAGTGAAATTAAGTAAATAAATGGACAAGCCGGTAGGCGACATGGGTGGTCACTACATAATTGCATACTAGTCATACAGTTTTTGACGGATCGGGCTGAAAATTTTTGACAAAGAGGTTGATTATAGTGCGCATAAAAGCCTGGAAGCTGATTTTTGATTTTCGATTTTTTTTTTTTTAGGATTTTTCAAAAATTTCAAAGTCCCGTTGCTAGGCAATGGTGGCGTCCATAGCAACGGTGCTCAAAAGCATACAACTAGATCCTGGTATGAACCTA
Organism: Eptatretus atami; assembly: GCA_035128595.1. Lineage (NCBI taxonomy): Eukaryota > Metazoa > Chordata > Myxini > Myxiniformes > Myxinidae > Eptatretus > Eptatretus atami. Next base: position 44,981,345 of record CM068967.1, read on the forward strand.
CCAGTCAAGTTTCATCAAAATTGGTTGACTCCTCTGGCCTCCAGAGCTGTCCAGTGTCCATTACATACATACAGACAGACGGAAAACCTGAGAATAACGGTAGTCTAGCGACCACCCAACAGACATACAGACAGACGGAAAACCTGAGAATAAGGGTAGTCCAGCGACCACCCAATAGACTGAATCGATGGGGAGTGGTTAAAACACAGGCATGATGGGCCAAGTGTCCTCCTCTTGCATCAAAGTTCCTTTGGATTTCCTTGCAGTGTTGATGTTGTAGGTTGTATTAAGCAGCAAACAGAACATGTTTAAACTTCCTCAATATTCTGCACTGCATGTGTTAATTGTAACAAATGTAAATACTTCCTGATATCCATACTTTTCATGCCAGCAAGTCAGACACAACACAGAGCAGAGAAGCTTGTTGTGTGACTAAATTACAGATGAAATGATGGAGAGTTTGAACCCGATGAACTCCATCCCAGGCAAGCAGTGCAGGCAACCCGATGGAGAGGTTTGTCTGCACATGGAACGGCACTTTCTAAACATATATAAGGGCCCATATGTCCAATGAATACTTCCGAGCACCAAATAGAGAATGACTAACATTACAGATGAAAATGCATCACAGTTGGAGCATTACACCTGCTGAGCGAATCCCTCTTTAAACCGCCATTTTGATGTGAAAAGGCTCTTTCTTCCGTTGCTTTCCTACTCTTACCATGAAAAACTTTGTTGTTTTCTTCTTTCAATCACTTTAATCATTCTGTAAGTGATGTGCTGAATGATAAGATACTTCTTGTGTTGGGACAAAGAGAGCTTGGATCACGTGATCTGATATTCAGCGACCTTCCAGTTGACACCGCGGTCACAGGTGGAGTCGGTTCTGGATTTTTATCACTTCGACGACTCTTTTTTTTTATCCTGCTGCTATTAATTTGCAATTGGTCACTGGCTCTGATCACAATACAGATTTTTCTTACCAACCCTAGGCATCAAAAAGCTACATTGTTTCTGTTTGACATTCGTACACGTCACATCATTGGTGTGTGCCATGCACACCTATCCCACCTGACCTGTTAATGCAATGCATTGAAGTTGATTTGAACTTTCTCGTTATTCTTTCATAACACACGCTCCTCTGTTTACTCCATTGTTTTCTTCGTTTTACCTTCACTGTCCCCTACCCCAGCGGCGTGCCCCGTGCTGTGCAGCGATAACGGGCAGTATGAGGCTGGAGCGTGCGTGTGTCACGCTGGCTGGAAGGGACGCGACTGCTCCATCCCAGGCACGCAGTGCAGGCAACCCGACTGTAGCGGGCACGGCTCGTGCATTGGTGGGGAGTGCATGTGCTACAAGGGCTATCGAGGAGAGGCCTGTCATGAAGGTATGGGTGGCACCAGAAAGTAGTACGAGAACCGTTTCCTGGACCATGGAATAAGAGGCAAATGACTCGTTTACATTCTGATTATGTTCACAGCAGCAAAACCATTCGGTCGAGAGTACTGAACAGCTGGTCCAGGCATGACCTTAATAGTGTTTGTTGTTTCTCGATGTGAGCGGTTAAGCAACTTTGATGGAAGCACTGAAAGGGTTGATAGGTAAGGTACAACATATAATTGGTGCTGGCAGGATACGATAGCCTAGACCGAGAGGTACGCATACTTGCCTCTGAGCTGTCTAACCTTAGTTAAAATCCCTACCGAGCTATAAACCCCCATCCTGGTGTTTCGCAGGTAGAGTGAGACATCTGTGTGAGCTGTACCTTAGATTGATGTTAAACTGGGAATCCAATCTGCCGACATAAGTTGGTGAATGTTAAAGATCGCACGGTGTCCTAAGCGAAGAGTAGGTGAGCTATCTCCAAAGCCATGAAAAATTACAAATTCCTACCCAAATCACCTTCAGTCGCATGGCAAGCCAGGACAGCTAGTTCATGAAAGACTTGGGCCATATGCATTCCCGCAGACCCCACAATATTGAAGGTGAGAACAATTAAGGTTGTTAAAGTAGTATAAATATTAGTAACTCGCAAATACCACCTGTCACTTCGCTGACGGGAATACTGAAGTGGGGGAAAAAGAGGGGGGAGACGGAGTGGGGTGTGGGAGAGAGAGAGAGAGAGAGAGAGAGAGAGAGAGAGAGAGGGGGAGAGTGAGGAGGTGGAGGAGCGAGGGGAAGGGAGAGTGAGGAGGGGTGGGGGAACGGAAGGCAGTTGTGCAGGGGAGCATTAATTACATTCATCCTGTCTCATCAAAATGATTCTGCATAGAATAACAGTGAAGATGGAAACAAAATAATATTCGAAATCCATTTTCTACCGGTCATACTATAAATACCGCCGGGAGACAAACACTTCCCGCACATGTCCGGAGATAAACACAGTCTGGAAACAAACACTGCCAGGACACATCCAGAGACAAACAAACACCACCCAGACAGGTCCGGAGACAAACAAACACTATCTGGGCAGATCCGGAGATAAACAAACACTGCCTGGACAGGTCCGGAGACAAACCCCGTCCAGAGATAAACACCGCAGAGAAACGTCCGAGACAAAAACCGTCCGGACACGTCTGGAGACAAACTCCCATCCAGACATAAAAACCGCCCAGACACATTCGGAGCCTACACTGCCCGGACAAGTCCAGAGACAACACCGTCCTGAGATAAACAACGCCTGGAGAAATCCAGAGACAAACACCACCTGGACATATCCAGAAGAGAGAGAGATAGAGAGATAGAGAGATATAGCAGGAGAAAGAGAGATAGAGAGATAGAGAGATATAGCAGGAGAAAGAGAGATAGAGAGATAAGCAGGAGAAAGAGAGATAGAGAGATAGAGAGATATAGCAGGAGAAAGAGATAGAGAGATAGAGAGATATAGCAGGAGAAGAGAGATATAGAGATAGAGAGATATAGCAGGAGAAAGAGAGATGAGAGATATAGCAGGAGAAAGAGAGATATAGAGATATAGCAGAGAAAGAGAGAGATATAGAGATATAGCAGGAGAAAGAGAGATATATAGAGATATTGCAGGGAGAGAGAGAGAGAGAGAGAGAGAGAGAGAGAGAGAAGAGAGAGAGAGAGAGAGAGAGATAAGAGAGATATAGTGGGGGTGGGAGTTAGCAGACAGAAAATTTATGCTTTATGAACAACACACACACACACATCCGCGCGTACACACCACACACACACACACACACACCGCGCGTACACACACACACACACACACACACACACACACCACACCACACACACATCCGCGCGTACACACACACAACACACACACACACACACACACACACACACACACACACATCCGCGCGTACACACACACACACACACACACCACACACACACACACACACACACACACACACAACACACACACACTATATATATATATATATAATTATTGCTTGGCCGATATCAGCATTTTTTTTTCGGAAATCAGCTGATTGGGGTCAGTATGATTACTGACTACAGTACTTGCTGTATACAACCGAAAACCCTTGAGTCGCTTTCACTGTTGTTTTGGGGGAATTTCAATAAACAAATTTTAAAAACAACGTGCATGATCAACGTTTCAAGGAGATGTACAGAAACATTAATATTTATGTCATGTGACGTGTCGAAAATGAATTTGTCTCAGTGATTTAGAAAACACGTCAATTCGGCAAACGGCTTGGAAATCGCGTGTTATCAAATGTATTTTGCTTTGAAACTAACAAAGAGAAACCATTTATAATCTTTCGAAAGCCCATTCTCGTCATAACATACGGGATGAAACTTTGCCACCATCAAGCATACAGGCATGCACACACACCCGTGAAGAGTCCCTTTAAAATCCAAATGTACCCATATGTACCACGTACCTTGTAGCAACTGCCGACTGCACATCCCAATCGGGACATGAACTGCACCGCTATCGACTGTAGGGTGCTCAGTAAGCAGCTTAATCACTCAAACAAGCACTTAAATTAAATGGTTCATAAGGAACAGCTGGCTTGGCATGTGATTAGCAATCACCGAACTGTCATATTAAACACACACCTCCCAGAGACGCCAAAAATGTCAAATATGTCCAAAATTGACAAATTAACACATTTTAGCAGTCAGAACTGCTGATAAGTTCGATTCTGGAGCTGAAATTTTTCGAATTTGGCTTAGTTTAAGAGATTCTCTCGCTTATGGCATGTGCGGAAATGAAATAAAGCCACGAATACTGGCGTCTCCGGATGTTTATAAGCATTGCAATGTATCCAGCGATTCTTAGCTATGATGAACAGGCATTCGATAATATGAGTGAGGAAAGTGAAAAAAAATAAAAATGAATCATTAAGAAATCAATGTGGCCTGTTCCAAGTCAAGGCATGGTTGAGCAGGCCAAAAAACATGGCAGCTTCAGACCCAAGCGAGGTTACCCAGGATATGCCTTAAGACCCCATTCGGAGCGAGGTGGCCGATGATCGCCTGATGAAGGACATAATTAATAAAGGGCCGTTAATTATCTTCAAAAGGGGTGTTTTAATTAACCAAACACCCAATTTTCACTCTTCCACTTCCTTGGAGTTCACTTAGTGTGCATGCAAAGTTTCAGGCTGCTAAGTTTAATGGTTTTGGAGTTATGAAGACACACTGACACATGCACACAGACATTTATTAGTATAGACGATAGAGGTGGGAGTATAAGTTGTAGTTGTAGTATAAGTAGTCATATAAGTCAGAGTAATAGTAGTGGAATATGTAGTCATAATATTCATAGTATATGGAGTAGTAATAGTAGTCGTATAAGTAGCAGTAATAGTCGTAGTATCAGGCGTAATAATAGTACTGTACTAGTAAGAATAGTAGTAATAGTCGTAGTAATAGTAGCAGTATAAATTACAGTTGTATAAATAATTATAGTTGTAGTAGATGATAATTAATGATAATGCCTTTCTATTACAATGTACCAATGATGTACTCATTAAAATAACATTTAATGAATCCTCTGTGTGGAAAGAAATGGATTACAAATCATTACGCAAAGTGGATGGAAATCGTACTTTCAGGACAAATCTTGGACATTTGTGATGTTGTTTTATTTAATTTAGAAATCTCACAACAAATCAAGAACTTTTATCTTCAAGACGATGAACGAATAATAACTGGTTAAGAGACTCGTTATAATGATCAAAACAACCATCATTGGTATCAAGAAGCAATGGGATTGTCATTAGCAATTACATATTGGATTAGGTGCAACGACTAATTCAGCCTGCTGGTTGTACCATCGACTGAGGCACACTAATGCCTCCTGTAGGTTAGAGAAGGAATTTGTCATTTGTTCCATGTGCCAGAGATAACTTGCCTACTCTTCACTAAGGACACCATGGGATCTTTAACTAGCACAAGCAGATAGGACAGCCAGTTTAACATTCATCCGAGGGACGGAACACTCTGAGTGCTACTTCACATGCAGGCGGTTACATTGCAGACTGTTTAGAGTTGGGGTGGGATTCAAACCCATGATAGGTAGCTCAAAGGTAAACGTGTTCCCACTGTACCATAGTGGCAGACTCAATGTTATAGTAACAAGAGTTGCAAAAGCTCTTGTTTTATATCAGTTATCAGCATCATGCTTTAAAATTAATATTCAGTTCACAAATTTACTTTTAATCTCCAATTCACCCAATTTTTACTGTGATGTTATTTTCTCCACATTGAGCCGGTGTGACAACTCTCCATCACCTTGTAGTGGATACAGCCAGGTGTTTTAATTACTTGTTCAGGTGTTATTTTTCGATAGTTCTTTGAAGTGTGACATAAACAAACACTTTCTGTTCGTCTCAGATGTAAGTGTGTGTGGATAGAGCCTAACCTCAAACGACCAGCTTTGGTTCGGAGAGCATTCGTTTTGGAAAAGTGAACAAGGTGCAACATGTTCCCAAAGTCGTGGTACTATCCGAATGTGGACTTTTAAAGCTGCGGAGTCAAGGTGGGTATCGGTATAAAGAGTGAATATGAAAAATATCATTCCCTGAAGTTATTTGTTATTATACAGGGAAGAAACACTCAGTGATGATTACAGCTGGACGTGCCAGACATCCTCCGATTCACTCATTTCTGCATTTGATCGTTGAGTTAGGATTTGCTTTTCTTGCCACCGTTGACTTGCCATTCATAGATGGGATGACTGGAGAGCATTTAATTTGATTGGCCAATAAAGCACGTCTGCTTGTTGTATAATTATTTGTTTTTTTGCTTATTTTGTCTCCATCGCCATCGACATTTATTTACTTGTGATATCTAACTTGCGCTGGATTACTTGGTATGTTGACTTGTCATTGGCAAGTCAGAATGCCTTCCTTCAAGTCGAGAAAGAGTGGAAAGTCACGTAAAGCCAAATTTAGTCAGTATAGTGATGGGTGGGTGGTCCAGAACTGTAATGTTATGCTATGCAAGAAAATGGGACACAGACATCGCAGTGTGCCTCAGACCGTTGTCATGGTGCTCAACCCATTGTTTGGATAACACCAATTGATATCCTTGAAAGAAAGGGGGTTTTTTTCTTCAATGTCTGCGGCTCATGGAGAGGATTGTACTCTATACCGAGGCAGCACGACGGTTCATTTGGGTCGCAAGATTGGCGTTGAGCTGTCGAGTCTCGGTTCGATCTACAATGGCATCAGACCGATACATAAAGATTGCCATTTTGATGCAGTAACAGCAAGGAGTGCTCTATCTCGGACCAACCATGCCCTCCTTGGAATGGGGATTTAAAGCCGGCTGTGCTGTGTGCGTTTAGCTTCTGGAGGTGAAAGAAAAGAGGTGCCTCCTGTTTTTAAGCCTCCTTGTGTAAACTTGGATAAAACATGTATGGCAAGGCCACCAGGTGACATACTTTCACATGAATAGAAAATATACAATGAACACAGTACTGTTTGTGATATTTTGCTCCTTCACAAGCCAGTGCACTCTTATCCCATCAATGGAGATGGTGATGATAGTAAGTGGGAATATTACGTACAAACATAAACTTGAAAATATTTAAGTAAACTTGACTGTGCATTGGCTGGATCTTGGGTCAATGAATGTTTCTAAATGTCAATATTGAACTACATCAGGACCATTTACCATGCACCAAATATGACCGATTATTTTTTTTTAATCCCTGAACATCTCTACGTTCACGCATTTAAGTTCTAAAATGCATATTTTGACTCAAAGGCATTCACTATTGCTCAACAATTTTATTGACAACATGAAACATAAACTTGAAACCTTTCTCTCCACTGAAACAAAAGTCAAATTTCAAAAAGAAATAACTGAGATAGAGAGAGGTTATTAGTCCCCTAACCGGTATCACCGGAGGGGACTATAGGTTTGCTCTCCATCTGTTAATCTGTCTGTCCCACCTGTGGTTTTCCAGACTTTTTCCCCCATACCCTTTAACATATTAAACTGAAACTTGGTAGGTGGCTTCATTATGATAAGTTACACAACAAGTTTGAGTTTCAGGACATTTCGTCAATTTTTCAGTTATGTCCTTTTTAACCTTAGAAAATATCGCATGTTATGCATGGGTCAGCGTTCAGCTGCCCTGACTCCACCCCACTGCTTTACACCCACTGACTAGACAGCTGGCCTGACTCCACCCCAATAAAATAATGCGTTGCCATTGCATGAAGCAGCATAGATCGGCAGGCCTCAGGCCTTAGGCCTCAGTGTTAGTCCATGGTCCAGTGGAATTGGAATGATCACAGGAGTATAACCACAATGTATCATATACTGTATGTTCCTAAGCCATACGCATGTTTTGCTTCATGTATGTACATCTGATTAAAAAAAAAAAATGAAATAGGCAAAGCCAAGAAACGAACGAAACACTGTGGGTTAGAGTTTCTTCTTCTTCTTCATTGTGGTTCTGTTATCGGCTCGAGCGTGCGTTAAAGCAAACTAATTTTTATCTCCCGAACATTCAGTGGGACCAGTAGGGGACGTATTTCAAAGCAATTCCTGTTCTTGTTGTATCTGATCATGATCAACTTCTTCACCTTTTAATTAATTTTCTCAGCCAGACATTGAAAGCAGTATGCTACTCGCCATGGGAAAGGAGGTAAAGTGGGTGTGAGCCCCCTTCCTCTTGCATTGAAGGACTCCCACCTGAATCGTCACATTTTCTGCTTACTTGGGCTGCCTTTAGTCCTTATAAAGACTGGCCTTCCATTGTGTTTCCATTTTACTTCCTTCCATGAAGCAAACACACGGTGAATGTAGCGTCAGGTAATTCCTATACATTTTCCATGAAGGTCGCATTGTCTCTCCCACTGATGGTCACAATAAAGATATGTGATGTCACACGTTTGTGTAACACCCAATCGTAGAGCCACAAATACACGTGACATCACCACTGCATTTTGACCAATCATGGAGAAGACACGCTGCCTCTGTGGAAATTACTGGACAATTCACCGAATTAACTTATTTTGCCTTTTTATTGTTTTGCTTTATATCAAGAACTCGTCATGGAATTTATACATAAATCACATGTCGGACAAAGACCTTAAGAGATATCGGTGTGCTTTACATGCATTTACAAGGACATGAGTCAGCAAAGGATGAATCAACACATTGTACACAATTTGAACCTGGGATCCTAAGATTGTGAGCTGTGTGCTCAGGTGAGAATGCTAAACAGGCCAGAGTGAAATTGTACCACCTCTATATCATCGTTATCCATTTTCTCACCTCCCTGTCATCCAATACTTCTGCTATCCAACTGTTCTTTCCTTTCCTTGTGTCTTACGTTTACACCCCCAGTGGATTGTGAAGACCCCAGCTGTGGCGGTCGTGGAGTGTGTGTGGCCGGTCACTGTTGGTGTCAGGCTGGTTGGGCTGGGCCTCGCTGTGGCCGACCGCAGCCCACCTGCCCCGAGGCCTGCTCTGGACACGGCCGCTATGATGCGGCTACCCGTTCCTGCCTTTGTGACCCAGGCTGGGAAGGAGAAAGCTGTGAGAAGGGTAAGACTTATGCTCGTTGATTTTGGATTCACACACGTGCCATCCTTCCGCCAATAAGCAGATTTCTGAACGTGTTCATCAATTGGTCGATGTAAAGATGAAAAAGGTCTTTTCATTTTCTTCTCTCCCACTAATGACGAGACGACGTATGCTTGCTGGTACTTAGGGTTGGTTTCATATAATATAGGGTCCATTGGAAAGCTTTTAAATCTTAAACATAGATATCTCGTTACCATTTAATTGGTTGTTTGTTAAAAAAAAAAAAAATTCACGTGCACATGTCGATTTATTTAATTCTTACCCACTTTATCCTTCGATCGTTTTTAGCACATGGTGACTTTATCAGAGAGAGAGAGAGAGAGATAGAGATATATATGTGATCTGGATAACAAGCTAGTGTAACAGTGACAAATCACACAGTGACAAGCATTTAACCTTACCTCTGCGTTTAATTTCAACCAATTTATCAATTACACATTGTGAATTGAATGGCTTCGGGCTGTTGCAGCTAGATATCAAATTAATTTTTTTTTTGCATCTCCCTTTGCAACATTCATAGACAAATTAAAGTTTCTTTCTGCGAGTTGGTCCGAGTTCTGATTACCTGCAGTCTCTTGATTGTTGTGTTTTTTTTTTTCTTCCGTCGATACATATTTTTTAATTCAGTGTTCGATGGGTGTTGTGTCTTAGTCCCTAAATTATAATCCGAGCAGTCGGGTTTCCATCTGGCAGTACGAGGGTTTTGGGATTCAAATTCAAATTTGCTTGCTCCAGCTGGTAACCTTGTTTGTCTGACTCACCAATTCCTTTGGTTACCAAAATCTTCTTTCTGGCTCTTCCATGAGCTTTGATGATGTAGATAAAAAAAAATAAAAGGATCTCTTCATAGTCAGCCTTTCCACATAAGATCTCTACCCTACCTGCACCCTCTTACTACAGAGGTGTGCGCCCAGGATTGCGGAGAGCACGGCGATTGTGTTCATGGCCAGTGTCGTTGTGACGAAGGCTGGGTGGGCCCTGAGTGCGTTCGTCGCCGGTGCCCACGGCCTTGCGGCGTTCACGGATCATGCCAACAGGGCCGTTGCCTCTGCCAAGATGGCTGGCACGGCGACAGCTGCTCCATAGGTAGGTGTTCAGCATCGTGTACCTTGCGCAGTGTTCTGTATAATATACCATCTGCCATATCATATTGCCTTTGCACTTTAAATTAAAATTTACACTTAAACAGCCAGGATTTAAACAATTTCCTGAAAAACAACATTACTGTTAATGTTAAATGTTCATAACCCAAACCAAATGCACATAACCCCATGGACACGGACAGACGAACCGTTTTTTAAAATAAGCATCCGGATTACAATGGCTGTGTACGCACTTTGGTTTATCCATCCACGGGGATATCAAGAAGTTTGTCGAAATATAAGTTCAAGGGGCTTTCAGGAAGCTTTAAAAGGGTCACTGTGACCTATTTAAATTGACTTCGTTTTTTGAGGATTCTATCCAATCCTTCTGCACTATTAAATAGTTATATGAGACGAATCGGAATAATAAAAAATTTCACCAAACATCGTTGTGGTGATGACCTGATGAGTGTCCAAAACCGAAACTGGAGTGAGATTGCCTTGCTGCCCGAGACCTGCATTTTCATTCATCTGGTACGATTCAGAGGCCCATAAATAGTTAAACCTTTTTGTCAATTCTATACCCATGGATTTCAATAATAATAACAACAGTAATAATCATCATAATAATAATAAGAAGAATAGTCATAATACTTGAAAACAGAATATGAAAGGACTAGCTGAATGACCTAGAGGTATGCACACTTGCTCTCAGCTAATTAGCCTGGGTTTGAATCTCAGGTTCGAAGCTCAGCCTAGCTACACACTATCATTCTGGTGTTTTGCAGGCAGGGTGATTCATCAATGTGTGTTCTGTCTCTCAGGTGGATATTAACCATTAACCCGGATGTCCTGTCTGCCAGAATTAGTTGGTGGACACTGAAGTTCCCACTGTGTCCTTTGTGAAGAGTTGGCGAGTTATCGCCGGTACCCTTAACAAATTACCAATTCCTGCCCTGACCTGCGTTGGAGTAGCAACCCGTCCAGGATTGTAGCCCGAGCCAAGAAAATGCTTCATGAGGACCCATGCTTTGTGTAGAGCATGGTTTATGAATCTTAGATGAAAAATATATTGTCTTTAATGGCAACTCTCATTTGACCAGAAATAATGAGTGCTGCTTGAGTCATCATATCAGGGAAAATGGATTATCATTGTACATTTGGAAACATTATTTGGGACAAAGAAACTGTTGTTTTTGGAGTTTGTTTGTTTTTGTACCACTGTATCAACAAATGTTAATCAAGGATACTGTATCAACAAGGATACCGCTGTATCAATAAATGTTTTGTGTGTTTAAACAAAGCAGTATAATTGGTTTGCATCTCAATGTAACATCAATAGATGACACTTCATGTAAACTCTTTCTTTAATGATCTTTTTGTTATATAAAGTATACGACTACTCATTGAAAATAAATGTGTTGTTTGGTATCCAATGTGTTCATGAGGGATGCTCATCAGACCAATGGGATGGTGACACAGCTCAGTGGCATGCTCGATTCTGAGTTGCCCAGTCTAACTTTCAATACCCAATGAAATACGATCAGATTACAAACTATCATCCTGGTGCCTCACAAGCTTGAGTTGCATCAGGAAGTATCTTTGAAGGAGACATTAAGTCAGCTGTCTTGTCTGCACTCATGTTGTGAACGCTGAATATCCCACAATGACTTTCATAAAGAGTAGGTCATTGTGTGCTAGTCCCTTGTCCAAATTTGTATTTCATGATTCTCTGCTCAAACGATGCTCTCAATGATCCTATTGGTGCCAGAAGCTAAAATGGCATCCAAATATTAAGGTATATGGATAAAAGGAACATCCTAACTATGAGTAGTACAATTGTACACATTGATTCTCTTCATTATCTCCACCACCGAAGGTAGACAGAGGTTATGTTTTCACCTGTCTGTCGATCTGTCTGTTTGTGTGCAGGATATCTCAAAAAGTTATGGATGGATTCCGACAAAACATTCTGGACAGTTTGGGTGTGTGACAAGGACGAAATGATGAGGTTTTGGTGAAGATCCCGCTCTGGATCCAGATATTATAATTTTATAAGTGATTCTTCACATTTGAGAGAAAGGGCCAAAATGATATATAGCACAAGATCTCAAAAAGTTGCGGACGGATTCGGACAAAACTTGGTAGACATGTTGGGTGTGTGAAAATAATGAATTGATTAGATTTTGGTGAAGATCTGGATCCTGATATGGATATGTAATTAAAAAAAATTTTTTTTAGTGATTCTTCACCATTGCGAGATGGGATCAAAAACGATATACAGTACTGTATGGCATGATATTTCAAAAAGTTATGGACGGATTATGACAAAACTTGGTGGATGAGTTGGGTAGGTGACAAGAACAAGCCGATTAGATTTTGGTTAATCTTCGGATCCAGATCCAGCCTATCAGTGGGATACAAAACAACCTGTTCAGCCTTGCTCTACCGAGTGCCATTTTAGTTCCTCAATGGATACATCATCTGTTGGCAAAATAAACATTTCTGCCACATTCATTTCTTACACATCTGTGTCCGTTTGCACAAATTTCTCAGGCACCGATTTTCCCATATCCCACAAAAGTGCGAACAGAACCTCATCCTGCAGTGAATTGCATTGGACTTAACCTTGTGTCCACTTGCATACATCGACATTGCAGGCAATGGAAACTGTTTTACTCAAGGAATACAGCAAGTGCTTTCATATTAGAGGTGTATTTACTGCTGCATTCTATCCTCCACCATTCAAATTAATGACCTCACTGAAGGCAAGGAGCAGGCAAAACACGTGTGCCACTTGAGAGGGGCATGGAAATTTTGATCTGCAGTCTCTACGGAATGGTCCTGCAGGAGGAGCAGTTTTGGTGTCTTCCTCCTCCTGGCTTACCTCAACATCTGCTACTTCACTGTTCACCCTCAAAATTTTATCCCATTTCTTCTCACATGTCACATCAATTTGTAGTCATTGATCGATCGATCGATCGATCTCTCCCTCTCCCTCTCCCTCTCCCTCCCCCTGCCCCTCCCCCTTTCCCTCTCCTCCTCTCTCTCTCTCTCTCTCTCTCTCTCTCTCTCTCTCTCTCTCTCTCTCTCCCTCTCCCTCACCCTCACCCTCTCTCTCTCTCTCTAACCTCTCTCTCTCTCTCTCCCTCTCTCCCTCTCTCTCTCTCTCCCTCCCTCAGTGTATTTCATAATGTTGTTCTCTTGATTTACATCAAACATTAAGTTAACTTTTGAAATTTGGACAGATTATCTGGCAACTGATAATAAGTCAGAAGTTACAACTTTTCCAAAATTTATTTATTTTTGTTCTGCTTTGCTTGCTGAACCAATGCTATACCATCAATAACAGTTGTAAATATCAATAACAGTCCTCCACTCCAACCTGGATCTTCTGTAAAAGCCTTTTCTCACCTCCTCAATAGATACTCTCAGCGACTGACAATTCTCCCAACTGTTCTTGTGTTAAAGTGAAGCAAAATACCTGTTTAATAAGCCTGCCATCTCACTTTCATCACAAACCACTCTCCCGGTGCTATTCCTCAATGGCCCACACTGGTCCTAACCTGTTCTTTTCCCCTGATATACTTAAAGAAAGCCTTGCTATTATGTTTAATATTCATAGCCATGTCCTTCTCATACTCTCTTTTGGCATGCCGAGTTATTTTCTTAACTTGCCTCTGTTTACTCAGATAGTGATATAAATCGAACTCCAGTTCTGTTATTTTAAACCTAATAAATGTCTTCTGCTTCTCCTTAATAGCATTTCTTATCTCACTGCTCAACCATCCTGGTCTCTTTCTACTTCTAGTTTTTCACCTCATTAGAATGTACTTGCTCTGCACTCTACACATTTGGTCCTTGAAGGATTGTCCTTTTGTTAGTCTCCCAATCTACATCACCCAATTCCCTCCTCATACCCGCAAGGTTTGCCTTCCTGAAATCTAATTGCCTTACCCTACTATCCTTAACTCTAACCCTTAACAGAATCTTTGCACACACAATGTTATGGTCACTTGCTCCTAAAT
>CM068967.1:45005051-45025241 GCA_035128595.1 Eptatretus atami
TTTCAACCGGTTCACCGCAGCCTGTGTCTCCACAAACGACGGTGGATCACAGTTGATTGGAGGGTCAGCAATCAGGATAGTAACACCATGGACATCCAACTCGATAGCTGGTGGATCAGCCTAGTACAGCCTCTCAAAGTAACCGGCCCAGCAGGCCTTCACCTTGGACTCCTCTGTCAAGAGCCCACCACCCTCCGCTCTAACTGCAGCATATCAAGGGACGGGCTTGGTGGAACACATTGCGTGAATTCCCCTGTAAGCAGGACAAGAATCACTTGACCACAGGTGATGCTCGACCCCCTCAAAGATTCCTTGCACACAGTCCTCCTTGTCCACCCTCAGTGCACGTACAGTTTTACGCCTCAGCTCCCTGAAACGCTCAGCTCTGACATTCAGCCTGGCCCTGCGACTCTGGTCAATGGTATCCAGTGTCCCTTGAGAGACAAAAATTCCTCTTTGCCCTGTAATTCCAGTGACTGTCTAAATTATCAACAACTAGTACGGGCCGTAGGTGCGTGCCCTTAGGTGAGTGCCAGTATGTGCAGCCCTCCTCGCCCCTCTCTCTCGCCCCCTCTCTCTCGCCCTCTCTCCTCGCCCCCCTCTCTCTCGCCCCCCTCTCTCGCCCCCCACTCTCATCCCCCCTCTCTCGCCCCCCCCCTTCACCTCCCCCTCTCGCCCCCTCTCTCTCACCCCCCCTCTCTCGCCCCCTCTCTCTCCCCCCCTCTCTTGCCCCCCCCTCTATCCCCCTAGTCTTGCCCTTCCTCTCTCCCTCCTCTCTCGCCCCCACTCTCATCCCCCCCTCTCCCGTCCCCCTCTCTCGGCAATATTGGTCGACAGATAAATGGCCGTAACTTGGAACTGCTCGTCCGATTAATATCAAACCTCGAAAAGGCACATCCGCAGGTCCCAGCAATATTCCTGGCAAGTTTCAATCAGATCGACTCAATCGTGCAAAAAAATAAAAAATAATAAATAAATAAATAAGCATTAATTGTGACGTCATTCGTGATGTCATAGCACCATGTCTTGTCATTGGTCGACAGATAAATGGCCGTAACTTGGGAACCGCTTGTCCGATTAATATCAAACTCGAAAAGGCACATCCGCGGGTCCCCAGCATATTCCTGGCAAGTTTCAATCAGATCGGACCGTCAATCGTGCAAAAAAAATAAAAATAATAAATAAATAAATAAACATTAATTGTGACATCATTCGTGATGTCATAGCACCGTGTCTTGTCATTGTCGACAGATAAATGGCCGTAACTTGGGAACCGCTCGTCCGATTGATATCAAACCTCGAAAAGGCACATCCGCGGGTCCCCGGCAATATTCCTGGCAGTTTCAATCAGATTGGACCGGTGATCGTCCGGTTATTAATAATTTGGGAAAAATTGGCATGATAAGGTGAGAAGGTGGAACGACACCTTCAGCTGCCATATATACACTTTTCAACACTGAAAAAGCAGTAAAATGGCCGTAACTTGGGAACCGCTCGTCGATCGATATCAAACCTCGAAAAGGCACATCTGCGGGCGCCCCGGCAATATTCCTGGCAAGTTTCAATCAGATTGGACCGGCGGTTGTCGAGAAACGGCGGTCGCAGACAGACAGACACACAGAGATTGCTGGAATTATAGATAGATTATATAAATCTCACTTGTCACTCTTTTGGTATAAACTTTTTCAAACTGTGATTTCCAGCTGTAAATTCTAATAAATCACCAACTTAATCTTATTTTTATATACTGATTTTGTGACTGTTTCTGATGGTTTTACTTTTGTTTAGGAATGGACTGTATTGTTGTAATCATCGTCAATAAGTTTAATAAAAGAAACCTATTTCTGATGACCGAGTTCAGTAAATTTTTAATCGTCTCTCTTTCAAAGTGAGATTAAAATGGTCAATTACAACGGCTTTCCATTCGTTTTAAGTGCTGTACAATGCAATACTGTACTTTTAAAGAAAATTCATAAATGTTCTCATATAAAACTCTATTCCTTCAGTCCATAATTTCTTTGACTTATTTTTGCTTTTATTAAATATATGTTTGAAAGCTCCCAGAAGACTGACACCCATTTTATTTTTCAAAGGAGCAACCCACACTTGACCTCAAATCATTGACAGTTAAAGCAGACTTGTATCCCATCCATCCACTGGGACCAGACTCTGTACAGAGCATCAGTGCTGCCAAAGCAGTCTCCTGGACTATTGGAAACAATCCTGGACAGGTCACTACTCCAACACAGGATACTCAAAAGGCTCAATCATCCCAGCAAGCTGGTACTCATTTTGCCAACCTCAGCAACATGAGAGGCTGAGTCGACCCCACCTAGTATTAATTCAACAGCCAAACAGGATTTGAACTCAGGACCCTGGGATCCCAAGCCCACCACCAAAACCATTAAGCCAACACCAAGCACTTGTATCCCCTATCATTTTAAAGTTCAATTTAGTCACTTTGACCATATGTAATCAACTGCTTTTGAATAAACTTACCTTTTTTTAAACTCTGGAATTATAAGTTTATGTAATTAATTGGCTAATTGTTTTTTTGTTTGCAACTCAGTCTTAACACTTGCATCAATGACATCATCAGAGCTTAAAAGTTTTTTAAATTGCTAAGACCCAGTCTTAATTTAGCATTTGTCTTTTTTAAATTTATTTATTTATTTACAATAAACCGATCCACCTTTTCTCTTCAGGCTGGATTTCATATCAAAGACAAATTATGCAACAATTTTCTATCGGCTTCATGTTTCTTATCCAGCGTTGTGCTATTCCCATAGTCAATAACATGTTTCATGCAAACTTCATTAATCCTATTTCAGGTCTGCTTCAAGGCATAGGGCTTCCATCCTCATCTAATCTTTGATCTAAATTTGTTCTGGGGCCATACAAACTATATCCAGTGAGCTGAATATCTTGGGACATGTTGAAAATTTATTTCCTGATTAAAAACTCTTGTATATCACCTCCAGTTTTACGGATATCACCTTTAGAGATAAATGGACACTGTTCCCACACACTGAACATGCCCCCCTGAGTAGAACTCGATAATTTTAACTTTTCATGTTTTACAACATTTTTTACTATCAGTTTTCTTTTTACACTTAATATTATACATTTTATACAATACATTATTTTTACAACACATTTTATTTTAAAATAATTTTAAAATCCAACTTTAACTTTTCTACACCATGAGTAAGCCTTATATATTGGCTCAGTATAAATATTTATATCTTAATTTGTAAAACATGAAGCATCTTCAAAAAAGTTTTCAGTCTGTCATCCATTTCTTTCACGTTAAAAATTATATCTACATCGATTCCTTTTCATGTAGGAACTACCTTTTCAAAATATTCTGCTATTCATCTTTTCAAATTTCATAATACTTTATTCTATGTCAAAACCACTCATTTTAATCATCATGTCTTTCTTTGGAAAAACTTTGTCTAATTCCTTTAACCTCTCTTTGATTTCCTCTTCATTTTATACATTATTCATTTATTCCTTGGAAGGTTTTACTTTCCCAACAAAATATCACGTCAAAGTAGCTGCATCATTGCTTCAAATAGCCACATATATAATCATTTCCCTATCCTTTTCATTATCCATCTCTGTAATATTCATATGTGCTTCTTCTATGAAGAGTTTGGAAGAAATATAATATGTGATTTCTCACATTACTAGAACACTGATTTTCAAGATTAAGCATCGCAATTTGTTAAATAGAATCATTTACTTGGCAGAAAATGTATCATCATGGGTACTATCCATTTCCTCACTTTCCTCTTTAACTTCTTCTTCCACCTCTTCTTCAACCTCTTTTTCTTCTTTGTCATTATCAACATCTTGACCAATCATTGAGCCAGCTTTCACCCCACAGGATATCAAGCATACTCATATACATTCATCTGGACTTCTCAAATTTTTTGTATCTGAAATTTCTTCTTCAAAACGTGAAACCAATAATATTTGTTTTTAATTTCGAAAAGTCCTCCATATTTTG
This sequence comes from Eptatretus atami, assembly GCA_035128595.1. Taxonomy (NCBI): domain Eukaryota; kingdom Metazoa; phylum Chordata; class Myxini; order Myxiniformes; family Myxinidae; genus Eptatretus; species Eptatretus atami. The sequence continues at coordinate 45,009,067 of CM068967.1, forward strand.
TTAGCTTTAGAACCTCATCATTATTTAATATTATAATCAAATCAGCATTTGTATGTTTATCAACTCTAGTGTAAAGCCACTCCAAAATAGAAAATCTCCCATGTTGATGGTATTGAACATATTTATTAAAATATTGAATACCTTTTTCTTGAAATTTACCTGAAACACAAAAATGATAATTTTCTGGAAGCTTTATCCTTCTTCCTGCCATTTATGTAGCAGTAATATTGATGTTTCAGAAATATATGAAAGATAAACATGATGACAAGAAATACCTCTCCATCTTCCTGTTGCTAAATTGGTTGGAGTAAATATGACTTTAGTCGATGTTCCCATATCTTCTCTGATTGCAGACTACGCCGAGGTACAGTATGTGTTCAGTTCACCTCAGCACATTTTGTCAATGTTTGAATTAGCTTTTCTAACTAATTGTCTATAAGATGGAAGTGAACCGTGTTAATCGCTACAAAACATAATGCTCAATATCATTAAAGGCCCAAGTACACAGTGACACTTTTTAATGGTTTGTAATTTGCAAGAGAATATCAAATTTGTAATGGTTTCAAGTAAAATTTAAAGCATTATTATTGAAAAGTAGATTTGAAAAATAAATATCCAATCGTGTTCGACACACTCATGAGATTTTGCAGTTAATCGTGGACCCACAAGGCACAACCTGTTTTCTTCCAAGGAAAAGAGTGGGGAATTCACCAAAGTTGTGTTTCCTTCTCAATGATGCAATTGTTTCACAAATGTATGTATGAATAATAATGATAATGAGGCCCATACTATTTACAGAGCTCTGGGATGTATCATGGCTAGTCACAAAACATTTCTAGGCTTGAACTAATCCTGGATGGGTCACCACTCCAACATACAATACGTGAATGAAGGTGTTTTGAGAAGGAATTACTAATTTGTTCAAGATACAGTGATAACTCATCTCCTCTTCGCAAAGGACACCATGGGATCTTCAACGTCCACCAATTGAATATATTAGTTTATCCACTTGGTACTTGATAGTCAATGAAAAATGTCCCCACTGTCACAAATGTTATTGCACAAATGTTTTAATTACAGTCTATCTATTCGGATAACTTTTCTTGAAAAATGAAGTCTCTATACTTCTTTGAACAACCGCAATTAACATCCACATTATTGTGGAGTCAGTGATTGAGCAGATCCCAGTGTTGGTGGAGAGCTTGACGTCTATCCGAGGGACAGGGCACACATTGATGCCTCGCCCTGCCTGTGAAACACTAGGATGGGGATTTTAAGCTGGGTTGGGATTCAAACCCAGGCTAGACAGCTCAGAGTCGAGTGTGCATACCTCCAGGATATCCTGGCAGCCCACGTGGATATTAGATAATATTTGAAAGCTACAAAATGAATTTGTGAAAATGTTAAATGAATGAATAAAACATAAACTTTGAATGAATGAAATTTATTCCACTATTTTAGTTTGTTGTTTTGTAATTAATTGCAGAGCCAGTTTTCGAGGTGTGACATATGTACATGCATATATAATATATATATATATATATATATATATATATATATTACATATATGTATATACACATATATACACATATATAATATATTATATATATATATATATATATATATACACACACTTATATATATATATACACATATATATACATATATATACACATATTTATATATACATATATATACACATATTTATATATACATATATACACATATTTACATATATACATATACATATATATACATATATATACACATACATATCTTTGTTGTCATGGGTAGCCCCATTACCTCGTACATAGTGAAATTGTGAATGTTATGTTGGATGAAAGTTACTTATTTAGCCGAGGCAGCCATTATGAAGGTCGTTATCTATTATATCTCCAGGTAATATTGGTCGTGTATTTTTGGAGTCACAATGGAAATGTTCACTGGACCGGCTAAGGGTAGTGTTCATATTGCCTGGTTTGTTTTATAAATTGTAGGAATACATAAAGCACTCGATCATGGAAAGCTTTCGTACACCGTTTGGCATAAATGATAATTACAATGTAATGCAAATGTGCGGAAAATACATTTATGATATTTTATTGTTCTCCAGTGCAATGTTATGTTAAACTCATCAGCAATCTGCTCTTTCTATACCTTCTTCCTGATTAAATTATTTATTTGTCTGACTGGTTCTGGTGCCTCTGTTTTTTTACAAGCTTACTATCTGGAAAACGTAGTTAAAGGTAGGTTTTGATTTGTATTGCTTCTGTAAACTACCTCACTGTATATGACTGCACCCAACCATACCTTTGCCTTTTCCAAATGATTCTGAGGTGCATTGAAGAGGTTCTACAAACGAGACACAATGCAGAAGAGGAACGACAAATATTTATTTTCATTTTTCAATACCTATAATATCGATTGATTAATCGTGGAAAAAAAAATACCTTGGTTTGTCACATTGGACAATTGTGATGATGATCTCATTTGTAGCTCATTTGCTGTGTGTGTGTGTGTGTGTGTGTGTGTGTGTGTGTGTGTGTGTGTGTGTGTGTGTGTGTGTGTGTGTGTGTGTGTGTGTGTGTTACTCACACATTCATGCTCCCTCCACAAGCCTTGGATGTCTAAAAAGTAAAAGGATTGTACCATATGATAGATAACATTTTGAAGTATATTGGTTTGCGGGCACCAGCAGTGACCACTATTTTCGTTGTGTCTGTGTGTCTGTCTGTCTGTCTGTCTGTGACACTCTCCAGAGCATAGCTCCGTGACGTTTGATGCGATCTTGATGAAACTTGGACACAAGCTAGATATCATGGTCTAGTTGTGTCTTTTTGTATGAGGGGCGTCCCACGCCCCTTGTGGGTGGCGCCACGCCCACTTGAACTTTTTATTTATTTATATTTTTTCTCGATTTTTTTCTCGCAATTTCATTTCCTAGAAGCTGTGCATAATGTCCATAAGTACAACTTATAAACAAATCCGATTTGATTTGGTCAATTTTGACGGAAGAGATAGGTTTTTACGGTAGGGCTTCCTCAATAATGCCCGCGAACCATCATCGCCTCCCGGCTTGTATTTTATTTTATTAAGCTACATACAGATCCTGGTCGATTTAATAGGATTTATTCTAATATGGTGACATACCATGGTGAGACATTATATTGCTCAATTATAACCTTGAAATTGTTTATCATGAAGTCCACAAGGAGCTGAAGGGTTTCTCTCGAGATAACCACTTCACTGAGTAAATATTTTTGTGTTGTTTATAGAGGAATAAGAGAGGATCTTTGGGATAAATGTGCCATTCAAGTTCATCTCACAGATACTCCTTTGGATTGAGATCATATGAATTATGGCCTTAAAAGAGACCTGAGGTTTCTGGATCGGTTGGACGAATGTGTTGTAATATTCACTTTTTCGGTGAAGTTTGGCAGTATTTAACCAGACTCAGTGTTGTAATGGTTTGAGGATCCACTCTGAGTCTGGGAATGCGGCAATTCAAACCCTGGCCGAATCATACCAAGACTTAAAAATGAGGCTTGCTCCTTCTTTGCACGACACTCAGCATTTAAAAGGTTTATAGGTGGCAAGGACAAACAACCATTGCGCAGGTGTTGATGGGCCTATTGGCCTCCTTGTGCATTGAAGTTCCTTAGACGGGAAGTCATATTGGTTGGCGGACTTGATTTTTAGACTTCCTGCCATCGAACATTTCTGTTGTTTGAGCATCTTCGCTTTTTGATGACATTAGACATAACAGCTTTCTATTACTGCCTTTATATCTTGTTCTCACTGTTTAGCTCAACGACTCTCTTCTTTGACAACCACTTATTTGCTTTACAACATCCGGTGCACTCCAATCACTAACATCTCTGAGCAGTCAAACTTTGTTGCTTTGTTACTGTGGCACCTGCTCAAGATCCACATTGTTTGACTCTTTTGAGATTTCTATGAAAATGTGAAATCCTATAATATATATTCAATTGTACACTGCTCTATTGTGTTTTGCTGGAGTATGTATTTTTTTAACCATGCCACACTATATGACATTACTACAGAAGGCTGCCCTGGTCTGTGCCATGGCCATGGCAGCTGCAAGCTTGCTGGAGGTGCATGGAGCTGCCAGTGCCAGCCGGGTTGGCGTGGAGCAGGATGCCAGCTGCCAACGGAGACAGCTTGTGGTGATGGGAGGGATAATGATGGGGGTGAGACCCTTATGTCATACCCCAAACTCTTGCTCCCCAAAACTATTGTGCCCCAAAATTTGGGCACACAAAATCATCAAATAATTTTCCTTTATATCGCTCATATTGTGACCTTTCCTTCCTTGGTACCTAACAAACAAGTCTGAATTATAATCAGTCTGGTAGTTTCATTCTGATGTTATTCACTGGATAAAAATAATGTCGTAACCATAACCTCTGTTACAAACGACGCCATTGTTACATTCACAGATGATCTCGCTGACTGTGATGACCCAGACTGCTGTGACCACACACGTTGTGCTCGCACTGCAGGGTGCCAATCGGCACCCGATCCTGTGGTTCGAGCTCGGATCGCAGGTCTACCAACACGTGCTCGCCATTTCCCATCATTTCTGGAGCGTGTGCGATTTCTGATTGGCCAGGATGGAGTGCATGTGATGAGATCTGAGAACCTTCTCAACACCACGTATGTCGGAATCTTATTTGTGGTTTTCCATTTATCATCTTTGTATTCAGAGCATGACAAGCTGTCCGGATGATTGTTCATTTTGGATGACAGGTGTATGTATTTCTGGTCTTTATGTTAGTCTTCATAAAGGTTAACCGTTCAGGAGGTGGTACATACATATGAAGATATTTATTTATTTTCTCCCCCTACTTTTCTCCACTCTCTTTTCAACCTCCGTCTCATCGCATCTCTTTTTTTAATTGCTTTGGCTTATGTATTTATCTCTCACGACACTATGGGGTGCTGTTCATAACTGTCGACCAAACCTTATATGAATACAAATCTGCATTCACCATTTTCTCTCCGTGCCATTTGTCTATATAGCTTGTAATTTTTATTCTTTAATGGATTTCTTTTTCCAAATCACCAAAAAATCCCACTGTAAGCTGGCCTGGGATTCGGCGACACTGATAATCCACAGTGTCGACAGTATCGACATTTGTGCAGACCAAACGTTCTTCACTTCTTGGGGATTTCATGCCAATCGCCCGACTTGGGCTTATGCTGGATTCCCACACAATGGACCGTTTCCTTATCATAAGGACGCATTGTCCCACAATGGAGCACCATGCTAATTATGAACTTTATCTGAAGCTCATTACATGAGCCGCTTTGCTGCTCGACCGCCTGTGTGTTCACAAGATAGGAAAGAACCGACCTGCAGACCGGACAGTTGGGTAATTGTCATTCTCCACACATTGTCTGTTAATTTTGAGTGTTCTCACTTGATTGAAATAACAAACATGTTTTTCAAACTCAAATGCCTGGCCTACATAAATAAGTACATTTTCTTACTTTTTATGCATTACATCCATTTTACTTCCCCCCTCTTTACTTACCCACATATCCAGGAATGTATGTGTGCTGCGTGGTCAGGTGACCACAGGGGACGGAGCTCCGCTTGTTGGGGTCAATGTGACCTTTGAGGGTTTTCCTCACCTGGGCTACACTCTCAGCAGGCACGATGGCTTGTAAGTCCTCATACATTAATGGAATGATTACATCTTTATGGTCAGACTTTTTTCCAGCTGGAAGAAGATCCTCAGAAAAGTACCTGTACAACAGAGTTTGCCAATGCAGCTTGATGAGATCAACATCAACTTTCTTGTCTGAGTTTTCATGTGTAACAGCGAACAGAACTGTCATAGCTCGGTGAATGGAAATTTGACTAGTTTGATTCTCACATTTTATCATAGCTAAAGTTCAATGGGTCAGCTTGAAAAACAATCAGATGTATGAAACAAATATTGCATCACGTGAAAGATTGCATGCACGAGTTGCTGAAACACAGGCGTGTTGCTTGCTTTGCTCACTTTGATGTCATCACCAAGGCAAGAAGGGAGAGAAACGGCCTCGAATGCAGATTTCACCAAAATACAGTCTGACATGATGACACAGAGTTAGCACACTACCTTTTATCTGTCTATCCTAGCCTGGGTTTGATTCCTGACAGCTTGGATTGGTACTTTGCAGACACATCAATGTGTGCGCCGTCCCTCGGATGGCTGTTAATCTGGGTGTTTCATCTGCTATAATTATCTGGTTGATATTAATGATCCCACGGTGATTTTCTTACCTGAAACACACCTAGCCTGTTTAGACATCCATTACACAGTGAAAGAGGATTTTGTTTTGTAGCCAGGAAAGGTATTTAAAGTTAATATTAAACTTCCAGCTTGGGTTGCCATCAATGTAAAACACAGAGCCATGCAGTGTCAGCTGCTACACTGCTAACCTCAACATCAGACTACATGGCTTTAGAAACCTTATTTTGGCAGAAGCATGAGCCCACAATTTGGGGGAAATAATCAATCCATGGATGCATTTCTGGCTCACTGGCTCTCAACAGCACAGAGTGGATTCCCCATAAAAAGTGAATTGACACTTGACTGTGAGGCAGTGTATACCTTGAGCACATCGCAATTGGTAATGGGTACCTAAATAAGGTGGATGTGTGGCAAGTACCCCCTCTTTGTCAGAATCTCTGCTGTGATGAGATGGCAAAGGTGTGTGTGTGTGTGTGTGTGTGTGTGTGTGTGTGTGTGTGTGTGTGTGTGTGTGTGTGTGTGTGTGTGTGTGTGTGTGTGTGTGTGTGTGTGTGTGTATGTATGTATGTGTGTGTGTTACTCACACACATTCATGCTCCCTCCATGAGTCTTGGATGTCTAAAAAATAAAAGGATTGTACCATGTGACAGATAACATTTTGAAGTATATATGATATTATATTAAGCTACATACAGATCCTGGTCGATTTAATAGGATTTATTCTAATATGGTGAAATACCATGGTGAGAAATTATATTGCTCAATTATAACCATGAAATTATTTATCATAAAGTCCACAAGGAGGTGAAGGGTTTCTCTCGAGATAACCTCTTCATTGAGTAAATATTTTTGTGTTGTTTATACGGAGGAATAAGAGAGGATCTTTGGGATAAATGTGCTATTCAAGTTCATCTCACAGATACTCCTTTGGATTGAGATCATATGAACTATGACCTTAAAAGAGACCTGAGGTTTCTGGATCGGTTGGATGAATGCGTTGTAATATTCACTTTTTCAGTGAAGTTTGGCAGTATTTAAATAGACTCAGTGTTGTAATGGTTTGAGGGTTCACTCTGAGTCTGGGAATGCGGCAATTCGAACCCTGGCCAAATCCCAAATAAGGTGGATGTGTGGCAAGTACCCCCTGTTTGTCAGAACCTCTGCAGTTATGAGTTGGTGTGTGGGTGTGTGTGTGTGTGTGTAAACAAATCAAACACCCCAACTTGATGAGGCAGCAAATCACAGATGCAGTCCCATCACAGCACTTGCTGCACTACCAGCTAGCAACAAGCGTCGTCTGTCACGCAAACACATTGTCTCTGCCCTGCTGATCACCAGTTAGGATGTTTGCAGTCAGGAATAATAAATTAAATGAAAGGAGCACACTGTTCCCTAGATGTGACAGGAGAGTGACGTCATGACATCATGCACATAAATATTATGCCAACACATCATCCCCAAACTCGGATGGCGTCCTTGTGGCACTCAGGTCTTTGAAGACTGAGATTTATGCCTTTATGATCACGAATAGATGAAAGCAGAGCCACCGATCTAGATGTTGCCCTTGTTATGCCTGGTGTTGGCTTAATGGTTAGGGTGGCGGGCTTTGGATCCTAGGGTCTTGAGTTCAAATGCCATTCAGCTGTTGAATTAATACCAGGTGGGGTTAACTCGGCCTGTCATCCTTCCGAGGTTGGCAAAATGAGTGCCAGCTTGCTGGTATACTGTGTCGGAGTGGCGACCCGTCCAGGAGTGTGCCCAATAGCCAAAGAGACTGCTTAAGCAGCACCAACGCTCTGCACAGAGTATGGTCCCAATCTCCTCCATGTTATGGGCTCGTCCGGATGACATTCTGCCATATCATTTATTCATGACCATACGTGACCATGCATGCTCACTCCGAATCTGATTTGTACATGCTACAAAAATAAACTCTGGGGAATTCAAAACTAAACCGTCAGTCCTTGACAGTACACTTAACAGAGGGGGAGGGTGTGGGGGAGAGAGAGAGAGAAATAGGAGAGGAGTGAGAGGGGTGGGAGAGAGGGTGAGGGGTGGGAGAGAGGGTGAGGGGGGGGGATGAGGGGGAGGAGGGGTGGGAGGAGAGAAAGCTTGGAAGGAGATAGGAAATGAGGGAGAGGGAGGGAGAGAGAGAGAGAGAGAGAGGGGAGAGGTGTGGGAGTGAGGGGAAGGGAGAGTGAGGGGAGGGGAGAGTGAGGAGGGGAGAGGGGAGGATTCCGGCAGAGGTGACGTCCAGTTTCATGTGTATCTGAGTGACGGCACACACATTTATGAATCATACTTCCAAAGAAACACCGGGATGACCGTTTATAGCTGGGTTGGGATTCAAACCCGGCTTCGGCAGCTTCGAGAGAGAGCGTGCGTACCTTGCGGCTATCGTGCTGTGATGTGGCTAGTCATTGCTTTGTAACAACTGAAAACATTTTTGACTCATTGTAATCATCTCATCCATTTTGCTTTCCTAACTCCAGAGATGTCCCCACATAGAACCGCACCGTGGTATCCCAATCGAAGCTTGTAGAGTTAGAAGCTTGAAGAGCAAATCATGCAAGCACTCCAACAAAACGGTTGATGAAATTTTTTTAAACGAAAGGTTTGATTTTTTTTTACACGTATTTGTCTATGTCGAAGTGACGGGTCGTATAATGAAAGAAGATTGCACAAAAAGGGGAAATGTCAAAATAAAATTGCACATTTTCTGTGAGCGAGACAATGCGGGGCCAAATGCAGGCGAGGAGGACCTGAACTTTGTAACAACTGGAAATAAGTCGGAGATGGTATCACCACATCTCACAGCACTCTCAGTCCCAGAGTATAGTTCAGACATCAGATTGATCAGTTTTGGTGGCACCACACAAAGACCAAGAATCCTCCAGAGGGCATCCCAAATCACACGCTTTGCAGAGATCAACATAGGCTGCAAGCAGCCCCTGCCAAAACTCTCGTCTGCGTTTGATGAGGACCCAAAGAACAAGGATACGGTCAATCGTTGACCTCTTTTGTGTAAAGCCTGACTGTTCTGGGCGCTCGTGCTCAAGGATGGTGGCGAACCCCATCAAGAATTATACGATCAAAGACCTTGCCCGACACTGAGAGCAGCGTCACCCCTCAGTAGTTGTTGCAGTTCTGGCGATCACCATTCCCTTTCCAGAGTGGGACAACAAGGCCCCTCTTCCAGTCAGTTGGGATGATGCCTGTATTCCAGGCAGAGCACAGAACTGCATGCAATGACACGAGGGCAGCATTTCCACCAGCCTTGAGAAGTTCAGCATGGATGCCACAGATCACAGGGGCTTTACCCCATTTCAACCAGTTTACCACAGCCTGTGTTTCCACAAATGAAGGTGGATCACAGTTGATTGTAGGGTCAGCAATAGGGATAGTAACACCCCTGACATCCAACTCAACAGCTGGTGGATCAGCCTGCTTCAGCCGCTCAAAGTAACCGGCCCAGCGGGCCTTCACTTCGGACTCCTCTGTCAAGAGCCCACCACCCTCCGCTGTAACTGCAGTCTACCGAGGGACGGACTTGGAGGAACACAATGTGCAAATTCCCCTGTAAGCAGGAGGAGAATCACTTGACCACAGGTGATGCTCTACCCCCTCACAGATTCCTCACACATTGGCCTCCTTGTCCACTCTCAGCACACGTACAGTTTTATGCCTCAACTCCCTGAACAGCTCAGCTCTACCATTAAGCCTGGCCCTGTGACTGGTCAATGGTATCCAGTGTTCCTTGAGAGACATAATTCTTCTTGATCCAATGGTGAGTTCGAAGATATCCACCGGCAACATCAAGGATAGTGGTCTTGAAGGCACTCAACAACTCTTCAGGATTCCTCAAAGCACCCAGACCCCCCAAATCCCCACTCAGCCTGTTCGCAAACTCCTCAGCTACCCTCTCATCATTGAGTTTGCCAACATCCAGCCGAGGCTGGGATGGTACCATTCTCCTGGATTTCAGCTGTAATTTCAGAGTTGTTACAACAAGCCTGTGGTCAGTTTTGAGGAACTGAGCACTCCGGTAGCCCCTGCAGTTCTGGATCATCCTCCAGCAACGAACAATGAGCACATGGTCAATCTCCTTTGCCACACCACCAGCATTGGAATACCAAGTCCAGCGATGAACCTATGGGTGCTGAAACCATGAACCAGCCTCTCTTAAGTCCATGACTTCTTGCAATGTCAAGGAACTTAGTTCTGTTCTGGTTCACAGTTCCAGACCCGGGGAACCAACACATGTCTCATAACCATCCCTATCGGTTGCACACGATGCATTGAAATCCTCCAAGACCAGAAGAGTATCTCGCCCGGAGCACTGATCGACTACAGGCTTGAGTGTGGCATCAAATGCGTCCCTCACGGTGAGATCACTCGCCGCCGTCAGAGCAGATACAGAGACCAGGGAAACGAAACCCAAGGAGTGACGAATCCTTCGTCTCATAATACACTTGTTGACCGTTGTTACCTCAATTATCATTATAGTCAGCTTATTGGACACAGCTACAGCAACTCCTTGGGCATGGTAACCATCAGAGCGATCAGACCAAGAGTAGGTGTAACCACCCACCATGATCTCACCACCATCCAGTCCTCAGAGAGTGCTGCAATATCGATGTTCAAGTACTGGAGCTCAGATTATAGCAGAGACAGGTGATCATCCTCTCTTAGGGATAGGACATTCCAGGCACCAACCCAAAGGGATCACCTCAGGTTCACCCAAGGAGACCGTCTGGTGGACGACACCTCAGCACCACCCCGACACACACTACCGCAATCCAACCCGAGAAGGTTACCCCGTGTTTTTCCTCCTATCATCAAAGAGTGGGGGTCCCGAAGGCTTTTCCCCAATCCCTTCATCCGGTGAGCTGCCCTGCAAAGGGCAGCTGCACAGGAGGTACTCCCACGGGGTGGGTTTTGAGTTTTCTTTGTGTTTTGGACATTTATTGGTATAAATATATAACTGTGAGAAATAGCACAAATTGCAAGCGACGGGTAGGTTGTCTCATTTGTATAAAATGTGTAACAGGAAGAACTTCAATGAGTTACGGATATAGCTCTGGACGGTCTTTATTGGTGACGAGCTTTCGGCCAAATAGCCCTTCTTGGGGGCCTGGCGTCACCAAAGTGTGGGCACATCGCTGACCACCAAACCAAGAGAGCCTTGGCTTTGCTCACCTACCAATCCCGATGGGATACCGATTTGGCTTGCTTGTCCCGGCCTTGGCTGGGGTGACCTGCGAGCGGTGGAGGGTCATGGCAGAGGTTGACTCTGCCGATGAATTCTCCCACTCCTTGATCACGCACCCCACCGGCAATCCCTTCGGCGGTTCTGTGCCTTGCTTCTCGGTGAAGTAAAACGATCTTGGAGATCAAATGACAACCTGCCAGGCCATGGACTGCATCCTGATGATGGGTGCAGATCCCTTGAAGCGCTGGCGAATTTCACCAGGAATCGTCGCAGGGCGTGTCTCAAAGCAGTTTCGATGACTCCCTACTCGTTGGAAGTCGGCAAGGTTAATTGCTCCCCAAGCTCCCGTCCTCTGGGTACTTGAGCGCCTACGCAGCCTGGAGACTCGTGCAGTGGTTTGGGCCAGGCCAGAACTAGGTGCCAGTGTGTTGAGGGAGAGGGGAGGTGTTCCCTGACCCATTCTCTCACGGCGGCACTGGAGTGGAACTGATGGCCTGGCTTCCTAAATTAGAGTGAGTGTACAGGGCATAGATTATACTTATTAAATGAAAAGAGCATGACTGACCCTAGATGTGACATGACACTGACATCATGCACATAAATTATGCCAACACATCACCTCCAAACTAGGATGGTGTCTGCGTTGCACTCAAGTCTTTGAAGACTGAGATTTATGGTCACAAATAAATGAAAGGAGAGCCACCAATCCAGATTTTGCCCTTGTTGTGAACTTGTTAGGATGATATACTGCCAAATTGTTTGCCCATGACAATTCTAAGCTGGTTAATAAATACAGATTGAATCCCCTAACTTGACGAGGCAGCAAAGCACAGATCGAGTCCCATCACAGCAAATGCTGCACAACCTTTTAGCAAGAATAATCCGTGGGTAAATGTGTAACAATTGGATCAAAAAAAACAACACAACCACAATATACCACAAGCTGTAGAACGCTGTTTACACCTGCACAACTGAGAAGCTCTGTAGTAAATCTCTCTGCTGTAAACCTCACTTTCTGCTATAAAGTAAAGTCTCTGCTGTGGATTGCAAGGCCTCCTCGATTACAAGGTAATGCAAAATGCGTAATTTACCAAGGAAAATGGCCCAGAATGAACATCATTATATTAAAAACAAACAAAGAACACAGCCTCTCGTGCAAAGTATCGGGTTGACTCAGAGTGAAAGACAGCTTTTCCAGGTGGACTCCTTTTCTCGTCATTCCTTGTCATTCATTCAATTGTCATTCATGTCATTCCTACCTTGCCTTCCCACCTTTATTATTCCTTCCTACCTTGTTAATTACACGAATCCTGAGAAGAAAAAGGCAGCAGCCCGCATTAATTGTGTGTCGTTGATTGTCATCTCCATAGTTCTGGTTTCAGATGGTGGAACAGAGTCCTCCCAGGATTCGAACTCTCCACCTTCGTTTCGGTGAAGGATCGTGATCCTTGGGTTAAGTTGTGAAGTTCTGTTGTTCTCAGAGTTTTGTTCCAAGGGCTCTTTTCAGAATTGCCACTGAGCCCCACACAGCCTCCAGCTGGAGTTTGTTTGTGGTAATGTTCCCAGGGATGGTTTGTAGGATCTTTGTGAGGTTCTTCTTAGGCATTCCCGTTGCTCCAATTATATATCAGTGGTACAATTTCAGCATTCTTCAGCTTCCAGGATCTTTTCACTTCGTTCTTGAGGTCTTGATAGTTGGTCATTTTCTTGATTTCTGCATTATGCAGACAAAAATCACTGGGTACTGAAACCTCAATTAATAATGCCTTTTTTTACATTTTGTATTTGAGTACTATGTCTGGTCACAGTGATTTGTTTTCTATGTTCAGGCTCAATGGGATCATCAGTTCGTACGTGAGCATTACATCCTTGTTTTCAATGATTGCTTTTGTTCATGTTTCCATGAGTTTTGTAGAACTGGAATATTGACATTTCTGCAGATGTGTCGCTGGATTACTCTACATACCTTTGTGTGCCTTTGTGTATAGAGCTGTTCTGACATGAGTTTTTTACATCCCAATAGGAGGTGGCTCGTGTTTTCTGTTTCTACCTTGCAAAATCTACACTTGTCCAATTGACTCAGTCCTGCTATTTTTTTGAAGCCATCCATGTGGTGTACTTGGTCTTAGGCATTTATAATGATTAATTCTCCTTCCCAATTGAGATGACCTCTTCTTAGCCATTCCAGTGATCCTTCTTTGTCTATCCCCAATCTGTCCAACTCTTTTTTTATATATATTTCCCTGCTCTTTTGTCTTTCTCCCAGTTGCCACTGTATATCTGTTGGTATTTTGTCTTATATTTTTATTTTGCCTTTTTGTAATCATTGGTGATTTATCCGTTGCTTTTTTTGGTTCAATGCGTGACATCTTCCACTCGCACCTAGCTTTGGAAACTTTTTGCTAGATGGGTTAGGGATACCTTATCTGGCTTGATGTCCTAGTGTTTGCACACAACTTGGATTCGGTAGTCTGAACTTTTCACACACTGAGCCAATCCGACAGTTATCATTCTCTGCACTTGGTTAAGTTCCATCAGGCTGTTGCCTCATTCTTGTCTCGGCATTTACATTCTCAGGATACACTGATTTTTGCAGAATATTTTGTGGATGGTGAAGAGTTTCTTTGTTTTGATATCTGGCTTCTTGATTTCTGCTTGTGGCCAGCTTATTTTTCTGCAGATGTGTTGGAATTCTGATATTGCTAGTTGGTTCATGGCTTTGATTTTATTTCTCAGGGAGAGATATCTTTTCAAGATCATCCTCATTCTACACAGGTATTCTTTGACAGTTGTTTTGCGCATTTGTTTCTGACATATTTGGTGGCTCTCTTGTACTCTGAGATCTTTGTATGATGCTTCATTGTCTAGCTCCTGTATTGTTGTAACTCGGTCGATTTCTATGTTTGTTTTTGTTGGTTTACCTTGTACGAATGTACACTTGGCACACTTATCTCGGCCAAATTCCATTTGAATGTCGTCAGAGTACTGCTTCACTAATTTCAGTTGTTTCATCAATTTTTCCTCATTTCGTGCAGTTTTAAATTATCCATGTACAGTGGATGTGTCACCTTTCCCATCTCTTTGGATGTTCTCTTTTTGGATGTTCGGGTGTATCCGTGTTCTTGTTCATTAATGAGGTTCCTCAGTGGGTCCGGGGTCGGCAAAACAGGAAGAGGCAAAAGGTTATCACCCTGGAAGATCCTGCGTCGTATCTTCACTCCTGGTATTTAAATCTTTCTTTACGAATACTGTCGTATAAATTTGGAATTCCAGAGCTCCATTGCTTTCTCAATCAGTTTGATTGTTTGGGGATTGATCTTGCACAATTGCATGCATTTTATAATCCATGAATGTGGAACACTCTCAAAAGCTTTTTTTGTAGTCTATCCAAGCTGTGGACAATTTTGTTCTTCTCATTTTCGAGAATGGCTTTATTTAGTAGTAGGTGGTCTATTGTTCAAGAGCATCCTCTTTTACATCCCTTCTGTTCTGCTCTCAGCCCCCTTCTTGTGTTAGGTGGTGGTACATCATTTCTGTGACAATTCCCGTTGGAAGTTTTATGTTGTTGGTGGACAGGTTATTGGTCTAGAGTTGTGAGATCATTGGGTTTCTGCTGATTTTGAGATGAGGAAGGTGTTGCCCTCTGTGGGCCATTTATCCATTAACTCCTCCCCTTGGATAAGTCAGTAAAATGCTCGAGTGTCGTGACTGTACAGAGCATCAGTTGCTTTAGCAAGAAATTTGGAATTCCATACTGACCTGGGCTTTTAAAGTTTGGCATTTTTGTAAGTTTTGTTTTTTAACTTTTCCTTCATCTATTATCACTGGGGGCATTTGTTTTAGGTGTTGCTTTTCTTTTCCAAGTTTTGAAATCATTGAACCTCCTTATTATATTATTTTGAGTCTTCATAAATTCCTTTCCAAAAACATTTCAAGTCTATCCTTCCCAAAGGTGGTGGGGGGGGGGGGGGGCGGAGGAGTCCGGCGGGGGGGAGGGAGGAGGAGGGGACTTTCTACATCTTGCTGTTGATTCCTTTGTTTGTGGTACAATATTTTCGGGTTGTTTTCAAACAACTAGTTTAGATTCCTTTTACTAGCTTTGGCCTTCTGTTTCCTCTTATGAACTCCTGTATTTGTCCTGTCCTTTCTCAGTTGTTCTCTCTGTGTCATTTGCCTCCGTTTCCATGGTGGTACTTGGTCTCTGTTTGTATAGGGCCTGATTTATTTTTCTTGTGGTGATGTTTGTCTGTCACTTTTTCTTGAATAAGCAATGCTGCTGCAAAGTTCACGGTGTTTATTTTCTCCAAGGTGGCTCAGCTTGGTATCATTCTTCTGAGTGCTCTGTTGGTTCTCCCTACTATTATTTTTGTCAATACATTAAGTAAGGGTGTGTGTGTGTGTGTGTGTGTGTCTAATATATAAAACTCATTCTAACCACTGATTCAATGACTCACTGACTGACTGATATTAAAGTTCGGTATCTTCCGGGTTACATAGAGAGCTGAAATTTTTCAGGCCGATGGACATCGAAGCCAATACACTGGGGGAAATCACAGAACCGTCAGAAAGTGTCCGTAAATGAAAATATACCTCGTAAATAATGAAGAAAAAAGAAGAAAGAGCAATCAGAGATTGCAAATCCTCACCAGGACTTCTTTTGAGTGATGTATTTTTATAGGTTTTCAGGTAAATCCAA
>CM068967.1:45044909-45061027 GCA_035128595.1 Eptatretus atami
TTGATCCAGTTTTGGTACCTGAGCGTTTTGAGGGGAGAGGGATGCTCCATGGTGCGGGGTACCCGAAAAAAAGTGTGTGGTTTGATCCACCGCCACACGTGTGGTAATCGTGTCTGGCGGAGTCCAAAGAGGCGAGAGATGAGCAGTAGGCAGGACCAGATGAGAGGCTGGTCGAGGTCTTTCGCATCCACCAACTCAGACTTCTCCCTTTCAAAAACCAACAGCGACCTTACAAATCCAACGACAACCTTCCCTCGCATCCATCTCTACTTTCCCTCGCATCCAACTCAACTCTTGAAGATTTGTCCCGTACTTTATAGATCACGGAGTTCGGGGTGGAGCCATGGCGAAGCCGACGTCATTGTCCATCCCGATTGAACCGGGCCTTCATGTGGCCCGCCTTTCTGGGCAGGGTTTCGGCTAGACCACTGGTAAGGACCGCCCACACTGCCGTGTCTGGTTTGGGAAGGTGAATGGTGGCGCAGCTACTATAACGAACCTCGGGATTCTGCCTCAGAAAACGAGTCTCTGTAGACAGCGGGTAGACGGTGGAAGCGCTTGTCCAGCCCAAAGTGTCCCGTCGAGATTTGCGGCTCAGGAGACGAGATGAGGGTAGCAAGCGAGATGAAGGTACCATGGATCAAATAAAAGAGGAAATAAAATAAAAGGGGAAAAATGATTTATTAATCCTAACTATTTCCCATCGCAACACACTCCCTCGTTTTCCCACTAGACAAAAGGTAGGGACCTAACTACACGTATATTAATGAAATAACTGACTCAGGACAACTGTATGTTGTATGCATACGGTTCTGAGAATCGTAACAACACTTACATACAAACATACGTACATACATACAAGATGAGAGTTTTAGTATATATAGATAAGGATTCCACAAAAAGTATGCAAAACTGCTCCTTCGCAATGAATAAGAATGGAACACAGGGTGCGGCAGGATTACAATTGCAATCAGGCCTGATGGGGCGGGGACGCCAGACACATTTGCTCAAAGGCCAATCAGACCGATATGGGTGTGGATAACGGTTGTGAATATTATCAGGAAGTCTGTGGACTTCCTATCCTATTTAATCTGAAGTCGCTCCCGTGAGGTCCGATCGGCTGTCTCGCTGCCACTGCCCTATTTGTGCAGGGTAGGCACGGGGCCAATCGACAGCAACAACCACACATATATCTAACCAGAGTTGGTGTCAAAGCCTCCCAATGCTCGCCTGTATAACATTTATCGTTTTTAAAAGACTAGTCAATAATATTTTTACTCGCCTGTTCGAAAAGAACAAGGCTATAGCGATACCCCCGGCGTGAGTGTGAGCGCGTAGCGTGAGCGTGAGCGTGAAAATGTTAAAGTTTTTGGTGCAAGTTATTTCCTTTCTAATGTTTTTATCTACCACACTATTTTTACTGATTACAATATTACAAATACATATATTGCTTTAAATTATTTGGATCAGACTTCACTGCAATGCTTTATAAAAAATATTATTAGACTAGTCTTTTAAAAACGATAATGTATAAACAGCGGAGTATTGGGTGGGCTTTGACACCAACTCTGGTTATAAAGCATTTGCAGTGAAGTCTGATCCAAATAATTTTAAACAATATATGTATTTGTATATTGTAATCAGTAAAAAATAGCTGTTGGTAGATAAAAACATTAGAAAGGAAATAACTTGCACCAAAAACTTTAACATTTCACGCTCCCGCCTCACGCCGGGGGTATCGCTATAGCTCTCTGTTCTTCAAGCAGGCGAGCTAAAAAGTACATAACTATTTAGAATGTTTTAGATCGGCGATAAAGTTATTTACAGTAACCATTACCATTTGAGCACATCTATAAAGTTTTGTATAAACATGTAAATCAGACGGTTAGACATAGTTAACAAAAGACGCTCTTCATCACATACTTTTGGCAAAACACTTTGGAGCAGAAATTACCATTACATCAATTTAGTCACTTAATTAGCTTCAGAAAATAGTTGTACTCTCCTTCAAATTCCCCCTCTGTACCCATATCATTCCACTTGAAAGGGTGGGGGGGGGGAGATGCCTTCATGGTAGAATCGTAACAACACTTACATACAAACATACGTACATACATACAAGATGAGAGTTTTAGTAATATATAGATAAGGATTCCACAAAAAGTATGCAAAACTGCATTCCTTCGCAATGGAATAAGAATGGAACACAGGGGTCGGCAGGATTACAATTGTCAATCAGCCTGATGGGGCGGGGACGCCAGACACATTTGCTCAAAGGCCAATCAGACCGATATGGGTGTGGATAACGGTGGAATATTATCAGGAAGTCTGTGGACTTCCTATCCTATGTAATCTGAGTCGCTCCCGTGAGGTCGATCGGCTGTCTCCGTTGCCAGCTGCCAGCCTAATTTGACTGCAGCGGTTAGGGCACTGGTGGGTTTGTCCTCCGACACACTGAGCAACAACTTATGCGGAACAATTATATCTAAACCAGAGTTAGGTTGCAAAAGTGACTCACCCCCCCAATGCTCGCATCCTGTATATACTATGTGTATCGTTTCAGAGAATATGTCTGAGATTACCTCAAACATTTCAACTAATTGCATTTAGCTCGCCTTTCTTTCAGGTCGGAAGGAACAGAGAGCAATAATAGCCTGATACCCCCGGCCGTGTAGTGTGAGCGGTCAGCGTGAGCGTGAAATGTTGAAAGGTTTTTGGTGCAATTATTTCCTTTCTAATGTTTTTATCTACCACACTATTTTTTACTGATTACAATATAACAAAACTACACAATACATATTGCTTTAAATTATTTGGATCAGACTTCACTGCAATGCATTTATAAAAAATAATTATTAGACTAGTCTTTAAAACGATATTGTTTTAAAAGCAGGCGTAGTTTGAGTGGCTTTGACACAACTCTGGTTTATTACAAGCATTCGGATGGTTCTTGATCCAATACATTTTAAAGCATATACTTATTATCTTGTATATTGTAATCAGCAAAATCAGGCTGTGGAAGTTAGGTAAGATAAAAACATTAGAAAGGAAATAACTTGCACCAAAAACTTTAACATTTTCACGCTCCCGCTCACGCCGGGGGTATCGCTATAGCTCTCTGTTCTTCAAGCAGGCGAGCTAAAAAGTACATACTATTTAGAATGTTAGATCGGCGATAAAGTATTTACAGTACCATTACCATTTGAGCACATCTATAAAGTTTGTATAACAACATTTGTAAATCAGACGTAGAACATAGTTAACAAAGACGCTCTCATCACATACTTTTGGCAAAACACTTTGGAGCCAGAAATTACCATTACATCAATTTAGTCACTTAATTAGCTTCAGAAAATAGTGTACTCTCCTTCAAATTCCCCCTCTGTACCCATATCAGCTAGCTCGAAAGGGTGGGGGGTGGAGACTCTCATGGTTAATTACAACACCAAGATCATATAGTTTGAAGGCAAGAGAATTCCGTTATAGCAATGAAATTGTCTCCCAGCATGTAAACCATTGTGTAATAAAAACAAGTAAGGACAAGCTAAGTGAATTAACAATTGTTGACCTCACGCGCATCTTGGCGAAGACTGGATGGAGGGGTTACTGTGTTTCAACCCCTTGTTCTGTTTGTTTGTTTGTTTGTTGTGATCTTTGGTGTGTTGTGTGTCGTTGCAAACGTAAGTTTATTTGAAGATAGTGTTAGTCCAGGTCTGTATGTTGTTTTTATTATTTTTTTTTTGTTTGTTTGTTGGTTTAGTTTGTTTGGTTTGTTTAGTGCTGTAATCACGAAAAAAATTGCCTGCATGCACCAACTAGTTTTCATGTGGAAAATTTTTGTAACTTCGCATATTCAGAGAGGCCTAATGGAGGGTACCCCTTTCAGGCCATAGAAATTTTGAAAGGTTCAAGGTCAAAGGAATCAGGTCAACCTGTTTAGTTCGCAAAATGGCAGTGTAATCGACAAAACCCAAGGTTTCGATTTTGTTGAGTACATTTTGATTCGGATCGTCTTCCAAAGACTCGATTGGGAGATATATGTTCGATGTCTTGGGCATTTCAGCTGATTGAAATTTTTGGTGGCGACTTGGCTTTGGACCTTCAATGGTTGAACGCCCTAAGTCAAAATTTGATCCCCAACGGGTCCAAATTTTCCAAAGTTTTTAGGAACCAATTATCGTGTAGTACCCGACTTCCAAAAGTAAACACCTCGAGGTGTAGTGCTGTGCAGTGGGAGATATGATCAAGTTGAGACAGTTATGGACGTGATTTGTGGACGTTATGAGAGGGCAAACACATATTTTTCATGGTTTCTAATGTAGAACGATCTCTCAATCGGAATCTGCGTCGTAGGCAGATAGATTCTTCAAGAGTCGCTCCTTGGTGATAGCAGGTCTTTGCACTCAGTGTGACCTTAAAGAAGTCACCCGTTGTCACCTTTTGGACAAGATACGGGATCACCCAGGACAGGGTGACATTGGTTTATTTTGTTGTTTGTTTCGTTGTTGTTTTGTGACATATACGGAAAACATCTCCTCGACGTGATTTCGACGAAAACTCTTGGTGGGGGGTTAGGTATGTCCTAGGATCATGCTTCATTTTATATTGGACTTGGTCCCCCCCCCCCAAAAAAAAAATTGTTAGAGAATTTTTTTTTTTCTTTTTGCATTTCTACATGTTTTAAGTGATTTCCAACCCCCCCCCCAAAAAAATTGTTACCCCCCCCCAAAAAAAAAGAAATATATATATTATTTTTGCATTTCTACATGTTTTAAGTGATTTCCAACCCCCCCCCCCCCAAAAAAATTGTTAGAGAAAAAAAAATTTTTTTTTTTTGCATTTCTACGTTTTAAGTGATTTCCAACCCCCCCCCAAAATAAATTGTCCCCCCCCCCCCCCCAAAAAAAGAATTTTTTTTTTGCATTCCTACATGTTTTAAGTGATTTCCAACCCCCCCCCCCCAAAAAAATTAGAGAAAATTTTTTTTTTTTTTTTGCATTTCTACATTTTTAGTGATTTCCAACCCCCCCCCCCCCCCCCCAAAAAAAATTAGAGAGAAAAAATATATTTTTTTTTGCATTTCTAATGTTTTAAGTGATTTCCAACCCCCCCCCCCCCAAAAAAAAAATTGTTAGAGAAAAAATTTTTTTGCAACTTTTTTTTCAACAAATTTCGATTTCTTTTTTTTGCATTTCTACATTGTTTAAGTGATTTCCACCCCACCCCCCCCCCCCCCCCCCAAAAAAAAATGTTGGAGAAAAGAACTATAACTCTGTCAGCACTGTTGACATCTATTTTAATGAATAAGATATAAGGTTCACTTGAGTGACAGCAGTAATTGCGGCGGAGGTTTGCACTCTCCCGAGTGCTCCCCCCTAGTTTTTAATGCAAAAGGATGTTGGGATGTCCTCCAAAAAGGTATGCAAATAAGGTTGGAATGGTCACGAGAAACGATCTTGTGAAACCATCACTACATCTTTCTTTGAATAATGTGTGTGTGTGTGGTGTGTGTGTGTGTGTGTGTGTGTTGTGTGTGTGTGTGTGTGTGTGTGTGTGTGATGAGAGAGTGAGTGAAAGTTAAATACTCAAACACACACACACATCATGCAGCTCGTACACACACACAGTTAGTGTCTTTTACACACACACACACACACACACACCACACACACACACACACACACACACCACTTAGTGTCTTTTCTAGAACAACCATTATTCAAGAAAGATATGGGGATGGTTTCACATGATCATTTCTCGTGACCATCTCTACTTATTTACATACTTTTTGGAGGACTATCCCTACATCCTTTTACATTTTTAAAAAATGTTTTTTATGACTTGGTATAAATTGGTATCATATTTTCAGGGCTGGTAGGATTGCCAAGAGGTATGCACACTTGTCTCTGAGCTGTCTCGCCTGGGTTTGAATCTCACCCCAGCTTTAAATTATCATTCCAGTGTTCCACAGGCAGAGCGAGGCATCATTGGGTTTGCTGTCCCCCAGACATTAAACTGCGTGTCCTGTCTGCCAGCATTAAATCCCCCATGGTGTCCTTCGTAAAGAGTCGGCGAGCTCCGGCCAGCACCCAACACCCAACTGCGGCACTGTCGCTCCCCTGCAATAACTGATGCTAACCTGCAGCCATGTGCTGCATACGAATGATGATATTCATAAATTTCCAGGATTTTAATTTGGAAACAACCAATCACACCTGTACCCTTGGAATATTCAACAAGGTGTTCACCTTCCACACCCCATATGAACAAAAGGAAATCAATATACCATCAAAGGAAAACATGATTTGAGAAGGCAGTAGACAGATCAAACATCTACAGTACAAACACTTCCCATAAGCAAAATGAAATGATTCCTAAACCATTGTCAACCACCACCATTATTCCACATTTTTTTCCAGGATCACCATAATGATACACTGAAATACATCCCTCAAATGAAACAAAGTAATTAATTTAGATACCATAGCAATCCACATGAAACAGGACCATCCAAGAAAACTTTAAATCCCCTCTCATTATCGACATATTTCCAAGTACACGGCTGTAGTTCAACACAATATAACGGTTTATGTTGGCCCATGATTGCTGGGGAAGATACAAGTTAACCAAATGAAATTGCTTGCCTTGAACTTCTAAATCCACAATGCAAACCCTTCTTGACTCAACATCCATAACTTTTGCCAAGGCCTTCTAGAATTGAAAAGCAAAGCAACTCCATCATTTTCTTTCGTAATACTCGAGTATACTCGCAATACTCCATTCATATATACACTGAACCGAGAAAGAGGAATGAGGTTTTATATTTCATTCATTTCCCATTTCTTTCCTCATAATGATAAATAAAATAAAATATCCACTTTCATGAAAACATCTTTGAATATTTTTTCAGCCCAGTAAAGCAGAAACATAATCCAACTGATGAGTAGAGAAGGCCCACTGTGCTGTGACCAAACTGCCAGGCAGGCAGACAGACAAAGTAAAAATATTATCTCACTCCTCTGTGCGTGTGCGATCGGGACAAATTCAGAGCCAAAGTACAGTAAAACAGCAGGTTTGTCGTCCTATTCATGTTCCAAATTCGTGTTCAAAATATAATATTCAATTTTGTATAAGCTGTTCCTCGATCATAAACTGACGATCATAAACTAAATAAGACAGACAGACAGACGGATAGACATGAACCAATTGCTTAACCCCACTTTTCGTTTCACGTGTGCAGGGTAGAAATGTGGTTGTCATGTGGAGTATCCATATTTGTAATCCAAGGCACCACCAACTAGTGTAGCTGCCCAGCAGGCAAGGTTCATATCAAACTTTTTGATCACCACTAAGTAGAGGTAAGACCCAACATGGTCATTGGAGTCACATGGTGCTTACTTCTTCTTGAGACGGTGTCGGCACACCTGGTAAATGATGCCTGCACAATCCAGAATGAAGACCGTCTGATGGTAGAAACAACATACATGAGTTTTGCCTGCAGGACAACTACACTAGTTGACAGTGTCTTCAGTTTTGAACAAGATCTTCTCAAAAAGATTGCATATGGAACCACTTTGGTCACTGATTGTTCTTACAATTCAGACATTCAATAATATACAATATGGCGAGGAAATCTCATACTGAGCATTCTATTTGATTCATATTTGCATAATTTGCAGATAAGAATCTGGTGATCAATTTATACTTTATTTTAATATGCTGTCAACCAAATTTAGCACTTGAACGTCGACAGTTTTTAACCTATCGATAGAAGCCCTGCAGGGAGTGTCTGGTAGAACCTTCCTCCCATCATAACATTTCTACAGGAATGGACAAATAAAAGTGTTTGATGTGGTGGATGATGTAATGGAGATGTCATGAAGTCCTAATGGTCACCAAAGAATAGGTACACCGTTCTTGATTAAAATTATATGCATAAAGACCTTGTCAAAGTCTTGTTGTGGATTCACAAGATTATTTTATCAAAACTGGTCAGGTCAGGTCAGGTATGGGAGCATGTGCCGTAGCAGCGTGTCACTGCATCCACTTTCCACCGGTCTAGCCTCTGTCTGGCCATCCCCCAGGCAGATGCCTGGCCCATCCCCTTCTCTTTGAAATGAGATGCCGATCTCACCTAATCAATTAAACCGCTCAGTTTCAGGAAAAAGGGACATTTGTTTTGTTTTATCCTCCAGAATGTACAGATTGCACCAATTATTGTTATATTCCTCCATTTTTAATATGATGTTTGTTGAAGCTTCTTCCATGATTGTTGATTAAAACATATTGTGATGTCCTTGTTTTTTGCTATATTGAGCAGACAATTGATAAGACTCCACCATATGTCCCTCCACCTCTTCAGCAATGTTAATAGTCTTGAATCTGTGTTTTTAAATGTTATAGTACTAATTCAATGTTTTATTTTTTAACCACTTCCCATCCTTGCCTTCCGTGATACCTGGAAAGTTCCTTTACCAGCAAGGATTTGAAACACAGGTGAGAATGAATAGGCATTTCCAACATTTCCATTAGATCTGCCATGATATTATAGACATAATAATCACACACAGTATGTGAAGTGATTTTGTATAATAATCACACACAGTATGTGAAGTGATTTTGTTTCACAGCCTCGTAATGGGAACTAAAAGGAGGATTCATGGCTACCTTCATATAGATTACTGGGTTCTCCAATATATTACTGGGAAATTTTATTGAAATATCTCAACAAATGATGATGATTTTATTTCTCAGTGATATAAGGTTCATGGTGGAGCTTGTACATATATCGTACGCAGAACAAAGACTTGGGAAGTCACCAATGCTCTTTTACATGAATTGCTAGAAAATGGACAAACACATTGTATGTAGGATTTGAACCTGGCCTTCTTGCTTCTTAAGCAAGGAGTTCAGAAGATCGGAGTACATTACTCACAGACCGACTCGTAAGATACCTGGCCAACAATGATACCTGATGTTGCGTGTCGAGGAAAGAAATTTAATTTTCTATTTGTTTCCCATGTATTATATATACAGTATTTAGGATGCTTTCTCATGTATGTGCTACTTGTGAATGTCTGCAGCTGCAGAGAAACCCAGGTACGGTTTGGAACAGCAACGGGTTTACCTTGTGTAGCTTTTCTTGGTTGCTTATGCAGCTTTCTATGGCTGGACATGGGAGTTAATTTATTTGATAATCCTAACCACCTGGGGTAATTTAATAGTTGAGAGTTAAATGGTTATTCCCTCCAATTATGGGTGAGAGACGTGATTGGGCCTTGTTATTTATATGTTAACTGCTTTTGGCATTGCACGTGGTACATGTTTGGGAGCCTCGGTGGTCTGCATTTCTGTCTACATTGTCCACGTTGTTGCTGATGTGATTCGTCAACAAGTGATGAAATCGGTCTGGTTGGTGGCTGAGTGGGGGGTGCTCGTAGCATTGGGATTACGATTGTCTAAAAGAGCACGGGAGTGTGTGTGTTGTCGTGTTTCTTGTTTGTGTGTATATATATATATATATAATATATATATATATATATATATATATATATATATATATAATATTATACTAGCAAATACAAACCTGTCACTTCGCTGACAGGGTGTGAAGGGGAAGGGGTGGAGAAAGAGAGGGGAGGGAGGGAGGGGAAGCGAGGAAGGGAGGTGGAGGTGGGGAGAGCAACTCTTCACGAAACGTTGCCATACACTGCAAGAGGGAGGGTGAGAGAGAGAGAGAGAGAGAGAGAGAGAGGAGAGAGAGAGGAGAGAGAAGAGAGAGAGAGAGAGAGAGAGAGGTGTGGGAGGAGAGTGCTGCATTTTATTTGGAGGGAGGAGTGAGGAAGGGACAGAGTGAGGGGGAGGAGGAAAAATAAAAGATAAGTGAGGGGTGGAGGTGGCAGTAGCAAAGAGAGTGATATGTTATGCTTAATGACCAAACACAAATTTTATAAAAAATGTCATGTCAGTATAGATGTACATACAACGACACAACAGAGTTTGTATTGTTAACCACTGGCACATCTGCAAAAACATTGATATCCCGGTTCTAGAAAATTTGTGGGAACATTAACCAAAAGCATGGACTGAAAACATGGAAGTATCGCTCACGTACGACCTAATGATCCCATCGAGCGTGAACATCGAAAAGAAAGCATTGTGACCAAATATCATACTTAGGTACAAAAAAAGAGAGAAGAAAGCATTGCTAATTGAGGTGTCAATACCAGTGGGTTTGGATGAAAGAATGCAGAAATCAAGAAAATGACCAAATACCGAGACCAAGAATGAAGTAAAAAGATCATGGAAACTGAAGAATGCCAAAGTTGTTCCAGTGATAGTTGGAGCTACGGGAACGATGACGAAGAACCTCACAGGGATATTAAAAACCATCCCTGGGAATATTATAACAAACGAACTACAGTTGGAGGCTGTCCGGGGCTCAGTGACGATCCTGAAGAGAGCCCTCGGCGCAAAACTTTGAGAACAGAAAACTTCACAACTTGTTCCATGAATCGTGACCCCTTACCGAAATAAAGGTGGATACTGGGAGGACTCCATTCCACATTCTGAAACTCACATGTGAAGATACCAATCAACAACACACATGCGTGCACGTTCGCACACACACACACTCTGAGACCTGGTATGTCTCAGTTTCACCTCCTGAAACCCACCCACATGTGAAGATAGCAGGCAGCAGTAATGTGCAGGTACACATGTGTGCACGTACGCACGCACACACCACACACACACACACACACACACACACACACACACACACATACACGGAGGTGGATACTTTGAGACGTGGTAGGTTTATGTTTCACCTCCTGAAACCCACCCATATGTGGTGATAATAGACAACAGCAACTTGCATGTACACACACAAACACACACTCATACGGAGGTGGATACTTTGAGACCTGGGAGTGCTCCATTCCACTTTCTGGAACCCCTATATGGAGATAATGACCAATAACCAATAACCAATAACACACACATCAGTGCCAAGTGCCATTGGAGTGATCCAGTTTATACACATACACACAAGTGCAAATGTACACACACATCAAGTAAATACAAAGGACAAACACAAAGATTTACCTTGAAACAGCATTCTTTGAAAGAGGATTTAAAGTGGGTAATTGGTGAAATTCAATTCAAAAATGTATCAAGCCACAGAACACAAAATGTCGATCTATACTCTATACCTTCACAGCTCGAACAAACATGGCGAACACCTGGTCGGATATGCCTGGTGTTGACTTAATGGTTAGGGTGGTGGGCTTGGGATCCAAGGATCCTGAGTTCAGAAACCCACTTTGCTGTTGAATTAATACCAGTTGGAGTTGACTCTGCATGTCATCCTTCTGAGGTCTGTGAAGTGAGTACCAGTGTACTGGGGTAATAACCATTTAGGGTAACCTGTGTTGGAGTCGTGACTTGTCCAGGACTCAGCAGCCCCATGTGACTTATGGTGTGAAAGGAATGGTATTAATGTTATTAATTTTATGATGCAGCAAAGCACAGATCCAGTACTATTCACAGTACTTGCTGCACAACCTGTTCGCATCAACTGTCGTCTACCACACCAACACATTTTCTCTGTCCTGCTGATCACCAGTTAGGAGGTTTGCAGTCAGGAATACTAAATTAAACAAAAGGAGAACACTGAGCCGAGATGTGACATGATACTGACGACACGCACATAAATTATGCTAACACATGATCTCCAAACTAGGATGGCGTTTGTGTGCCACTCGGGTCTTCGAAGATTGCGATTTATGCCTTTTGTCATCACGAATAAATGAAAGCAGAGCCACCAATCTAGATTTTGCCCTTGTTATAAATTAGTCCATAGATATGGCGTCCGTCCAGTGTGTGGAGTTGGCACGGTCATATTCAAGTTGTGTGTGTGTGTGTGTGTGTTGTGTGTGTGTGTGTGGTGTGTGTGTGTGTGTGTGTGTGTGTGTGTGCGTGCGTGCGTCCGTCCGTCCGTCAGGCCATAACTTCTTTACCATTTGAGCTTTTGTCATCAAATTTCAAAAAACCATTTTCATGAGAATACGGAGAGGACTAATTAATAATTGGGTCAAGGGGCAAAGTCACAGCAATTACAAACAGGCTTATTAGCTCATTCCTCATGGATTATGTAATTACCTCCGCCATCTCGAAGATGGATGGAGGTTACTGTTTTCACCCCTTTCTGTTTGTTTGTTTGTTTGTTTGTTTGTGAACGTATTACGGAAACTCCTCGACGGATTTCGACGAAACTTGGTGGGGGGGTTAGGTATGGTCAAAGGATCATGCCATTAAATTTGGACTTGTCCCCCCCCCAAAAAAAATTGAGAAAAAAAATTTTTTTTTTTTGCATTTCTACATGTTTTAAGTGATTTCCAACCCCCCCCCCCCCAAAAAAAATTGTTCACGAAAAATTGTTTTTTTTTTGCATTCTTACATATTTTAAGTGTTTCCAACCAACCCCCCCCCCCCCCCCAAAAAAAAATTTGTTAGAGAAATATATATATATTTTTTGCATTTCTACATGTTTTAAGTGATTTCCAACCCCCCCCCCCCCAAAAAAAAAATTGTTAGAGAAAAAATTTTTTTGCAACTTTTTTCAACAAAATTTCGATTTCTTTTTTTGCATTTCTACATGTTTTAAGTGATTTCAACCCCCCCCCCCCCAAAAAAAATGTTGGAGAAAAGAACTATAATGTCAGCACTGTTGCATCATATTTAATGAATAAGATATAAGGTTCACTGAGTGACCCAGCAGTATTGGCGGCGGAGGTTTTGCACTCTCCCGAGTGCTCCCCCTGTAGTTGTTTCTGCGTTTCTTTATTTACTATTTGAACTTTTGTCATTAAATTTTCAACACACCTTTATTTTGAGAAATTTAAACATTTTTTTGGAGCTGTTGTTTTATGTCAAGTTTCGCTCGAGTACAAAGTGGATGTCGATGGGTTTTGGATTTTGAGATGTTTTCTCGTTATTATTTTTGGTTGGTTGGTTGTTGTTCTCATGGCTGATTACTCGTGGATGATCCAACAATTTGTCTGCCAATATAACAATGGCTCCCAGTTCTTTCATTGGCTTTCCAACCAGCACTTATACTTTGTCAGTCCATTAAAATCTTATTCTCCCCCTTTGACATTAACTTCCAGGATAGTTTTCTTGAGGCTGTCAATTTATCGGTGGTTGTCAACACCACTGGGAGGTTTGCCATTTGGCTGTCATGCCCATGTTTTATTCATCTCATTTACTTAATTTCTCAATTTACTTATCTTGTCATTCCAAATAATGAAAGAACGAATATATAATTTCAAAATAACTGACATAAAAATATTTTTTGCAAAGGAGGGAAAATTTCATCAGCATCGTAAAAGTATAATGGGGGAGAGATACATTGAACATTACATATAACCAAGATGCATTCAGGAAGAACCTGATCCACATTTTAGTGTCACGAACAAATACCACCCTCTCTTCGCTGACAGGAATATTAAAAGAGGGGGTTAGAGAGAAAGAGGGGTGGGAGAGAAAGAGGAGTGGGAGAGAAAGAGGGGTGGGAGAGAGAGAGAGAGAGGCGAGAGAGAGGTGGGGGGGAGAAGAAGAGAGAGAGAGAGAGGTGGGGATGGGAGAGAGAGAGATAGGTGGGGAGAGAGAGAGAGCGGTGGGGGGGTGAGAGAGAGAGGTGAGGGAGAGAGGTGGGGGAGAGAAGAGACAAGGAGGGGGGGAAGAGAGAGGGAGAGGGGGAGGGGGGGAGAGAGGGGAGAGAGGTGGGGGGGAGAGAGAGAGATGGGGGGAGAGAGAGAGGTGGGAGGGAGAGAGAGGTGGGGGGAGAGAGAGAGAGAGAGAGAGAGAGAGAGAGAGAGAGAGAAGAGAGAGAGAGAGGTGGGAGAGAGAGAGAGGTATGGGGGAGAGAGAGAGAGAGAGAGAGAGAGAGAGAGAGAGAGAGAGAGAGATAGAGAGAGAGGGTGGAGAGAGAGAGAGATATAGAGAGAGAGAGGTGGGGGGGGGGGGGAGGAAGGAGAGAGAGGGTGGGGGGGAGAGAGAGAGAGGTGGGAGGAAGGAGAGGTGGGAGAGAGAGAGGTGGGGGGGGGGGGGGAGAGAGAGAGAGAGAGAGAGAGAGAGAGAGGAGAGGGAGGTGGGAGAGGAGAGGGAGAGGAAGGGTGGGGGAGAGGGGGAGGGAGAGAGGTGGGTAGAGAAGAGGGGGGTGGGGGGGAGAGAGAGAGAGAGAGAGGGAGAGGGGGTGGGGGGAGGAGGAGAAGAGAGAGAGAGAGAGAGGTGGGAGAAAGAGAGAGAGATAGAGGGAGAGAGAAGAGAGAAGAGGAGAGAGAAGAGAGAGAGGTGGGAGGGGGAGTGAGGGGAGACAGAGTGAAGGGAGAGGGGAGAGAGAGAGGAGGGAGGAGAGAGACAGAGAGAGAAAGAGGAGTCGCAAGTCACAAGTTGGCATTTGTAGTTTTGCCACGTATGCCCTTCCACAAAACTTCCTTTTGTTTTTTCTTTCTTTTTATTTGATTGTGTCACAAACCTGTGCATTCCCTGAACCCATTGTCGTTGGTTTCTTTGAAATCCGTTAATCCGTTCTCAAGTTGTGGCACGACAAACAAACAGACAGACATGGCTCCTTTTATATAATAGATTGGTCCTCTTTACAAATGGAGAGGGTGAGGGGTTGGGAGAAGAAGGTAGAGTCCAGAGAGGGAGAGGGATATTGAGATGAAGAGGAAGAGGGAGGGAGAGATAAAAAGAGAGAATGGAGATTTTGAGTGGGTTGTGGAAGAGAAAAAGATGTGAAAAATATCTGAGATGTAGTGAAGCTTACTGTATAAGCTCGTTTGAAAAACTTTGCTTTTTATTCGTTTATAATGGGTATGTTTTCCAAAGTGCTCAAAATGTCATCCTATCATCTTGTTCGCCTCTCAGGATACTTTCTTTCCCTTGGCTCTCTTTTCCTGCATCTCCCAATTATAATGAAATGTTTCCCTTAATGTTGCTCTCTCTCTCTTCTGCTTTCGTCTTTTTGAACTTCTGTAGTAAAGCATTCCTGGACACTTGGCAATGCAATTTTTTTTTTCTCATCCCCAGGTTTTACCTAATCGCATCCATTAGTTGAGCCTTGTTATTTGATCCTTTCAATGTGAATCACTTATTCAAAGCTCAGCGCTCTGTGCATCCTTTGTGACAGATAGATTCATGGTGATTGTTTGGTCCTGTGTAACCCCAGCACAATCCCAGCTCAGCGGTACTACTTGGCCGTGGATCCTGGCTCTGGCGATCTGTACGTGTCAGACGGTGGACGGCATCAGGTGCTCAAGGTTCCTGCGCCACGCCGTGCAGCCCAAGAGGGCGGTGATGCCCAGGTTGTGGCCGGTACAGGAGAACAATGTTTACCTGTTGACGAGGCACAGTGCGGTGATGGAGGGCGTGCCACATCTGCACGTCTGGCCGGACCACGTGGTGAGGAGGTCAAAAGTTCTCAACCTCCTGGTTACAGCATTAACTTACATTCACCAAGTAAAGTCGTTGACGAATTTAATACCCTATAATCAATACAACAGTATCTCATTACTTCCAAAACATTAACTAGCAATGTCATTCTGGCAATCAAACGCATCAATCACATTGGAGTCGCTTCACAACTCGCCTAGTTCCTTATCCTGTGTTTATCATTTGGATGTTATTTGCCCTGTGGGTGTTCTGAACGTTGATTACTAATTAAGCTGGCAATGCAGCTATTGATAAATATTTCTAGTGGTGGCGGCAAAAAAAGTTTGAGAAATGAGGTCATTACTGGCCTCCCGGCGCT
The DNA here is from genome assembly GCA_035128595.1 of Eptatretus atami. Lineage (NCBI taxonomy): Eukaryota > Metazoa > Chordata > Myxini > Myxiniformes > Myxinidae > Eptatretus > Eptatretus atami. Next base: position 45,060,727 of record CM068967.1, read on the forward strand.
TGGCCCGAGCCTGCCTGCCACCCCCCATAATTGCCCTCTCTACTAGATCAGTCAAGGGTATTTAATCCAGGCCTCCAAGATTACGGGCTTAGTGCAGCCAAACACTCTAATTAACTCATTAAGCATTGCAAATGAGATCGGAGAGTTCAACCATTATACTAACGTTCTTCCAATTTCGTCTTCTTTTTTCCTTCTTCTTTGGTCTCTTGTTCATTTTTGTTATGATTATTGGTGCCGGTTATTCATGGATTTGATGCTCAAACAAACTAAGCCAACCTGAAGCGTGTGTGTGTGTGTGTGT
>CM068967.1:45073970-45114904 GCA_035128595.1 Eptatretus atami
GTTTTGTCCTTCCCACTCCCGCCCCTCTTGTCTCACGCCCCCTTGATGTGCGTTGTGTGTTAGCTCTCACACGAGCCTCGAGAAGGTATACAAAAAAAACTAATAAGTGCCACACGTTGGCTATGAGAGTGGAGGAAGTCAGTAAGCCATGTGTGTAGCTGTCCTTTAATATCATTGGCAGACAGTTTGGACAGCAAGGCGGAATGCCAAACTGTAACAAAGGCACGAGATATGTCTAGAGAGACGGCCCTGATCTTATATCTGACATTGGGAGTTGGGAGAGTAGAAGCAGCATGGCCAAGCTGAAGTGACCTGGTCTCAAACCAAATTGGTGATCTCAGATGAGGTTGTTGGAGAGATGGAAAGATTTCATATGAACTGCTATGATGGATTCCATGACCTTGCTGATTATTGGAAGTCAGCTGATTGGTCTATCATAAAGGGGATCCGTTTTTGCACCTTTTTTATTTGGTACATTGATGTTGGCAGATTTCCAAGCATATGGAAGATGACCTAGCACAAATGACATTGTGAAAAGGGCAGACAGAGAATGTGCAAGAGCAGCAGAGCAGGTTTTTATGACATGTGAGCTGATGCCATATGGTCCAGTAGTGGAGTCAGAGTCGAGGGTTGAAAGAACATTCTCTACCTTCTCAGGTGAAAAAGACAGAGTCCAGTAGCAGTTGGGTACGACAGGAAAGTATGGATGCCAAGAGTGAGGGGTTGGAGATGCAAGATTTGGAAGCAAACACGGAATTGAGGCATTCAGCTTTCTCACGACCAGAGTCTGCTGTGGTGCCATTTGAAATAAGTGAAAAGTTGCAGGGGGAGCATACTCCAGAGCACAATCCAGAGTGTTAACAATAAACTTTTGTGATTTGTGTTATATAAATCTTTTTATCACTTTTTAACTGAGATAAGTCTATTTAAAGGACCGTGAGGGTCGAGTTAGGGATGAGCTCTGAACAAACATAAAATAATCTTAATGGCGTACGGCTCACATAGCCTCTCACAGTCAAACTCCTATCCACTGTCTTCAGGTGGCAGAGGTGTTACTCATCAAAGTGGAAGGTGCGAAAGTGTTTGTCAGGTGCTAGAACCAGATTGCTCATATCATGTGGGCTCCAGGTTAGATTAGACTCACTGTAACCTCTGCATGTCGAAAAGGCAACTAAAAGAGGTAATTGCTGGGGAAGCTGCAGTGGCAACGACCGCCAGTGTGGAGGACTATGAAAACTAGCAACAGCCTTGCAATATAGCAAGTGGCAGATGAACTCGATTTCTTGCCAATGGCACTTTGCACAGTCAGAGCTACAACCGGAAAGCAAGGAAATGGTCTGATATAGCTTGCTGAGTTCGTTCTTGGGACCGACATCTTCTATTAGCCCCTGAGGAAAGTCATGGTATCAACAACAAAACAACATAAAGAGCTTTAGAAAATGGGAGGGTGCTTACATTGAAGCAGACACCAGTCTAACCAGCAAGCACACAGGTACCATCATCAAGCTACTGCAGGAAAACTGCAACATGGAATGGAAGAAGTCTATTCAAAGCAGGTAAACTTGCAATTGTAGCAGAAGAGATGCAAAGGATGGAGATTGACATTTTGGGGATTTTGAAGTATTTTGGAGTGGAGTGGGAGATTTTGTATACAAATTTCCAAATGATAAATAATTCAGTTATTTATTCAGGAGGAGAGGAACATTTAAAAGGAGTCACACTAATATTATGAGGCAGGACAAAAGATAGTGTGATAGGTTATCAAACAAAGTCAGAACAATTACAGGTACATTCAAAGTACACCGCCCCCATGCCAAATAAATAAATAACAAATCCTCCAGCGTGCAACATTGCAAGGGTGCCTTCGGCGCCCGGCGATGCCGCCATGCAGCACATGGAGACGAAATTGGGAGGGAGCAGTGCACAATAATTGATTGATTAATTGATTAAATATAAATAAACAGGAATTGATTAATTGCTTAAATATAAATAAACAGCATAATTAAAATATATAAACAGTAATCGTGAAATAATTGATTTCACAATCAATTGCCGAATAGCATACCTAAAGGCGCTGTCACACCTTGAAGATTTAGCCAGCAATGGCAACGTATAAAAATGTATGTAAAACGTTTGCGTACGCTGAAATTTTGATGTTTTTTAAAGTTTGGTCGTATTCATAACGTGTTGGTCGCATGCATAACATATTAGTAACGGGCACAGAACGTTTCGTTGTCTTATAGATAACTTATACCAACGAATGCTTAGCCTGTTGTCGGCGTTCACAACCTATGCCCAACGATAGTTTAACTTAGGCATAGCGCGCTGCACGTATGCCGACGAACTCGTGCGTAGCCTGTTAAAACCTGCCGCACGCCGATTTAAATCATAACCGCCTGAAAATTGAAAGTGTCAACCACGCAGTCACACCTTGCCGATTTAGCCAGCGTATGCCGACCTATGAAAAATTTGCCGAACCAAGCTGGCACACGTTGAATACGGTATGGGTAAGTTGTGTATACGTTAAGAGCACGCTGAAAAACGATGAAGTACGCTGTCATATTTCGTGGTACGTCTCGTACGTCGTGAATTTCAAGCATGCTGAAAATTTTACGACGTACTCGCCGTATGGCTCACACGTTCGCTACGCTGGGAATAAGTTGTAGGCACGATATGCGATCGTTGACACACGTCGACACAAGTTCCTTGTAAGTTACTCGTAAGTCGAAACACGTCGAGGTAATGTTTAGCATACCCGAACTTATTTTCTCCGTCAAGGCACATTTTTTTTCTCCTTGGCTCCGTGAAGGCACGTGACGAAATATCTGAAGTTGTTGTTGTTGTTGTTTTTTTTATTATTATTATTTTTTTTAGTCTATCACGAATTTTAAAATATATTCGGACATTTGCTTTTAATTTTCGACATCGACGTGACAATATCCTCAAACAGAAAATATTCACAGAGGAGGAACTAAGAATAAGACATGAGCAAACTGAAGAGGCAATCGACGTGACGTAACGGCACGTGACGAAATATCGGAAGTTATTGTTGTTGTTTTTTTTGTTTGTTTTTTAAACGCTGCCAAATACGCCATTATACGGTAGCTGTAAATTAGAAACACGTTCAGTAAGTTCTGTGGTCGTCCGGAAGACGTCAATCAAATACGTCTACATACGTCAATATGCGTTGGAGGTACGTTACACATGGGTTCAAAGCACGTTACTCATAGGTTCGAAATAAGTTTTGTGTACGCTAAGCATTACCTAACGTGTTTTGACTTATGAGTAACTTACAAGTAACGTGCCTCGACGTGTGTCAACAATCGCATAACGTGCCTTGACGTGTGTCAACGATCGTGTAACGTGCCTACAACACATTACTCATAGGTTATAAATAAGTTTCGGGTACGCTAATCATTACCTCGACGTGTTGTGACTTATGAGTAACTTACAAGTAACGTGTGTCGACGTGTATCAACGATCGCATAACGTGCCTACAACTTATGACCAGCGTAGCGGAACGTGTGAGTCATACGCTGGCATACATCGTAAAATTTCAAGCATGCTAAAATTTGAGGACAACCACAAAGTACAACGATGAAAGCCAGCGTACTACGACGTATGGCAGTGTTTTTCAGCGTGCTCTTAACGTATACAAAACTTACCCATAATGTATTCGACGTGTGCCAGCCGTTTTAGACAAATTTTTCATAAGTCGGCATACGCTGGCTAAATCGTCAAGGTGTGACAGCGCCTTAAACCACTACTGTTTCATCCAAATCAGTAACCTTTTGAAAAATGGCTCCTAAAAATTAAGGAATTAATGCAAAAATTAATATTCAGTCGATTAATTGATTAATCAATAAATCAAAAATAACCTTTATAGCCAAATCACTTGTTCACTATCATGTCCAAATAGCTTCCTAGCTCAAAAAGGTGCCTGAGATATTGCCCATCCATCCAAAGGGACCATACTCTGTGCAGTGTTGGTACTGCCTCAGCAGTCTCCTTGGCTATTGGATACAATCCTGGACAGGTCACCACTCTGACACAGGATACCAGAAAGCTGGCACTCATTTTGCCAACCTCAGAAGGATGACAGGGAGAGTCAACCCCACCTGGTATTAATTCAACAGCCAAGTGGGATTTTAACTCAGGATCTAGGATCCCAAGCCCACCACCCTTGACCATTAAGCCAACACCAGGCATATATTGCCTGGACAAACAAGAAAGAAAATAATTTGTTGATTAATTGATTAATCAATAAATCAAAAATAGCCAAATCAAATATAGCTATATCAAATGTAGCCCTTTATCGCCAAATCACTTTGTCACTGTCGTGTCCAAAGTCAGCTTCCTCGCTCAAAAGATGCCTGAGATATTGCCCAGATGAGAAAGAAAATAAATAAGGAAATAAAAAATGGATACTAATTAAGTAATTAATCAATTAGTTGATTATTCAAAAAAATGAAAAGTGTTGTTTTTGCCGAAGCACATCTTCCCATTTATCCCCAAATTTCAGCTTCCCAGCTCAAATGATGGCAGTGATATCGACCCAACAAACAAACAAACAGACGAGAAGGGCACTTGGTGGAGTGCATACCTCTGCCATGCAATACCTGATCCACGAGAACATATCAGGCCCATGCTATGTATTGATAATTCGATAATCATGCTATGTATCGTTTTTGGCCCTATCTCTCAATGGTTCTGTTCTTACATTTAGCAGTTTGGCTGCCAGGTAGCCATCATTTCTTGGAAGTGTGGCTGTGCTGCTGATGCTTTATCCCTCCACCAGTACACTGGTACTCATTTCACTGACCTCAGAAGGATGACAGGCTGAGTCAACCCCACCTGGTGTTAATTCAGCAGCCAGCGGGGCTCAAACTCAGGACCCTAAGATCCGAAGCCAGCCACCCTAACCCTTAAGCCAGCACCAGGCTCTCTCAATGGTGAAGAATCACTTAAAATGAAAATTTAACAAAAACTCATCCGGATCTGGATTCAGATCTTCACCAAAATCGAATCAATTAGTCTTTGTCACACACCCAACCTGTCCACTAAGTTTCGTCCGAATCCGTACATAATCTTTTGAGATATTGTGCTATATATCATATTTGGCCATATCTCTCAATGCTGAAGAATCACTTTAAAAATTCGCAGATCTGGATCTGGATTCGGATCTTCACCAAAATTAAGCGTTGCTGTCCTTGGCTGATCACCTACATAAACAAAAAAAAATTTCTTGAAAACTGTGGCCAAAAATCGTGTGACAAACAGAAAAACAAACAGACAAACTGATAAACAAACGCCACAGACCAACATACTTGCCAAAAAAAAATTTCGCCAAGTATCAAACAGAGTAAAAACTGAGTACTCCCTTCCTTCGACGCCCGGCGATGACATCATGTATCGTCTGGATATAGAATTGAGAAGGAGCGATGTACAATAATAACGGCACGAATCGCCGCAACACTGAAAAAGATGAGAATATGCCAAGTTTCTGCGCCAGCAATTGAAGACACAGACAAAGCAATGGAGGGTTTTACAAACAGGTTGAATGCGCAGTCGAAGAACAAGAGAAGTGAACGATGTAGAAATAATAATGGGATATTTCAACTCCACTTATTGGAAGGAAAACACCAGGATATAGTAGTGCCACATGGATTGGGAGAAAGAAATGAATGAGGAGACCATCTGCTTCAATTTTGCATGAAACACAACATGACGATAAGTAATACCTGGTTCGAACAAAGGACAGCAAGACGTACATGGACATCGACTGATGGCATGATCTAAAATCAAATTGACCACATCTGGATACATAAAGGATGTAGGAATAGTGTTATAAATGCAAAAACAAGGCCTGGAACAGACTGTGGTTCTGATCACACCCCTGTCATGGTGAATCTCAAAGTAAAGCTAAAGAAAATGAAGAAGGGTAAGAAAATAAAGAGATGGAATACAGCAAAATTGAAGGAAGTACTGTAGGTGTTAAGAAAGCATTTTAGAAGGAGTGTGAGTGCCAGGTGAAGGAAATCACTAAAGACTACACCCGGAGAGCACATGGCAGCAACCGAAGCTATCACTGACAGACGTTGCATCCAACATATGTCGAAAAATAGAAAATATGAAAAAACAAAATTGGATGACACCAGAAATAGTAGTAAAAATGGGACCGTGCATCCTGAAGCTCACCTGGATCAGGAGCAACAGTCACTCAAACTCTCCGCAGACCCCCTTAGACCATGATTTTTTATTAATGCCATGAACAAACTTTAGTACATCATGGGTGATGAAGGTTGTGGTCAAGTTTCATTGAAATCATGTGTGTAGTTTCGGTGAAGAGAGCAAATACCTATTTTGGGGGGGTTAACAACCCCACCGTAGACCCCTTTAACGAGCGCAGATTTTGATGTGGTCAATAAACTTTGGTACATCATGGGTGATGAAGGTTGTGCTCAAGTTTCATCAAAATCCTGTGTGTAGTTTCGGAGAAGAGAGCAAATACATATTTTGGGGGGTCAAACCCCAATCCCCTTGACCCCCTTAATGAGCAAAGATTTTGATGTGATCGATACACTTTTGTACGTCATGGGTGATGAAGCTTGTGCTCAACTTTCATCGAAATTGTGTCTGTTGTTTCAGATAAGAGAGCAAATGCCTATTTTGGGGGGTCAAAAAAAACCCCCATATACCCCCTTCATGAGCACAGATTTTGATGCAGTCGATACACTTTGTTTGGTGCATTATGGGTGATGAAGTTTGTGGTCAAGTTTCATCGAAATCATGTGTGAAGTTTTTGAAAAGAGACCAAATAGCTATTTTGAGGGAGGTTAACTCCCTCACCTCCCCCTTAGACCCCCTTAATAAGCACAGTTTTTGATGTGGTCAATATACTTTCGTTAGGCATCAGATCTGAAGCTTTTGACCAAGTTTCATCAAAATTGTGTGTATGGTTCAAGCGATAATGACTGAAGTGTTTACGGACTGACTGACTGACTCACCTCCGGACACTGCTTGGTCGCATCAGCTCATCTGACGAAAGTCCAGGTGAGCTAAAAATGGAAGAAAGAAGAAAGGTTAAGAACAATACTAAGAAATGCGAGAAACCCCCACAGTGGTCCGAAAAATGTTGAAAAACAAGGATATAGTACTGACGTAGAGGAAGAAGTGTCCTCGTATTGAATAAATGGAGGGAAAGAATAATCCAACGAATTATCATAAAATCAAACAGCCAAAACACATGCAAGAAATACACTTCACAACAAGAAATAAAGAGCCAGATCAGATCTGTGACAGATCTGTAGCCTGATCAGGTCCAACCCAGTGTCACCGCAAGGAGATGCTGAGCTGACCCTCCCTCCCCCACCCCCCCATCCCATTCCCACAAAGGGATGGAGCGGGAATCCCCCCCCCCCCCGTCTCCCTCAAAATACAGGCACCTAATGTCACCGCACGGGCCTTGAGGCTGCGAAGGTGCTCCAACACCCGTTAGGATTGGGCCTCGGGTCTATCCCCCTATGTTAGGATGTAGTCTGTCGTCCGACAGGTCATCATCCGATCTCTGAGATTATCTACCATCCCCGGGAAGCGAGGAACCGAGCGCACATAGGCTTGTTGCGGGTCAAGGGCGATGTGATCAAATAGGAGTGGGGAAAGCCATCGGCGGAGTCTGACTCTGCCACGGCCCTCCACCCCCCGCCAGCCGCCACCAGCCAGGCCTCGGACAAGCATGCCAAATCGGCATCCTATCAGGAGCCGCAGGCAAGCGAAGCCGCGGCCCACCTGGTTTGGCATCCAACGATGCACCCAGCCTTCAGCGAGGTTAGGCCTCCACGTAGCACGAGCTCCAAGCTACTCCAATGGTGAGAAGTATACTGGAGTAAACCACGGGATCTGACCCATGAGACCAGCCTGGGGTGAACCACCTGTAGCACTTTGGCAATCCATGCAACGCAGTCAGGGCACTAGACCATGAGGTCCAAGGCCACGGGCCCGAGTACAACCCACCAGGGGAGGTCTTTGTTATGCTCCGCTAAGTGGAGCCTAGTGCTGACCAACCCCTTGAGAGGGAAGGCCAGTGTCCAATGGCCAAAGGACATCGCACGCTGGCACACCTCCACGTGCTGTGAGACCATTGAGGGCAGCTCTTGCTCTTGCAGTTCCGACCATTCCAGTTTGATTGTAAATCTGAGCTGCTGTACTCTGCACGGGACCCCTGGCACGCTGGCCTGAATCTCCGAGCGGACCGAGAAAAACTCTTTGAGGAAGATCACATGGTGCATTGATCAGAGGTGCTTGCCCGCAGAGAAGCGGCCTCCCAAAAGGGTAACCGCCTCAGTGTAGGATCGCTCCACCGATGGAGACCAGGCCGTGACCAGGTCGTCACCTCAGATTTGAAATGGCTGAGGGGCTCATGAACTGTGGTCATCTTGGTGCCCAAAATCTCATCTTGCAGATGTTATTGTGGACTGTGCCCACCAGAGGTGTATGATGCTGAGGATAGACCAAAAGAGCAGGAGGCCCATTAGGACCCCCCACTTACTGAAGTACTCCTCTCCATCAGGCCACTTAACCATCTGTGGCCCAAGGCCGAGAACCGTGACCCACGTCATCCAATCTGGGAGACCCAGCCCCTCCACGACCCCCAACCAAATGGCCTTACAATGGTGGAGAGGGAGGATGTCCATGGCAGAAGTCAGAGGTCAGGGAGGATGTCCTGCTCCAGTGCTCGGTCCTTTCTCAATAAGGCGAGGACCTGGGTGCGGAAAGTATGCAGGAGGGCTCCGGGGTCATATCAGGCCAGATCAGATCTGGCCAGATGTATTGTCAGGTCAAGACAGATCAGATCTGTAACTTGCTATGGGTAACATGTAAACCGGTTCTAACCTGTTCATGGTTGAGTGTCAGTGACTAAACTGGCTCCCCACACAAGATCCCCTCGTGTGGGAGGGTGTATGGACATGGACACTCAGCAGAATTAAATACAAAAAAATGCCGAAGGGCAGAGGAGCTCCTTGTGATCCAATGGCCATCCACATCCAGAATGTTGTGAACATCAATCAATTAGCTTAATCTCACTCGCATTGAAGGTATTACTACACCTGATGAAAGGGAGGATATCACCATTAATAGAAAAGTGTCTGAGCAACAACAAAGTGGGATTCAGAGAGGGAAAGGGAGCAGGGGATGGTACATGCCAACTGAGGATGTTAACCAAAGGAGTGATACAAAGAAATAGAAAGTTATTTGTATATTTTCCAGACGACACAAAGGCCTTCTACAGAGTTTAACATGACAAACTAATAGAGATAATGAAAAAATATGAGATACCATTGGAGGAAATTTAGTTGATCTCAAAAGCTTCATTTGAAAATGTTTAAAATGTGTCAGTAATTGCATTTTTTGGTATTTGACCTTTTGACCTTTCCCCAGAGAGCAGGGCCACAAATGATAGTGCTCCCATTCCTTCTTGCCACATGGTGATCATAATTACAGAGTTTGGTGAATTTTTTTTCACAACCGCTTAGGAGGCGATAGCGTGACGGACAGACGGACGGACAGACGGACGGACAGTCAGACAGATCCGATTACAATATTCCCTTGTTTTTTTTCAAAAACTGTGGGGATAACAAACTTTTGCAAAGTTAATCCTCAAAACCTTGTGTTTATAGTTTGACGGTAAACATAACAGTTGTTAAATTGTGAAATGTAATTGTGTTCGTTAGAATTAATTGTTTTAATTGAAATTAATTGTGTTGATTAGTTTAATTGTGTTAAATTGTGTTAAATTGTGATTGTTAAGTTGAGTGTAATTGAATGAGTGGCATTTTCAATGTGAAGTAAGACTGTGAAAAGAAACAAGACCAATGTGAAATAAGACCGTAAGACCCAAGAAAAAGTTGATCAAAATACAATAAAAGTTTCCGCATCAGTTGGACTGGTGAATATGGATCTTTTTTTCTAGTCACTCTAAGATTCGCGTTCATCAAACCCGAGCAATACATTAGTTGAGACTAAAGTGCACCGGTGCATCAATGCCCTCGTTTGTCTTGTGCTTTTGTTCCAGGTACATTTGGAATGGCCAACAGGCCTTGCGGTCAATCCTGTTGATGACTCACTGTACATCCTCGATGGATCAGTCGTCCTTCGCTTGGCACATGGGCGATGGGCCCGTTTGATAGCTGGCCATCCAGCACATTGCCAGGCACGACCTGCTGCTACCACCTCTCCACTATCACTACCACTGCTACAGGTACCGGTAGCCCTCACACTTTCCTCCACCGGTGACCTGTTTGTCGCTGAGTCTGATGAACGCAGCATCCACCGTGTTCGTCATGTCACTCCTGATGGCCATGTAACGTTACTTGCCGGAGCGGTACGACCGCCGACTTGCGATTGCAGTACACAAGACTCTCCCAACTGTCCACCCTGCTTTGGAGGTGATGGAGGTTTTGCACGAGATGCATGGCTCAATGGACCTGTTGCCTTAGCATCTTGCCCAGATGGAACACTCTTTGTGGCTGACCTGTGGAATGCACGAGTACGCAGTGTGCGCAAGGCTCGTCCTCAGGCGGACCCTAATGGGTTGTACAGCATAGCTGCCCCAGCGCGTGGAGAGCTGTATGAGTTCAACAGCGCAGGTTTACATATTCGTACCTTGGCCCTGCATTCCGGAATGCCTCTCGTCAACCTGAGCTACGAGTTAGGCGAGAGGGGGCAACCACGCCTATCACGCCTAACGGATATGCACGGCAATGAACTGAGAGTGGAACGGGCGAGCGACAGCACGATGGTTCGCCTCCTCTCGCCAGATGGCACACTCAGTGAACTCTTGTTCAGCACAGAGAGTGGAAAGCAGCTTCAGTCCCTGGAGAGTAGTGCTCGGCAGCTGGCTCTCTTCACTTACCATGGACGTGGTGGTCTACTCGCGAGCATCAGTGACAGCAGTGGTTGGCCCACCTTTTACGAGTGAGTTTGAGCTTCGTTCTGATTTTTTTTTTGTCATATATTCCCCAAAAATGTTCTCATGGGCATGCATTGTCAAAAATGATAATTTGTCCACATTGCCCGTGTATAATTATATTGAATGAACCTCTTCATACGTCATACTTACTGAACATATTGGGCTGTTCACAAATTGTCGACGTGAAAGTAACTTAGCAAGCCACTTTGCACAAGCACTTCTTTTTAGGCACAAAGATAATGGGCCTAAAATTGTGCTCATATGTTTGGTACATCTGTGGCAGCCTTTGTTCCAGATAATCTTTCATCGAGTATGTGCAGGCCACAGATGTTGCTGTCCTCCAGGGGCACTCTCAGCCTGCTGGAACATGACATATCTGGCCTGTGATTACAGTGACATTGCATTTCATGCCGAGCCAAGATGCGGGTAATTAAAAAAAATTGGGTCAGTAAGTCTGTGGCCTTAATAATGTGCCAGAAGCACGAACAATTTAATTATATTGCATTATTCACATTCTGCAAACCAACAACAGCCATATATGAGTGCATTCAGGGAGCCAACTGTCTTCTTTTCCGCTCTCATGTGCAGCATGTGGCTGCTGGTTGCATCATCGCTCAGGAGCACAGCTGTGCAGTTGATGCGGTGTCCCCTGTAGGTCAGAGCAGAAATTTGTAGATTTTGTCCAGGGTGCGATTGATCGATTGTACTCTCCAGTTGGCATTTTGTCGATCCCAAGCCAGTTGGTCAGTTTAAAATGGTGCTCTGCGGAGCGATCGACCAAGACCAAAGACTGTGCCATTCATGTTTGAGAATGTGAATGTCATGTTTGTTATCTGGTGGATAAACCACCGCAAATCACACTTTCACACCAACTTTGGTTTAAATTACCTGAAATTTGTGAAAAAGGGAAGCCTGTATTCGTTCAATGTTCCTGGACCCACAAACACTACTGCACATCTTATAAATGCAAATAACTGGCTAGTTTGTGTGAGCCGTGAGTCATGGCCATATCTTTTCATCTTTTCAACAGTCGGCCAACATGGCCACATGAATCAAGGCAAGACGTGCAGTCACAATGACCTTTTGAAATGTAAACACAACGATGTTATATCGTGACGTCAAGGTGCTGTTGATCCAACTCTCCCAATTAAACATCTGACATCATCATGGTGTGCCTAATCAATAGTTCCAGTCTAGTTGGTGTGCGGTTGTGGTGAGTGGAGATGGTACAGGAACCGTGCACGTATGGCCAATTTCACAAGACGGCCAGGTCTACATGGATCTTCATTCCCCTTGTTGGTGGATTTGCCATCGTTAGCTAGCCTCAAAGGAAGACTTTGATGCTCTGTCATAATAAAATCACTTGAGATGTACTGTATTTTTAATTTGTCATCGGAACGTCGTGATGAGTATAAAGCGACATGTACGTCTGTAACTGACGCCTTCTGCATTTTCAATTTTCTCGAATCATTGAGTGACATATTATCATGTGGTGATCACATAATCACATATACAGTCTTACACCACACCTTGGTTTGCCTTCAAACAAAGCCTGACATGGAGGCAGTTGGGTTGGCAACCCTAACCACTGCCAATTAAAAGAGGCTACCAACCAACATTCCGAACAATGGAGAAGGGCTACCACCAACATACCTAACAAATGGAGGAGGCTACCAACAACATACTAACAAATGGAGGAGGCACCAACCACATACCTAACAAATGGAGGAGGCTACCAACCAACATACCTAACAAATGCAAGAGGCTACCAACCAACATACCTAACAAATGGAGGAGGCTACCAACCAACATACGTAACAAATGGAGGAGAGGCTAACCGACCAAATTCCTAAGAAATGGAAGAGGCAATCAACCAACATACCAAACAAATAAGAAGAGTCGACCACAACATCCCTAACAAATAGAAGAGGCTACCAACCAACATCCCTAACAAATAGAAAGGCTACAAACCAACATACTAACAAATTGAAGAGGCTAAGCCTACAAATATACCTAATAAATGGAAGAGGCGATCAACCAATATTCCTAACAAATGGAAGAGGCTACCAACCAACATATCTAACTGTGGATTGGGCATGTTGCACATTATGTACACCTGCTGTGTAAGTTTGATTTGCTGTGACTATCGTATTATGTGATGATCCAGCATCACTACCGTAACACCATATGTAGGTTGTTTTTCATTATGTCAGGCTTTTCAGCAGTTTGTGTCTATGCTATGCCACCAAAAGTCATGAGACACAAGATTATATTAACAATGAATGAGGAGACATTTAATATCCTGTTGGGCAGACCTGTTCACTCACAACAGGTGTGTCTTTTTCTGCCATACCTTGCATAATTTGCTTCTCTCTCCTTTAGGATTTTGTGGTCATTATTGGTGAGCCTATAATTAACGTCCCAACACGTCCCACAGCCCCTGCTTTCAGATTTCAGAAATGTCCTCCACAAAAGCTGTTTTCACATTTAAAGGACTAAAGATACCTATTGAATTGTTTGCATTACCAAAGCTGCATTGGCCACTCTGATAAAAGGCTTATGTGAAATGGTTCTATCTTATTCCATAGATTGCAAGACCCAGAATTATGAGTTCTTGCCTGATTTGTTGACTCCCCAAACATAAATCCAGGTTTTCAGCTCAAACCAGATAGTATAGCAGTATGTTACCTTCTTCATTTGTGTTCTGTACAGTTACGACTCAACTGGACATCTGCAGAATGCAACCTACCCAGCAGGAAACATGGTGAGTTTGTCTGCAGACATACAAGATGGTGGTTACCGTGTGCGGGTACAATCATCGGATGCAGATGACAAGGACTTGGCTATCACTTCAAATCTATCTTTGGATGGGGCAAGCTACACATTACAACAAGGTTAGTTACAAACAACGTCCCATTTGAACTTTTCTATTCCTTTTTCTACACATACCGGTGGTTGTTTACCGATTGTTTATTGGTCCTTCATGCTAACCGTAATTATATAGTTGTTCAGATGGTTATAATATCTTCAGATAATGTATGACTAACTGAATCATATCTCTACCCTGATGTCCTTGACTCACTTGTTTCCCTACCTGGTTAAATTTCTTACTGCTTTGATAGACCTAACTGTCCATCAGGTGGTGATGCTGCTGTTTTATTTCAGCTTTCTTCCAAAATCTCTCTCTCTCTCTCTCTCTCTCTCTCTCTCTCTCTCTCTCTCTCTCTCTCTCTCTCATCTACATTCTCTCTACATCTCTCTACATCTCTCTCCATCTCTCTCCATCTCTCTCCTTCTCTCTACATCTCTCTCCATTCTCTCTCCATCTCTCTCCATCCTCTCTCCATCTCTCTCCATCTCTCTCCATCTCTCTACATCTCTCTCCATCTCTCTCCATCTCTCTCCATCTCTCTCCATCTCTCTCCATCTCTCTCGCTCGCTCTCTGTAATGTAACACTCTTGTATCTGTATGTGGTTTATCACTTCCCACCCCCACCCCCTGCCCCCGGCCCTTCACTTATCATATGAGTTCCTTTTTAAGGAACTTCAATAGAGGGATAGGAGGAGGAGAATAAGGTTGCCATTAGGCCCATCAAGTTGTGAAGAAATTGCCAGAGAGCATCTTTCCTTCTCCACCTGAAAATACAACCGACCTTAACAAGAGAAAGCAATTATCTGAAGCATGATGCAGCATTATTCCCCAGTTTTGGCTAATGGCCAGCCTCTCATTATGCTCCCTTAGAAGTGCTGGTGGTAGAGATCAACACCCACAGACTCTATATGCTCGTTACACCGCCTTTCTGTGCAGGCAGGCCTTGTTGCCACATCATCTCTGACACTGTAACGAGCAGGCTGAAAAGGGGAGCTCTGATATACCTGGCCAATGACCAGGGCACAGTGGGTTATGAGACCAACTAGGCTGAGACCGTCAAACATGGCACTTCATTGCACTCTGGTCTGATGAATCTGTGCAGCAGCAGTTGCGGTTGAGGAGACGTCATGACGTTGTTTTGAAAATTTGTCATGAGAATTGAAGTCAAAAGGGATTAATAACTCGCTCATTGCCATGAGAAGCTCAAAGAGCATAAGCGGGATTATAAGGAATTGGAAGACCGTACCACGGAGTCGGTCTGTCCTAAATTATTTATGAACAATTGTGTTAAGTTGTGTATCGATGTTCCATACCTATAATTTTCTATGGGACTCAGAGCTTTTTCTATAAGACTGCTGCACAGCATTTTTGGGGGATAAACTCTAATTGTAAATGTAGAGTAAATATGTGATGAGTGTTAGTGCTAGAAGTTCAATTTTAAGCCCATGTTTGAAAAGGCTGTTCCACCATTTTGATTTGCAGGAAGAACATAGAAATACATGACATCACATGTGACATCACATGTAAAAAAAAAACATGTTTATGTACAGTGAAAGCCAATACACCCTCATGGTCACCCCTCTCACTCTCTCCCCTATGGTATCCTTGTTGTAGATCACATTACTTGTTCTGCTCTTTGATCATTACACACAGGAACCATGTCTTTTATGGTTGTGCTGCATCATGCGTTTTATAATGTCCATCCCCGCCAAGCTCTCTTCGGTCACGCACACATCCAGAAACGAGGTCCTTGTTACCCACCAAAGTATAAGCTTAAGCTATCTTGCCTCCACTTCTTTGTCTTCTTTTCATACTTGTGAAATCACCTCTATGAGTCTGTCGTCCCGTACTCTTCTCTCGAGTTATCTATGAGTGCAGGCCATTCTCCTGCACTCCTTGTCCTCCTTATGATAATGAAGTTTTGTGTCTCCCTCTTCCTCCTCATTCCCCTCCTGTTTTCTTGGAACAACTCAATATTTGGCACATTTTTCCACAAAATACTGAACTCACAATGGGTAATCATGATTGCAACACATGATCAAGTTATACTAACTGTCATTGCGTGCAAAACTTTTGTGTGATGCTGACCTGCCTTGTGGCTTTTTGAGCAAATGCTTTCCATCGAGTAAAGAAGATACGCTAAAGATGCCTCTCGAAGTCTGATGGACTTATCTCGAAAAATAAATAAATAAATAAAAATAAAGACACCTCTTGATAGTAGATGATTTGTAAAAAAAAAAACATCGGATTCCTTCTCCCTTTCCAACCATGTTCATCAAAATGCAATTATTGTGGGATGGATGGGTGGTGGCGAATTAATTATATGCACCTTCCACAATCGTAAGCTGTTCAGAACATATGTATTGGAAATTTAGCTAAGTGTGCCCAATAATGGAGGCAATTACAATCCCTCTTCTGAAACAACCAGAGGTGTGAAGTAAAGGCAAAGCTGCACATGAATGTACATCAGTGCACATGTACTTGCAGATGAATTACAAGGACATTAGTATCGACAATGGACAATCAGGTGAACCTTGGTTCTTTATATCATGAGCTTGGAGTTTAGACATGAACCCTGACATTCCAACCTAGATTTAGGGTTTTATCAAAACAAATTCGAAACAGATCTCCAGGGTCGATCCAGGGGGTGGGAGTGCACCTGACACCCCTCCCCCCAACCCCCCAAATAGGTATTTGCTCTCTTCTCAGAAACTACACACAGGATTTCGATGAATCTTGACCACAACCTTCATCACCCGTGATGTACCAAAGTTTATTGACTGCATCAAAATCTGCACTCACTAAAGGGGTCTACAGGAAGGTTTGACTCCCGAAAATAGTTATTTACTCTCTTCTACGAAACTACACACACAATTTCAATGAAACTTGACCACAACTTTCATCACCCGTGATGTACTAAAGTTGTTCACAGCATTAAAAAAAAAATGAGGGTCCGAGGGTTGTTAAGGGGGGTTTGAGTGACTGTTGTTCCTGATCCAGGTGAGCTTCAGGACACGTGATCCTACTTTTATGCCTCTGCTGACGAAGGTGGCAGAGACATTATGTGTTTCGATTGTCCATCCATCTGGTTGTATGTCCGTCCATGCTAATTTTATCTGTTTTCTCTGCAACTACTTATCCGATTGACACAAAATTTTCACCTTAGTTGAGATTCTGCATGTAGAATGGGTTAATGATAATTATGGCATCGTTGGCCATGTGGTGTGTCAGCCATGTTGGAAAAAAGGAAAAAAAATTGGAACTCTTTATCTCCAAAACTGCTCCATGGGAAATTAAAAAAAACTTGGCACATGGCATATACTCCCCATGGGAAACAAATATGATTTTTTGATGATGTCATAGACGGCTTTGTTATGATGTCATAATAGACGTCAAACGCTTTATCCGATTAATATGAAAAATTTTGAGGGTCATCTAGGGCTAAATTGGATGTGAGGAAAAATTGTTGACGTCATCAGTCATGTAGTTTGGCAGCCATATTGTTTTCAACATAAAAACCTTCAAAAATCCTCTTCTCTGAAATGACTGAACAGATCGAGACAAAATTTTTACAGGTATGATCGCCTATCCACGAGGAACAAAAAGTTATCTACCTATGACGTCATAGGTCGCATGGTTTGGCAGCTATGATTTTTTTGAAAGAATGAACCTTTAATAATAATCTTTTAAAAATATATTTCTCTTAAACCACTTCATCAATCGATGTGAAACGTCACAATTACGATATAGTAATCATGGGGAATACACATTTTAAATTTCAACCTGATTGGACGCATGGTCCGGCAGCCAGAATTATTTAATATTTTGAATCGGGATTCATTAAAATCAAACTTGGTGCAAGTATTATGATGATGTAATAAGGTGGGCAGAGGCATATCTGACGACTTCACGATGTCGTTTTCATTTGTCAAAGTGCCCTTCTAGTTTTCATTTGTATTAAGGTGTATATAACCGAAGATGTGGTCTCAGAATGTGGGATCCCCGATATTCCTTAGACCACAGCTGATGTTGACTGCAGCGTTCAACGTGGAACTGATTTGTATCATTCAGTTTGTTCCCATGGTGAATACTTGATGATTAACGAATTACTGGAATCACTTGTCATCGGAGATGCTTCTTTTCTCCTAACCATTCATGAACCAAGATGTAGAATGGTATCCCAGGTATCAGATAATCCATAGTCCCTCTCATTCTGTTTGAATTCACCACTCAGTCTGTGTTTTGAAGACTCAAGAACAAACTTTTTGACCGTGGGAAATTCTCCAAAGAATACAATAGGCATCGAATGTGTTGGAGAAGAAAGCTTTGTTATGAGTGATTCACATAGTCGAGATGATGAAGGAAAATGTTCAGCTGATGGCAAACCCGTAATTCTGAAGGTCACTTCTATGTCAAACCTTGTTCAGTATGTCAGAGACATTGATTTGTTTTGATCATTATGTCATTTGTTTCATTATGTGCAATGTCTGCTTTTCATTCAATTGGATTTTTATGATGAGAGTAAATGAGACCATAATTAAAATAAATGTTGAGTTTTGAGCAAAAAGTTTTTTTCATAAGAAGACTTTATTTCAAATATATTGGAGCGTTGTTTGTCTGCATTTAAAATAGTCTTTAGGATTAATGACAAAAAGGAACACCCACAAAAAAATGTTCCCCTCGCTCTGCAAGCAGGATTATGTTTTCAGAGCAATGTAAATTGTTTCCCCTCCGACCCCCCAACCTAAAATCATGGATCTGCACCTGGATCTTGCACTTCTCTTGATTACTACTTCTCCATTCTCAGCATGTGAAATCCTCAAATTTGAAAATACAAAGAACGTTATAAAGTTTCAGTCATTCTACTCTTTTTATTCCAAAAATAAAGTTTTCATCAACCAAATAATCAATTATTTCCATGAACAAGGAACTTGCAAGCTATCTGATAGATAAAAGTACAGGCTTTCAATGGATTTCTTTGCCATAACAGATACGATTATGTCACGAGTTCATTGCACAACACGCCAATAACTTGACGTCACATTATACACATCAAAGATATTGGATATCATTGGAGTGATGCAACAAACTGCTGGAAAATAATTTAGGAAGTGAATGGTCATTATGCAATCGAATCGATGGTCTCCAACACTCATGTGTGGAATAGGCTTAAGACTTAAGGGTGATAAAACTTTGAGCTGAATGGACACTACCATTTTGAGTGATGGTGTGTATTATCGATTTGCAAATATATCTTCTGAGAATAGGTTGTTATGAATGACGTGCTCATTTATAATTTGTTGGTGCTATTTACTGTATCTGCTTCTTCGTGCCAATAACTGTCTCCTCGATGCAGGTGAGGCAGTCTGGCATTACGAGCTGGGTTGGGATGGTGGCGTGGAGGCTTCCTACCCCAATGGCCTGCGAACACAACTGCACACAGAACCACACCTGCTGGGAGGGTCATTGACACCTGGAGCTGCTCGTCGAAATCTCTCTTTTCCTGGGACTGTACCAGGATCCCTGGCTGAGTGGAGGTTGCGCAAAGAACAGCGAGAGGGAAGAGTCGTCCTCCTTGGTCGACGTCTGAGGGTGGGGATAGATGTGAATATTATTTTAAAATGTCTTTTATTGCAGCAAAACGATTTTTACTCAAACGTTTATAATGTGGTCAATGATATGAGAGTTATCCTGTGATACTGGAATTGCTAATATTTTGGAGGGCTCAAATTCAGCACCTCTTTGGTTGTTACACCCTGCCTAGACCCCTCAAACATACTGTGCTAATAACCATTTATTATACATTCACGTCATAAGTAAAGGATCGTGGAGTAGTCCACCATGGTTTTGCCCATGGTTGACGACTCCACGATCCTTTACTTGTGACCTTCAATCCGGACACACGAGCCAAGACTCGGAGTCTAATGGCCGGAGGAAGCACACTGGGAAGCGGGTGAAACGCTGCCTGAGAACAGGTCTGCTTTTGCTTATAACTTAAAATTAGCAGAGTAGATCAAGTTACTTTTTTGGTTGGATGCGCCTTTCTTCTGTTTAAAAACTATTATCCCAACCACCCCGATCTTATTCCATTTATATACACACACCACACACACACACACACACCACACACACACACAACAACACCACACACACACACACACACACACACACACACACACACACACACATTTGTTTATTTATTTATGTGAAGAAGACCCACCCACATCTCTCACCTGTGAGTGGAGTGAATACCCAATCAGCTCTCACCTAATCGACTACACCCAGTTGGCTCGGATTTATATATATTATATATTATATATATATTATATATATTATATATAATATATATATATATATATATATATATATATGATTGACCCTTCCCACACTCCTCTAGCCCAAGTAGCTGCATAAAGCAACCTAAGAAGACTTACACACGGTAAGTGCTAACGCTGTTTAAACACTTCCCAGAGTTCCTCAACAACTAGAAAGACGTTCACACATAGTACACACATGAGAATCCCAATGCTATACACCCATCAGCTACCGGACCGTTTTCATCACTTATTGGCGAATCATCAGCAATAGCGTAAACAGCAATGCATACCAATGAGGCTCCCAAGTATGTACCATGTGCAAACGTCTAAAGCAGTCAAACGCTTGACTCATGTATCCAAAAAAAATCCTGTTAATCCACCCCATCCCCACCTCCTTCAAATTCCCTGCTTTCGTTCCTGAAAGTTCCTGTGGTGTCCATCTTGTATACGCCGTGTTCTCCGCCCCATCCCTCTCCCTTCCATAGATCTAATATCTCTGTTCCCCATTGTTTTGTCCTTCCCTCTCCTGCCACTCTTGTCTCCTGCACCCCTTGCTGTGCGTTGTGTGTAAGCTCTCATGTGAGCCTCGACAATATACACACAAAAAAACGAATGCCTTTGTTGTGCATTTGTGTGTACAGCTGTTCTGACATGAGATATTTACATCCCGATAGGAGGTAACTCATACTTTCTGTTTCTACCTTGTGGAACCCTCACTTGGCTGATTGGCTCAGTCCTGCCATCTTTTTAAAGCCATTCGTGTTGTGGTCTTGGTCTTGGGCATTTATTACTTGGCAAAAAAAAATCTTTTTTGGACAAGTATGTTGATCACTTCTGTTTGTTTGTGTGTTTGTTACTTGCAAAATCAAAGATATTTCAAGTATATTGGTCAGTCGATTTTGTTTTTTCTGTCTGTCTGTCTGTCTGTCTGTCTGCCTGTTTGTCTGTCTGTCTGTTTGTCACCTACAGGTCACCATTTTAAACCAATCTTCACGAAACTTCACCACATGGTAGAGTTTGTCATAAGGAAGAAGCCTATTGTTTTTGGGGTGAAATGATCAAAAGGTCAACATAGGCCAAAGGTCAACAACTTTGGTGAGATTTCTAAAATCCTCAAGTTTCATCCGATTGACTTCAAATTTGAAGAGGATTTACATTTCAGGTCAATGAATTCAACCAGCTAATTATTTTTGAGATCCACATGGACCAAAAGGTCAACATAGTCCCAAGGTCGACAACTAAGGTGGTATTTCTAAAATCCTCAAATTTCAAGAGGATTTATATTTCAGGTCAATGAATTCAATCAGCCAATTATTTTTGAGGTCAACATAGACCAAAAGGTCAACATAGGCCAAAGGGCAACAACTATAAAGGTGGTATTTCTGAAATCCTCAATTTTCATCCGATTGTCTTGAAATTTGAAGAGGATTTATATTTCAGGTCACTGAATTCAACTAGCTAATTATTATTAAGGTCAACATGGACCAAAAGGTCAACATAGGCTAAAGCTCAACGACTGAGGTGGTATTTCTAAAATCCTCAATTTTCATCCGATTGACTTGAAATTTGAAGAGGATTTATATTTCACGTCTCTGAATTCAACCACCAATTATTTTTGAGGTCAAATTTGTTTTGTGGATTTTGCAAGTGTCGTGCTCTGCACAACATCTTCTTGTTTGTTTGTTTGTGTATTTGTTTGTTCCTTGGAAAAAAAACAATTTTTGACAAGTATGTTGATCACCTCCGTTTGTTTGTGTGTTTGTTTGTTTGTGTGTTTGTCTGCTCACCTCCAGCCCAAACTGCTCAACCGATTATTTTGATATTTTCAGAGATTAATGTCACCGATCATGCGATGGTCTGGCATTGAAGTTTAATAATAAAATTTCGGTTTAATAAATTTTATAAATTTTTTTATAAAATAAAAGTTTAATAAATTTAATAAAATTCGGTCAACCAAAAAGGTCTACATATGCCAATAGGCCAATTTGAGCCAAATTTTCTAAAATCCTCAAATTTCATCCGATTGACACCTATTACATTTGAGGTTATCTTAGGTCAAAAGGTCAACAGGCCATAAGGTCAACCCAAAATAGGCCAAATTTTTCTAGGAGGGATCGGGGGTCAACCATTTTTCTAGGGGGAGGGGGGGGGGGGGGGGGGGGGTCGGTTCCTGGGCTTCAAAAAATACAGAGGAATATATTGTATATATTGTTACCCAAGCAAGGTATGATTTGAGATGTTGGGCTACATCTGCCTCCACCCACCACTGGTTTAACTGCTTATTCTCATGCAACTGTCATACTCATTTTTTGGATTTGTATTCTGGCTAATGATCATAGTTTTACACTGACAGAATCACAAAATGTGAAATTACTAAAACGAACCACCTGCAAATGTGAAAATGTACTTCAATAAATAAAAGGCATAGATTACTTTGAGTGTCAGCTGGTTTTGCTGACAGTTGGCCAATATTGAAAGTGTTGTTTGAATGCAAAGCATTTTTCTCAGTTCAGGTAATCAATTTTGAAAGCAAAAACTGCAAATCAAATCCAGGATATTATCTTGCTCATACCATCTATTATTGAAAATATAATTATTCCTCATGAATGGAAAAAAAGGTAAATGAAATGTCAATTTATTGTTCCTCACACTTTAAGTGTTTGTGTTTTGAAAATTTCAAAGAGATTATTGATTTGAATTCATTGTGAAGGGAAACAGCTCGTACAGCAGTTTAAGAAATCGCTAATCATTCCTGCATTACCAAAACTCATAGACTCTGGTCATTCAATCATGAAAGTGTTCATATAAATTTTTATTTTGTTAATGATTTGAGAACCATACAGCATATTGTATATGATGTTTTCTCACTATCTGTGAAATATTAAACCCAATTAATGCCAAGAGCGATCATGAAATGAACAATATGCGGCCAATAGCATTCACTTCCTTAAATGGTGTCAATGCAATATAAAGGCTATACTTCTCATGGTCCACATCATTGAAATGATGAAGTAGAGTCTTGTGGATATTCATGGGATTGAATATTTTGCATTTGGAGGGGAATCTAATGCTCAAACGTTGCTTTATCTATTTGCCCATTGTGTGGACCCCGATGTCTTATTTAAATACACCACCATAGTTTGTCTAAGATATGATAAATTTCCAAGGTTTTGTTTCCTCAATATACATTGTATCTGAAATAAGAACCATATTGAAGCATTGTCCTCCTCCAAAAAAACCCCTTTATTTTGTGGTGCATTGGAATTTGCTTCAACATGATTACTTTGTACCTAGAACCTGCCATGTCACCATCAACAAGATGTACTTTGTACCGAGAACCTGCCGTGATTACTTTGTACCGACAACCTGCCATCACTAACCTGCCTTCATAGCGGTCTCATTCTCCACTATTGTCACTGCAACAGTTGTTCACCTGGCAAAGCAAACAGTGAAATTGGATTCACCTGTAAACAGAGCTGATGCTGACTGCAAAATTCCGAATCAATTAATTAAGTGTTCCTTGAACTGGACATGATGCTTTCAATGCGTATATTCAAAAATGATTTTCCATTGTTTAAACAAATATGTTCATCCTCGTCACATTTCTGAACTGAAATTGTTTGCCATAAGGAATCTCTGAAGTAATGTTGGGCCTCTCTGCTCTGCCTTGCAAATCTGTGGTCTTCAAATGCTCACATGGTCATCTGGTCACTCCTCAACATTGACCAACCTGACATTGTGATTTAACTCTCATCCTGCATGTCAAATCTTGCTCATATGAAAGGTATCTGTGTCTCCCAGTCATGTGAATCTACAATCATCTCTGCACATGTTACACATGCATTACTTAATACCGCAGTATCCTTACGACTAAGGTTAATCCCAACCTATAGACAAAACCTGTCCCCCATGATCAATAAATCACATAAAACCTTAAAATATTATTGTGGGAATGACTCTTAGCAGGGTAAAACTGTTTAGTAGAATATCAGTTACTCCTTAATATTTGTTTAGAATATGCATAACGTAATTAATTGTGAGGTTAGATATGCGTCACCATAATGTGTAGATAGATGTTTGTTTTCCCTGCCCTCTTGTTGTTTATTTCCCCACTGAAATTTTGGCTCTTTTATATTCTTTTCCTCTGTATCTGTTGAATGTTTCTTTTTAAAAGTGCACACAAAATTATGAGGCACAAGATGCCACCGGAGAATGCACAGGAGGTGTCGAAACTGCAGTCTCAAAACAGTGGTTAAAATCACCACAGGAGGCGCTTGGAAAATTTGTTATGGCACATGGCTTTCACGCATGTTGCAATGACTCAATGAGCTGAGAAAAGTCGATAACGCCTGATTGTGCTGCAGCTTTACTGCTCAAAGGAGCCGCAGAGAAGCATGATTGGATAGGCAGACGTGTCGGGAGAAGGAATTTCAGAGTCGCTCCTTGGAATTAGTGCAGAGGTTACTGTGCTTCTCACCTGCTCCTGGTGAGCTGAATTGCACCATGCCAGAACAGAGCTGCACCCTCTCCTCTCCTCTGTACAAAGTCAATGGCACGTTCGCCATGGAACCGATCTGCCACCAGATGTTTTACCAGGCTCATCATTGGGTTTGCTGACCATTCCTCTCATTGTCTCATAAATTCCCTACGTATATCTCTTGCTCTGTGATTGAATGGGCCCAAAGTTTGGAATAGTTAAGGAATCTACCGTTCACCTGGTTTGTATCGGGGGTTAAGGGGTGATTGGCCACCTCAAGAGCGTGTGTATCGGTAAGGGTTAACGTGTGATTTTATTTTTTTACTATTAATTGCATCATTCATTTTTATTGTGATTGGTTCATTATTTTTTTCCTCATATAATGCTTCCCCCAAGCATTTGCTTGTTATTAAATATATCTGGTCTCGGGTTGGATTCCGCTTTTTCTGGCTGCATTCTTTTGGTGGTTTGCGGTGATTGCAGGTTAATGTTTGGAGAGCCGGTTTAAACCTGCCTTAGACCGCGCTCATGACCAAAGGTTGCTCGGCCAAATTAGATAAGTCACGGGCATCTATCAGCACTCCCTCTGGTTAATTCCGTTGTCCCAACGGGTAGTGTCACATGGCAAACGGGCCTGGGAACTTGCTCGGGGCTGTGGACTGAACTGGTGGATGCAGTCGTTTTGACATGACCCACGTAACTTGAACCGGGTAACCAGAATGGACCCGCGGCTGCAACAATATCATTTTCATATTTGGTACCACACATTTATCTTTGTTCTCCTCACCTACAAGAATGTTCAAAGTTTGAAATGTGTTTATATTGTTCTAGGAATGGCTTTGGGAGTAAAAGAGGAATCGTTTGTAATAGTTATTTCATAGTACAGGTTCAGCATAAGCATGTGTAATAAGTGTATAGCAGGCAGTGTCTAATTTGTTCTGGTAACGATCCTTTCATCTTCCCTTCCAAATGTTCATTTCTAAACCCCATGTCCCCACCTTTGTGTTCCACGTGGGTTTTCCCCATTGTAATCTATCATGTGTTTTCCTTAAATTAAAGTAAATCAGCACAGTTTCCATGTGGCCTCCATGAGTGAGGTAGGCTATCAGATTCTTCCATGGGCAGAGAATCTGAGAAGGTGGGGGTAATTCCTCCTGGAGAGTGGCCAATGTGCGCACCATGAGCAGTCTTAGACCCCGCCCCACGGGGAGTTAATAGAACACACCATGGGCAGAAGCTCACGGTCTGGAGTAGCTGTTCTTCGGTGGCCAAATCCTGTAGAGCCTTTCCTGCTGATAATCATCTCCTGGACCTCCTGTCCACCCCCCCCCACTCCACCCCCCACTTCCACCCCCCCTGCCCTCCCCAGCTCCGAAGCTGCTTTCTGTGGGACTTCCTAGTCTCTGCACACATGTTCATTTCTCTTGGCACTGTGATCCTGCAGCTCTCTCAGCATAGTTTCCAGCTGTTTATGGTGCGCTGCCCCTAACATAACTGGGAGATCACAGGGAAAAGCTCCTCAAGGCCGCAGCCAGCACGTTCCCGTGCCAAAATTAGATGTGAGCGAGGCCCAGTCACCTCCACCAGGTTCTTTTGTGTCCCGTCTTCTCCTTCTATTTGTCCTATCGTGAAAGAGAGGCCTATAAAATTAGATAAATAAGTCTGTTGTTGGCATTGTGGGCATGAGGATTCATTGTTTATTCATTTGTTTCACCAGTCGTGTTCTTTTCCCTTCTCCACTGCTCCTATATATAGCATGTAAAAAATCCTTTGTTAATGAGAACTTGTTTTGTGGTCACTGGGAGAACGGAGGCTCTGCAGTGCGTTAGTTGATTCTGCACATAAACACGTGCAGTACGTGGGAAATTGGGAAGCGGCATGATAAGACGCCATTAGTAAATGCTAAATTGTCCTCTGGCATCGCTCCATCAAATTTGGGAGGACAGTTTTGGGACAGTGCATATTTTTTAAACCACCGACCGGCACGCAAATTGCGGGCAGACATGGTGACCTCTCATCCCCTACCTGCCCGGCAGTTCATCGGTGGTTAGAATCCGGCATGACAACATTATACATATTCATTCAGAGAAGTCCATTGGTTTTAAAGTGTTCTTTTATTGATGCCATCAAGTTTAGTATAAACTTTTGTAAAGATGAATCATAACGACTCATTATGAGTCAAAGATCACAGACTTGCAGTTATATATATATAGTTGGACAGAAAGTAAATTGGCAGAACACACTCTTACATGTTACATCTTCATACTTGGCAGGTGCATGACAGAAACCTTCTGTCCCTTGATTATGATCGAGACCAGCACGTCCAGAAGGTCTATGATGATCATCGTCGTTTTCTTCTGCGCATCCAACATGACGAAGCCGGCCGGCCATCTGCCTGGCTCCCTGGTGATCGCCTTACCTCCTTGAACCTGTCCTATGCACCAGGTGGCCTCGTGGCTGTTCTGCAGCATGGATCCATTGTTGAGCGGCGTCGATATGATGCTCGTGGACGACTCACATCACGTTCTTTTCCAGATGGCTCCACTTGGACATACTCCTACATGGAGCAGGTACAAATATAAACTCCCTCAAGTTAAACTAAGAAACCATTCGGTGATTAGAAATTGGACTTGTAATTTAGCACAGATTTTCAGCACTACCATAGATTATATTGAAAGTAGTCATCATGTAATATGTGACCTGACATGAGTGTTTCCTTCTACACTAGGCTGTTGTGGCTACTACTACCAAGTCAGCGGCAATATGTGTTTGGGTTTGACGCTACTGAGCATCTTTCTTCAGTTACAATGCCCGACGGGGCACGACACATTCTGAGCACACGTCGTTCCCCGTCATACTACCGCAATGAGCATCGTGGCCCAGGTAGTGCTTCTCCCATGCTGCGTGACTACAGCTACAATGGTCGCCTCCTGCAGGCAACATACCTAGGAACGGGGCGGCGTGTGCTCTATCGCTACGGAGCACGCGGACACCTGTCAGAGGTGCTCTTTGATGGAACACGTGCTTCCTTCACTTATGATGAGCGCTCCGGTTTACTGCATGCTGTAACTGTCACACCTTCCAGACCGATAGAGAGGCCAATTCAGGGTATGGGAAAAAGTCCAAATGAAATTGTGCCTGAGAACATGTGCTCTTTGAGATTCAGGTATATGGGACCACTTCTAGAACGACAAGTGTCACGCTGCGGAGGCCTGGGAGGAGCGGCAGCAAGGTTCGAGTACACTTATGATGGGCGGCTCCGCGTGACGGGACTGCAGGCAGTCGTGAACGAGCAACCATTACCCATAGACCTCTTCCGCTATGACGATGTGACAGGCCGTCTTGAGCAGTTTGGCAAGTTTGGTGTGATTTACTATGACATCGATCCAGTGGTTACTACATCCTCCATGACGCTCACCAAACGTCGTGATAATCTGGGACGCATCACAGAGGTAAAGATTGATACAGTGTGTTGGGTTACTTTTAGCACAGAGATGAAAATGTTTCTGCAAACACTGTAGTCGTTATCTACATTTAAAGTGTGCTTCGATATAATAGTGAAAAAGCATATCCGAGTAGCTGTAGATTTGTTCGATTATCACTGGTTGAGAAAGGTATGAAACATCATTTGGTGAGAAGTGGAAACTCATCAGATACTTGCAGTCTTACTTATGGCACATGAAATATAGCTCTTGCGCAAGTCTCAATACCACAAGAGACATCTTATTTTAGAGAAGAGCGGAGAGAAGTGTGAATGGGAGAAACCCTGATGTAACAATCCAAAATATTATTTATGCCACTACATGTTGGAGGCGGATTTAATACGAGTTTGGCCCATTGGTGCATCATTCAGTATGCGTGCCAATACAGTGCCCCTCTATCTGTATATTAATCCATGAATTTGGAATTTGTTCTGGGTGCTAGTATACAATGGCATGGCCTTTGTGATAGACACCGTGGGATTTTTATCGCCCACCAAGTCATGATCCGGAAATCCGGCTTAATACCCATCTGAGGATTGGGTATGCTTTGTGATGCAAAGCCCTCCCCAACAAACACCATTCTGACAGTTTATCATCTGGTCGGGAATCAAACCAAGACTGGACAGCTCAAAAGTAATTGCGCTACCTCGACACCATCCTGACCCGAACCCGAACGTTAAACCTTACCCGAACGCTAAGCCCAACCCTAACCATAACCATAATGCTAACCCTAACCCGAACGCTAAGCTTTACCAGAACGCTAAGCCCAACCCTAACCCTAACCATAATGCTAACCCGAACGCTAAACCAAGCCATGTGGTACGTCTTGTAATATTGATTGTGGGCCAGCGTCAAAATAACACCATTCAAGACTGAACCTGCACTTGTGAAGGAGCAATTGCACAGGACCGCACTTGATGTCGACAAACATTTGGTTCAAAGTGGCAATGATTCATTTTCTCTCAAATGCATTGCATGGTTATGAATTAATAACCATGTCAATGTCCTTAATCTGCCAATACTGATCAATTTAAAATGGTTAACGATCACCATGTGATGACGTCATAAGTATGATCATATTCCGAACAAGACCTTGCATTTGGCTATGCATGCCATTGTTTATTATGTGGAAATCCAACAACCTCCTGTAACCTCTCGGTGGGTTTTGACGTGACTGTCTTTCCGATTACAGAGGAACTTTCCATGAGATGTATGAAAACATCTTTTGATCGAAATTCGCATGCCCTGTTCTGGCCGAATGCAGCAGGAACCTGGCAAAATGATTCGCTTCACTTTTAATCTTAACGCACCATTTCTGATTTTCAATTATCCGCTTCAGCTTCACATTTTCTTTGATTCGACCATTTGTCTTTGTTAGCAAGTCTTTCTATGGTCTGAAGCACTGAGGTTCAAATTGCAGCTTCTGAATTACCGCTGAAGGATGCTGGTGATTCCGTATTGGTAAACATGAGTAGGAGGTATTAAAAAGCTTCAAAGTTAGAGAAAGGAAAACATCGACAATGAAGGTTGTGGCTCAAGTACACGTACCATCATCGCACCAACATCTTGTGCTCCCTGCAGAGTCTCAACCCCCTGCAATACCACCGGTCCATTTGTGATCTCTTTCAGGTTAAAGGTCTTATTTTCATAACTTCCTTATTAACCATTTTTGTCCCACTGACAATGCCAGAAAGCAGAAACGGTGAGCTTAGCTTGCTCGGACGTCCATCTTGGCCTTAGGACCAGGATACTTGTGTTTATGTATGACCCTGATCATGCATTTTGCTCAGTCGACGTATATAAACCACATGCCTCCTGCTTTTGCAGTCGGCCCTAAAGCTTCTATTGGAGCAGCATATTCAAGATGTATCAGGACATGGGGATGCATTTGGACATAAAACAGTTTATTTTTTTGAAAGTTCAAGGCAGGCAGACTAGTGTATATTACTCTTGTAATGGGTACAGTTAAACACTTAGTCAGTAACTACCGACAGCACTGCATCTCACATCTGTGTACACTTTGAGTGCACGGCCCGCAGTCTGATGTGGATCACGATTAAAGCCATGGCTCACAATCTAAAGGCACTGGCTAATGCAATTCTCACAAACAACAGTGAACACGTGATGCATCATCACACCTCAATATACTAACAACCCTTTTAACCCGTATTAAGTAATTTCTTCTGAATGTCAAAATGTTACTGCAGATCAAAATTATTGGGAATTAGAATGGATTCGTCAACACGGATTATTTTGTGTGAACACAGCTCTAGGAGTAAGCACTGACATCAAAGAGGCTGTGCATTGAAGTCCAGCTCAAGGAAGAAATGTTAAATAATGGATGAACAGCACCTTGATCGAGGTCATGCCACCTGCCATGGAGAAGCCAACGTTTCTGGAGCGAACCCTTCATTTCTAAACCTGCCATCCCACTTTTGCTCAGTGAAGGGTTAATAACCGAAACGACAACTTGTCCTCGCTTCCCGTGACGGTTAGCATACTTCAATCAACGTTCTTTTGATTTCATCCATCGTTGTACCTGCCCACCGACGCAGATTGGCACTGGCATTCACCGGCAAGACTTGTTCTTCATTCTGAAGCAATGTTAAGGACTTTGATTAGAAGCTTCTGGAAACTCAGCGAGATTCAGAAGAATTATGAATTCATGGATTGTTGATTAAAGTCCAGCTGGCTCGTTACGAACCTTTTGAGAGTTCTTATTCTGAATGCTCCCTCCTATCTGGCCTTCATACTATTTTGAACGATACCAAAGTATAAACTTATTTTGCTATTTTTTGCAACACATCCTCAAACTTTGAAATAAGATTTATTGCCTCTGTCTTCCCATCACCTTCTTTTCCCAATTTGTGAAGTGATGGCTGGCAGGAGGCCTAGGCCGAGAGGTACGCACACTCTCCTCTAAGCTCTCTAGCCTGGGTTAGAATCTCGTCCCAGCTATAGACTGTCATTCCGTTGTTTACAGACTGGGCGATTCATCAATATGTGTGCCGTCCCTAAAGCCGCTGTCACACCTTGACGATTTAGCCAGCGTATGCCGATTTATGAAAATTTGTCTAAAACGCTGGCACACGTCGAATACGTTATGGGTACGTTTTTGATACGTTAAGAGCACGCTGAAAAACACTGCCATACGTCGTAGTACGCTGGCTTTCATCGTTGTACTTTGCGGTTGTCCTCAAATTTTTGCATGTTTGAAATTTTACGACGTATGCCGGCGTATGACTCACACGTTCCGCTACGCTGGCCATAAGTTGTAGGCACGTTATGCGATCGTTGATACACGTCGACACACGTTACTTGTAAGTTACTCATAAGTCGAAACACGTCGAGGTAATGTTTAGCGTACCCGAAACTTATTTCTAACCTATGAGTAACGTTTTGTAAGCACGCTACATGAACGTTGTTCACACTTCGCAACACGTTACTTGAAAGTTCCTCATAGTCGAAACACGTCAAAGTAATGTTTAGGGTACCGTGACTTATTTATAACCTATGAGTAACGTGCTTGGGAATTATTTGTAAAGCATGTCCTACGCACAAATACCTATGTAGACGTATTTGACGTCTTCAGGACGACCACAGAACTTACTGAACGCGTTTCTACTTACAGATACCGTATAATGGTGTATTGGCAGCGATTAGGGAATTGGTATAATAAAATAGGGTTCACAGGAGGAACCCGTCAGTGTTCCAGACTCCATGGTGAGCAGATGTCCATTCATCCGAGAGATGGAGATCCGGCAAGGCTGAGATGAGAATACCTACTAGCTGTTCTCCAACATCAACATGACCTCATCGAGTTGACACTGCACCAGTTGCGTGCCAATAGAGCCGGGAGAAGAAGACGTGAACGGAGGAGAAGGAACTGGGTCAGACCATGGATTGGGAGGCGACGCCATTACGGCATATATGACCAGCTCATGGTGGAACTCCGGAACGAGGACCATGCATCCTTCATCAACTTCCTGCGAATGCCCCCGCGATGTTCGACGAGCTGTTAGCCAGAGTGGGTCCAAGGATAACCAAGCAGTACACCTTCTACAGGGATCCGCTTGAGCCTGGCATGAGGCTGCCACTGAGCCTGCTGCTGTTGGTGCCGTGACTGCAGTGATGTGGAAGCGATTTAACTCGTTCAATGAAAACGATTTCAATTGCCAGCACCAACATCCAAAACGCCAAACATAGGCGAGTGACAGGCATTTATAAAAGTGAAGTTGCAGCCTATGAATAGAAAACCTCACGTAATCGTCGACGATACGCTGCCACGCTATGCATACGTTAGACTATCGTTGGGCATAGGTTGTGGACGCCTAAAACACACTAATCAATCGTTGGTATAACTTATCTATAAGTTATCGAAGCGTTCTGTGTTCATTACTAGTACATTATGCATTTGTCCAAGTCGTTTTGAATACTTTAAAAACTGAAACAAAAAAATAGTTCATCGTGGAAATGAGAAAAAAAAATTAGCCGAAAAGAACATCGAACAATGGTGCAAAGTAGTCTCCTATTCGTGGACGCAACGAGGATCCATCATCACCCCACACCTCCCATCACGCTCACCTACTACTACTGACATGGACATACTACTACTACTACCAATACTACTACTACTACTACTACTACTGACACACTCACCTAATACTACTACTACTGATACTACTGACATTGACATCTACTCAACATGGAGTCTGGAACACTGACGGGTTCCTCTTGTGAAGCCCATTTGTATATACCAATTCCCCTAAACGCTGCCAAATCGCCATTATAGGGTAGTTGTAAGTTAGAAACATGTTCAGTAAGTACTGTGGTCGTCCGGAAGACGTCAATCAAATTCGTCTACATACGACAATGTACGTTTGAGATATGTTACACATAGGTTCAAAGCACGCTACTCATAGGTTAAAAATTAAGTTTCGGGTATGCTAAACATTACCTCGACGTGTTTCGACTTATGAGTAACTTACAAGTAGCGTGTGTCCGACGTGTGTCAACGATCGCGGAGCGTGCAGAGAACTTATGCCAGCGTATGCGGAACTTGTGAGCCATACGTCGAGTACGTCGTAAAATTTTCAGCATGCTTGAAATTTCACGACGTACTAGACGTACCACGGAATATGACAGCGTACTTCATTGTTTTTCAGCGTGCTCCTAACGTATACACAACTTACCCATACCGTATTCGACGTGTGCCAGCATTTTAGACACATTTTTCATAGGTCGGCATATGCTGGCTAAATCGTCAAGGTGTGACTGCGATGTTGACACTTCCAATTTTCAGGCGGTTATGATTTAAATCGGCGTGCGGCAGCTTTTTAACAGAGAACGCCACGAGTCGTCGGCGATACGTGCAGCGCGCTATGCCTAAGTTAAACTATCGTTGGGCATAGGTTGTGAACGCCGACAACAGGCTAAGCATTCGTTGGTATAAGTTATATATAAGACAACGAAACGTTCTGTGCCCGTTACTAATATGTTATGCATACGACCAGCACGTTATGAATACGACAAAAACTTTTTTAAAACCTCAAAACTTCAGCGTACGCCAACGTTTACATACATTTTTATACGTTGCCATTGCTGGCTAAAACGTCAAGGTGTGACAGCGCCTTAAGATGGATGTTAAACTGGCATCCCGTCTGCTGACAGTGGTTGGTGAACATTAAAGATCCCACAGTGTCCTTTGCGAAGAGAAGGCGAGCTTTTGCTGGAACCCTGTACAAATTACAAATTCCCACCATAACCTATAGAGGGCATTGTATCAGCGGCACAACCGCAGACTCAGCCAGTGATGCTACTCTGCAACCTTGTGCAGGATACGAAAGAAGAAGTGTGAAGTGATGCCGTAACCTATATAGTTTTTTTTTCTCATACTTCGCCATACTGGCCAGGGTATCGATGCACAATGGATGGCTCTTTTCGATAGGCACTGTTGATGTCTGTATCAGGGTGACCTGCTCGTGAAAAAAAATGAGGGATACTCAGGCAAGGATGAAGGGAGCCGCCATCAGCCCCATTTCAGTGTGAAGGGGTTGTGCCTCTTGTGCGAGTCATGGGGCAGATCCCCCTGAAGCCATGAGGTTTTAGTATTTAAATATGTCCAAGATTGCTTTTAGAGCATGTTCAGGTTACACTGTGTATGCACAGGCCAGCTGCGACATGGTAATTGACACTCCGACTGAAATAATGCCTTCATGTCACACTTCCATGAGTCTTTGGAGCTTCCAACATTTCTTGTTTCTTCTGATAATCTCCCACAGAGCATGTCCTTTGGTGTGTGTCCATCTTCCATTCTGCTGAGGTGCCCCAGCTATTGTAATCATCTCTGCTTCAGTCTGGCTGTCATGCTTGGTATGTTTGCCTTCTCAAGGATCTGTGTTTGTAGCTTTGTCTTGCCACTTAATACAAGGATGTGGTGTAAACAGCAGAGGTGGAAGCGTTTAATCTCTTTTCTTGATGAGAGTATGAGGACATGGTTCACTTCCATACAAATGGATGCTCAGTGCAAAGGCCTTTTACACTGGCATTTTTCTCTTTGTGGTGAGCATTTGATTGTTTCATGTCTAGCGGCCAGTCTGCTGAAACTGCCTGGTGTTGGCTTAGTGATTAAGGCGGCTGGCTTAGGATCTTAGGGTCCTGAGTTCAAGCCCCGTTGGCTGCTGAATTGACACCAAGTGGGGTTGACTCTGCCTGTCATCCTTCTGATGTTGGTGAAATGAGTACTAGTGTACTGGTAGAGGGGCACAGCATCAGTGGCACAGCCGTGGTTCCGAGAAATGATAGCTACCTGGCAGCCAAGTTGCCGCATGCAAGAACAGAACAGAGTCTCCTGAAACTGAAAGTATTTGCAGCCTTGCCTATGTGTACGCTAAGCTCTTCTTCTTGCGAGAGATTGCTGGTTGCTGTTACTAATTTGGTGAATTTCTTGACCGTCTCAAGAGGACTTCCATCCAGAAAGATTGAAGGTTTGTTGATTTTTATTCCCTGTCCCACTACCACTGTCTTCTTAATGATGATAGCGAGAGCAAATATACCTTGTAAACTCTTGAAAGGCAATCCATAAGTTATTTGAGTACTTCGGCGTGGTCCACAAGGGCAGGATTGTCAGCAAATAGAAACTCCCTGATGATCACCTGTCTAACTTTGGTCTTCGTCTTGAGTCGTGACAGATTATAAAACTTTCCGTCTGATCTTGTGTGCAAGTACACTCCATCTTCCATGCCTCGAAATGCACAACTCAAGAGTAGTGAGAAGAAGATGCCAAATAGTGTAGGAGCAAGGACGCATCCTTGTTTCACCCCGCTCTTCATCTCAAACTAGTCTGACGTCAATCCATCAAACTAGATTGTTGCTTTCATCTTATCATGGAAGGATTGCATCAGGCTCAATAAGGTTTTGTGGGCATCCAATCGACTCTAGCACTGTGAACAATCCTGCTCTTCTCACTGTCTCAAACCTTTTTGTTCGATCCACGACGGCCACGGAGAGTGGTCTGTTCTGTTTTCTTCACTTTTCCTGAAGTTGACGGAATGAGAATATCATGTCCATGGTTGATCTTCCTGCACTGAACCTGCATTGTGATTCTGGATAGACACGACTTGCCAGTTGTTGTAGGTGCATCAAAATAACTCTTGTGAACACCTTTCCTGTGATACTTAGAAGAGAGATGCCTCTGTTGTTGTTGTTGTTGCAGTCGCCCTTATCGCCTTTGTTCTTCTACAATGTTATGTTGTTGGCTTCCCGCATGTTTTGTGGTACCTCTCCTTCTCTCCAACATTATAGGTGAAGAAGTGGAAGGAGACTTTCTTTCCCGCACTTTGGTATTACAGCTGGGATACTGTCCTTTTCCTTGAGACAGAGTCAATGGCCTTGCTCAGTTCTTCAACAGTTGGTTCCTCATCTAATTCTGTCATGATTGTTGGGGATGGCATCTGGTCTGTTGCCTAACTGGTGACGTTCCTTTCTTTTGAGTATGGCTCAGAGTAATGTTCAACCCAACGAGTCAACTGCTGGTTACTTACACCACCGAAGGTGGATGGAGGTTATTTTTTCACCCTGTCCCTGTCTGTCCGTTTGTCGGTGAGCAAGATATCTCAACAGGTTATGGATGGATTCAGACGAAACTTGATGGACAGTGTGGGTGTGTGACAAGGATTAATTGATTTGATTTTGGTGAAGATCCGGATCCGAGAATTTTTTTTCATTTTTAAGTCATTCTTCACCATTGAGAGATCCTGACAAAAATGATACAAAGCACGATATCTCAAATCGTTATTACGGATGAGGACACAACTTGGTGGATAAGTTAGTTAGGTAACAAGAACAAGCCGATTCGATTTTGGTTAAGGATGCAGATCCAGCCTCTCAGTGGGCTACAAAATGTAACCTGTTCAGCCTGCCAGAGGTTTGCGTCTTACTGAGTGCCATTCTCATATATGACTATCTCACCACTGGTGCGTTTGAGGGGAACTATTGACAGTTGTCCATCGTACATGACTGTTAGATTTTCTGTGTCTGAGCTGTCTGTATCTCATCGCATAATTTGATCCAGAATTTGTTCGCACAGCGTTGGGTTGTTTTCTGTACTTCGCTCCTTGCATGGAAGAGTTCTGCTTTGGTGCTCCCTGTTGGATCGTTGTTGCATTCTAAATATGCTGCTTTCTTCTTTTCAATGAGGGGTAATAGCTCTTCAGCATTTGCTTCAAACCAGTCTTTGTTTGATGATCTGTTCACCCTGAAAACAGCCCTTGCTGTCTCATGGATGACTGTTTTTAACTCTTCCCACGTTTCCTCTGTCTTCACTGGTGATTTTCCAAGCAAGTTCAAGGGTATTCACAAACTCTTGACAAGTCATTTGATTATTTGTGTTGGTGATGTTGATTCTCGACTTGCTCTGGTGCTTTGTGCTGTGCAATTTCTTGGGCATGATCTTCATTTTGCTAATAATCAAGGAGTGGTCATTGTCACAATCAGCATGATCGCAAGTGCGGGTCTTCTGAACTGAGGGTAGATATTTTCTCCATGCTATCATGAGGTCCAATTCGTGCCAGTGTCCAGATCTTGGGTGTCACCAAGACAGTTATGATTGACCGAGAACTGGATAAACTCAACATTGACATCACTGTGCTCCAGGAAACTAGACTGGGAGATAATGTTTTTGGCTGTGAGCCCAACTATACCTTTTCTTGGCAAAGTAAGAGTGCCAAAGAAAACTGTCTGCATGGTGTCAGATTCACATAAGCTGCTTGTCTTTTGCAAGTCACCATCATCTGTCAATTCAGGATACATGGTGCTAACATTCCAGCATCTAAGCCGGAAGATTTTTGATTTCTTGTTTATGTCTGTTATAGGATCTGCTTTTCGACCTTTGGTCTAGCCACACATACCCGATGAGGCAGACAGACGTGGTGGGTCAGCACCTTATTGAAAAGGGGCTGCCCGGATGTATGGAAGGAGGTAGCTGACCAATGGAATGCAATGATTCCTCCCACCATTGAAAGTGCCCTGTTGCACCCTATTCTACACCAATTGAGTGTCAGCTTATAAGCCTGAACTGCCACTCTCCGTGTTGTGTCCATGTATCCAGCAAGGATGGAGTGTTCTCTCTATGTGCTTCAGCTGCTTTTGCCTGGGCCTTAATTATAAGGAGACACTACGTTGCCCATATGTCAGAGTCCCCCTCTTGGCTCCGCTGGTTTGAGCTAAAGGAAAGACAGAGTCAATGCATTTGGAACCAGCTAAGC
Organism: Eptatretus atami; assembly: GCA_035128595.1. Lineage (NCBI taxonomy): Eukaryota > Metazoa > Chordata > Myxini > Myxiniformes > Myxinidae > Eptatretus > Eptatretus atami. Next base: position 45,111,852 of record CM068967.1, read on the forward strand.
TGCAGGAGATGCCAGGGCAGAGGAGATATTACATCTGCCTGCCTTTCGGGACCCACTCCTATAGTGGTTGCCAGCCAAAGCTATAGAGCCAAATCTGCCCTGCCACGACCTAAGCTATTTTCATTGCATTTCCTCTTCCAGGGATTAGGCAAGTATCTGCCTTTAAGCGCCCCTCATACTAAAGCCGTTGGCACATTTAAGGTTGTTAGATTAATAAATGCCATCTAACTTTTACATTAACAGCTGAAGGTCATAGTGTCTACTGCTATATAACAGCAGGACATATCTGATCTGATCTGACCTGACTTGATGATTACCTCCAGGCTAAGAAGTTTGGGGTTCGCTAGTTGGCCAGTTCTCCCATCGCGGAAGCTGCCCTTAGGTAGTACGTTTTGTTTTTAGACCTACTGGGTGTCAAGCCACCCTCCTCCCTGAGGCAGAAGATGCTGACTTTTGTGGGTTACCGGGTTCGACACCGACGGCCCGACCATGACCAGGCAGTACCAGATACATCATGTTACCGGTAGTAGGTGGATGTTTACATTCCTGACCTGACAATGAGAAATGCCGTTTAGAATTTACTTTACTGGCACTTCAGGGGGAGTTAGAAATGCATTTAGAATACACTTCATGAACAGTAGGGGGAAGGTAGAAATGCAGTTTAGAATACAATTTACCAGCACAAATTGTGTTGATCATGAATTGATGTGGATTATGTTGAGGCTTGTGCAAAAGCCCGTCAAAAATGGTGGGTTGGAATTATTTTATTTGAAATATTCAGAGACTGGACGATTAAGATGTTTTGTAGCAAGAAAAAGCGTCATTTTAAAACACTACATGTACAAATGTTACCCTATTTTCTTTATCTTCTGGAATGTTCCATTTTGAGGGTACAGCTTTGTGAGCGTGCCAAAGCCTGAAGCCTCGGCCTAGCGTCAGGTGTGCTAATATCTTCTTTATTTATTAGACGTCGCACGTATGTAAATGAACACTCGTTTTACTATGCGCACGTTACACATCACGTGCAGCGAATTTCACCTCCCTGCGCCTTGTATTTATTATGTGTTTTTAAACACTTCTGTACACCGCCATTGAGGCCCGGTTACAAATCACCGTCTACGTTTCCAAAAGAAGAAATGTAATTACTCTTTAATGGAAAATATTTTTCGAGTTTTTTTCCCCTGAAATAATACGCCGTAGTGAACACACAGTCGTGTTAGAAGATTGGCCTTTAAACCCCTTCTTAAATCATCCTTTTGAAGGGGGACAGACATCACACAAACAAGTGCACAAACAATTACACAAACACACATTGTGTTTTATATGGTAGATAAATGGGGATGCTGGAGCACTTGATATGTCCGATAAGAAGCTTCCACACTAAATACGAAGCTACAGTAACAACGGAGTATGGAGAGACGGAATGGTTTGGAATTGCAAAAGGGGTCAGACGGGGGTACATTCTCTTCCCTTACTTATTCAATCCGTATAATGAGTACATCATGAGGAAATCAAACAACGATGACATAGTGACTGGAGTCAGGATTGGAGGAAGACGTATCAACAACCTAAGGTATGTTGACAATGCCACTCTGTTGGTAGAAAATATAGAGGACTTGATGAAACTGCTGCAGAGAGTGAAGAAGGAAAGTGAAAAACCTGGTCTTTATTTAAACCTAAAAAAAACGACTAAAAGGTTGTGAACTGAGAAGATCAACGTGTTCACATTGGGAGATGATCAGGTGTAAATAATGGAAAGTTTCATCTTCCTGGGTTCTAAGATTGAAGTGAGTGGAGAATGTGGAGGAGAAATTTTTCGACAGTTGCCGTTGGGTAGAACAGCAATGTCAGGATTGAAAATGATCTGGAAAGACAAAGATGTGACAAAACAAACCAAGAAGAGGCTGGTGAATACTATTTGTATTCTCCGGTATTTACAGTTTCAATGTATAGCTGTGAGTCAAGGACTGAAAAAGAAAGAAAGGAAGATGATTGACAGTTTTTGAATTGGTGTTGAAGATTAATGGTAAAAATTGCATGGACTCCAAGAACAACAAATAAATCAGTAATTTAATGAATTCCACCTTAACCCCTAACTCCTAACCCTAACACCATGTATGTTGGAAGCACTGATGTGAAAACAAAAACGATCATACTTGTATGTACAGAAGAGACAGAGGCAGACCTTGTATGTACTGGATGGATGCAATAAAGTCTGCAGCCAAGCCGTCTCTTCCAGAGCTTTGGGAAGCAGTGCAGGACAGGGATGTTTGGAGAAATCTGATCATGAATGTCACCAGTAGTTGGACACGACTTAACTGAACTCGATAACGCGATAACTAACTAGCACAGTAGGGGGGGAGGTAGAAATGCAGTTTATAATATGCTTTGCTGTTTCTTCTTTTCTTTTTCATGCAAGACAGATAAGATAAAGAAAAACGGACAAAGATGATGCAAACAGGCTCAAACAATGACCAGTTGCATTGATCCAAAAAATCTTGATATTCGAAAAGTGTAGGCCACTTGTGATAGAAAGTTATTCCAGAGACCTGAGTTGTTGGGTACAAAACCCTTTTGTTGGTGTTTCGTGTTACACTTTGGTATTTTGTTATAATCCTTCTGATTATGTATCACGGATCATGTATTTCTGCTCAATTCCCTTTGGTGTGATAACTGAACACTAATTTCAGCAATATCTAAATCGTTCATCAAATGGCACAACTGGGAGGACCCTGAAACATTTCTGCACTACTGCAGTGGGGAGATATAATTTACCAGGGAATGCTTTTGTGAGAATTCAAGTATGTTACAAGCCTTGGAATGGAATAAAACATTTTTTTTAATAAGAAACACATAAATCTAATTTACAACTTCCATTTGGATTTTATTATTAATAAAAAAAAGTTTGCAGGTAAGGAAGATGAACCCTTTTTACTGTGTAACATATTGTATCATGGTATTATTCATTTTGATTGCAGGTGCAGTATGAAATATCCCGCTCACTACTCTTTTGGCTGACTGTTCGTTACGACCCTGCTGGACGTGTTGCCCAG
>CM068967.1:45136460-45161288 GCA_035128595.1 Eptatretus atami
TATTATTAATAAAAAAAGTTTGCAGGTAAGGAAGATGAACCCTTTTTACTGTGTAACATTTGTATCATGGTATTATTCATTTTGATTGCAGGTGCAGTATGAAATATCCCGCTCACTACTCTTTTGGCTGACTGTTCGTTACGACCCTGCTGGACGTGTTGCCAGCGTCACCTACGGGTGGGTCCAGTCGCCAATGGCACAGCACTAGAAATATGAGTATGACCCCGACGGAACAGCTGCAGGCTGTCGCAGTGGATGGCCGCCCCGCATGGCGCTACAGTTACGACCTCAATGGTATCTACATCTTATTGAGCCCCGGAGCTTCATCACACTCGTCCCACTGCGGTATGCTCCCGGTGATCGTCTGACGCGTCTTGGTGATCTCACCTATGATCTTGATGCTGATGGCTTCCTGCATGGTCGAGGAAATGATAGATTTGAGTACGATTCTCGAGGTTTGCTGGTGCAGTCCTGGAGAGGGGGTGGTTCACCGAAGCATGGAGTATCACCTATGATATGATGCTTTGGTCGACGGGCCTGGAGGAAAGATCAACGAGGCGGGTTTCTTCAGTTCTTCTATGCGGACATGTCACGGCCGACACGCCTCACACATGTGTACAACACACAAATCGAGAAATCACAGCGTACTACTATGACTTGCAGGATTTGGAATGTTCACCTTCAACATTTAACACATACAAATATATCTATATATGTATATACACATCATACTGATGGATACCAGCATTGCTGGGCAATTCTAGGTCCTTCTCCCACCACATCTTTCTCCCCACCCACCCCTTCCTCCTTCTTCCCCCTAGTCCTCCGGATTCTCACCCCCCTTTCCCGTGCCTCTCCTACCCACCCATTCTTCCTCCTACCACAGTCCCTGCAGACTCCACACCCACCTTCTCCCTTCCTTCTCCCACCTCGTCCTCCGGATTCTCACCCCACTCCTTCCCGTTGCTCCCTACTACCCCACCCTTCTCACCCTCCTTCCACGTCCCTTGCGGATCCCACCGCACCCCTCCCTCCCTCCATTAGTTACAAAGTATATTGGTTGTGTTTAGTTTCACGTTTCTTGTGGATAACTCGCAGATGCTTAAGCACCAAGCAAGCACTCCATTCAAAACCGTTCATAAGGAACAGCTGCGAGGCAAGCGCTACCGAGCTACTTGGTCAACCGAAACTACAGCACCTCGGACATTCGACAGACACAAGTAAATACAAAATGCGACATAAAGGACAGCTTTTTATATATAAAGATGTCAAATATACTCATTAGTATTTTCATTGCAATGAAATGTACATTGTTCAGTTTTAAAAACGAACATGAACTCAGAGATGTATGAAGTGTACAAAAGTTATGTAATAATTATCTAATATATACATCCGTACCTGGTCCAGAAGAGTCCAGAAATTGATTCAACAACGATTCATTTTAAGTTCTGCAACACCTCAAGTGGCACTCTGCTTACACAACCACGACACTCCAAATTACTAAGAGAGAACATCAATCAACACCTGACAAGCCACTCCTCTCCTCTTCCTCTTCTCTCCTCTCTCTCCCATTCCTTCCGCCCCATTAATTAATTATTCATGCAGCATTTCACTGTCACCACCTTAAAATTTTTGGTCGTCCCGACAAAACTAACACCAGCAACTAATAAGACAATTTACATTACAGCAATATTCATTAAGTGTCCATGTCAGTGCCAATCCATAGTCCTTGACTTGGCTGGTCTTTGCCTCTTCCGCTGAGAACATCTGCGCGTTGCCACTCCTGTGCAACAGTCATGATGCAATGTCTTCTTGGGGCCACTGTCCTCAGTTTCATGGGGCACACTCGGAGCTTGCTGCTGCATCAACTGTGTTACTCAGGGTGATCCCCACCAATCAACGTCTATCCGTTTCTGCAGTTGCCATTCCCCCCAAAGTCTCTTCCTGTTGTCGCTGTCCTCTGCAGTGACAGCCACATTGGGTGCCTTCTCAGCATGATTGGCAGCAGGCTCATGGGATTCATGTTCTGTCCACGAATACTTTCTGGGTCCATGGTCCCCCTCACAACTGTTGGCATGCACAACCTTGGGCTTGCTTTTGGACCCAGACCTGATACAGAATGTTACATCGGACAGGTGATCAATTATCGTGTTGAGCCATTCGTTACTCTCAGCTTCGTGGACATCTGACCTTTCTTCTCTCGGGGATTGTACAGCCATACCTGGTCAGCTCTCTGGTAGGTGGCCTGACTGGCCTTCAGGTCATAATGACACTTATCGCCTTCACAGAGACTTCAATTTTCCCAGACTGATAAGTACTCTTGCAACCTGTAAAGAGTTTCCCACCAGAGGTTGGGCATCTTCGGTAGTCCCTCATCAGGTGGTCTTCCTGTCAGCAGGTAAAACCGAGGCGCAGTTCATGGCTGGTCATCAACTTGTGATGGGTACAGTGGACTCGTGCTCAGCAGAATAGTAGGCTGTCATTTAAAAGCTAGATGTTGTGGTATGTGTGGATAATCGTTAGTAAATGCCTATGCATGAACAATTAAAATTGACGGTTACATGTTATAAGTAGTTGTAGGATCATCGGTGAATTGTAATATAACGGCTTCATGTAATGAGGTAATTTTGGTTGACGAGACTGGTTGCTGCCCTAAAAACCAGCCTTCACTCGTTTTCCAACATCGGGTCCTCTTTCCAGTCCCTGTTCTTTGGGCAGTCTTGTTTGCAATGTCCTAGAGCATTGCATGACCAGCAAGCCACCTCCTGTTGGCCATCCCCATCGCACCAGACTTCTCCAGTGCCCTCTTCAGCTTACGGCAGTCTTCCTTCTTATGTCCCGGCTTCTCACAATGCCAGCAGATCCCCTGAAATTGGTCTGATGGTGTGACTTCTGTCTTCTGTGCTTTGAATCTAGAACTTGAGGTCATCTTGAAACTGTCTAAACTTGACTCTACATGTGACTCAAACTCCATAGCTCGGGCCAGAGCTTTCTGCAGGTTTGTGGTGTGCTTGCTTAACTTGAATCTTTAGCTGCAAGCTGTCCAGTGCATGGATGAATTGGTCCTTAAGGAGGACGTCAGCAGCTCGGTAGTGCAGTAGGGTAGGCCTTGTTGTGCAGTGGTCTCCAGTTCTTGTGCCAGTTGGTGTAGTGTCTCTCCTTGGCCTCTCACGTGAATCCGAAACCTTGCCCTGAAATTTCGTTTTGGTGATGCGTGCCACACCTTCGTTCCAGGGCTTTCACCAGGCCTTGGTAATCGTGCCGCTCCTCTGTGACAGCTGTCTTAGCACCTCAATGGCTGAGCCCTTCAAGCTGGTGGCCAGCTGTTTCGCACACTGCTGGTCTGTCCATCTCATTTGACTCAGCTAGTAGCTCAAACTGTGCTTGGTATGCCTCCCATGGAACCTTTCCAATCAATTAGTGTGGCTTCTTCCGGATCGCTTCAACTCGGGTTCTGTTGGCTTTGCAGAGCACTAATTATGGGAGAGTAACTGGGGCCAAGGATCTAAACTCAGAATACTGGAAGAAAACTGTCTCAACAGGTTTCTCTCCGCAGTTTGAACAACAGTCTGGGTGGGTCCCCCTAGGTCTGGATGCAAGTCGCAGACAGATGCAGGCTCTGTCTCTGCATCAGACTTCTTTGTTGCCTGTATGCCTTGCAGCGTTTTTGGAGTGCCTCCAGTTCCAATGCAGTCTGTTTCCTTGTTTCTTCCAGCTTAATTATGTGTGTTGCTGCAATCGCTGCATCTCACGAACAGTCCCATCTATTTGCTACAAGCTATCGAGCTTGCCCGAACAACGCTCCTCTATGGTAACACATTGTTCTTCCAGGTCAGTGCATCTCTTCCCCAGCTCCTCCTGGACCTGCCGGATTGCCTCTGACTGCTGCTGGAAGTGGTCACCTAAATCCACCCAAAAATGCTGCAGCCACTCTGATTGCCGTTGTGCACACTCCTCTGCTCTCTGCTCGCTTGTCATGACTGATGTTGTAATTGCTGTTCTAGAAGTTGCCAATAGTCATTAACTGCGAAGACTTATTGCATTTTCTGTTTTCTTCTTTACCTTCATCTCTGCATTCTGCTGTTCTTTCCCTTTCTCCTTTCTGTCCCATATTGGTAAATCTTGTCAGAATGTGGTCCCGCTCCTGCCTCAGTTGGTGCAATCGTACATTTTCCAGAAGAGTCCAGAAATGGATTCAACAACGATGTATTTAACTTCTGCAAACACCTCAAGCGACACTCACTTACACAGCACAGCCAGCACCGAAGTGACTGCAAGAAACGTCAATCAAAACCCAGAAAGGGCGGACCCATGGAAGTCCATCCAATCAGGGCGAACAGTGACGTCGGCTTCACCAAGGCCCCTCCCGCTGAGGGAGATCTATAAATTACGAAGCAACCCTGGGAGTGAGACAGTTCGTCGGCTGAGAGCGAAAGAAAGGAGGAAGGTCGTAGAGTGGTTGCGCTCTTTGGGGGTCGTTCGTTTTGAGTGTGAGAGAGCTGGGAAGATCTCGACCCGACCTTGACCGGGTCTCTCGTTTGGTCCTGTCTGCAGCCCTGATCCCCGCCTCGGACTCCACTCTACTCGACCCAGGCTCCTTCGCAGACACGGTCTCCACGCGTGCGGCCGTGGACCGAGCCGCACGACCATTGGCAGGTGCCGCACCACGGAGCATCCCTTCCTTCCAACGTTCGGATACCTGAAAAACTGCTACCTCAGCTCACCTCCCTCTCTGGCTGCGTGGGGTCCTTTGCCATACATCTGGGTTTATTTTCGTCTGTGTGTGTGGCGCCGTCTTTAAGTATAATTGCATAAGTGTTTTTATTTGATCATTGTAAATCTTGCCTGTTTATTCCCGCATAAGTCTGCTCTGTGTCTTTCTTTTGTAAGTTGATTGTAAATAAATGATTGTAGAAATGTTCCCAGTTCGTTTTGGTCTTTTCCTTCATTGGTCCAGCATGGTTCGGATCTGAGTTTAGCCGGGTCTTTATCCCGATAATCTGTTCATTCTTGCCGGTACGTTCTTGGCAGGTCTGCTCGGCTGCATCCGAACCGGAAAGGTTGTTGGTAGTTGGTAGAGTGATCCGGTTCGAGCATGGCGTACTGAGGGCGTGGTTCCCCGGTAGTCGAACCACGTGGTTAATTTGTTAAATTGATTCCAAGACAAAAGACCCTACGCTACGCAGTGGAGGTATGGTGTCCAGGTCGTTAAGCGACCCGCCGCGTCACGGAATTATCCGTGAGCGACGGCCTACAATTCCGGAGTCTGGTGGGAGACGACGTAACTTCCCCCACCTAGCGGTCGTTCTCGCTACCGGACCCCGGCCCGCAACAATATATTAGATATGTCTAACTTTATATATTTGATATATTGTTGTGGGCCGTGGGTCGGTGGCGAGAACGACCGCTACATGGGGAAGTTTACGCCGTCCCCACCAGACTCCCCGGACTTGTAGGCCGTCGCTCCGGATAACTCCGAAGCCGGCGGGTCGATTCATTGACCGTGAAACGCCAATATCTCGACCGTGTGGTGTAGGGTTAATTGTCCAGATCCAATATACCTAAGTAACCACGCAGTCTTGGCTACCGGGATTCACACCCTCGGAATGTCTGGCCGAACTGGATCACTCTACCAGCTACGGTAGAGTATCATCTTCCACCTACCAACTCCGGCTCGGATGCAGTCGAGCGGGCCTGCCCAGGACGTTCCGGCTACAATTTACCGATTACCAGGGATGAAACCCCGTCTAAACTCGGATACGAACCATGCTGGACCAATACAAGAAGGGACGGAAACGAGCTGGGAACATTTCTAATAATTTATTTACAGTAGGGAGGGAGACACAGAGCAGAGTTATCACGAATATGCAGGCAATGTACAGTGAGCAAAAGCACTTAACAATTCTACTTAACAGACTAGTGCCACACACACAGACACACACACCCAAAAGAAATGGACTCCGTCGGGTCTTTATTGGACCTTCCAGCCGAGGAGGATAGGTCAGCTGGGGGGTCAGAGTTCGGCTGTGCACCTGTCCGCCTCGTGCGGTTGGTCGGTCTTGTTCGGTGGGACTCGAAACCACAGCTTTGACGCAGCACCAAGCACCAGGGGCAAGGGATATGCGACGGACGCCAGCCAGCACGAAGGCGGACGAGACGAGAGGAACCCTTGCGCTGCGAGGACGACCAGAAAACCAGACCAGACGAATGGATCACCAACTGACCAGGCGAGAGCAGACCAGCGCCAGCGCAGACAGAACGCGCCGAACACTCTCCTCCCCTCGCGCGCAGGGGCCAGAGGGACCGCCTCTGACGTCACCTCATCCCTCATTGGACGGGGGGGGCGTGTCGGTTGCCTTGGTGGCCTGCCTTCATTGGGCGGAGGACGTGTCGATGTCTCCGCCCTCCCTCCCCCGAAGAGGCCCGCTCCTCGAAGAGGCTGCACAATAGTATTTGCGTTCTGGCTTCCCATTGGCTGGCGAGCGTCGGCCGACGCTCGCTCCTCGCTGAATGGACAAGAGGGACTCCAGGCCCTTTTTTGGAGTGAAAACCAGAGTGCCAGCGACGATGAAACCCCGCCTACGCAGCTGTTCGGCACGCCAGCGCGCGAAGAATGCGAATAGTGCCGAAAGCAGAGGGGGGCTGTTGCCGTCGACTCCTTTGGAGGGTTGTTGGGGGATTTAAGATGTAAAAAGACCTGACTATAAAATACCCGCAGCACACACATGAAATTCCCATTAAACACAGAGGGAATCTAACTATACACATACTTATCGAAATAACTAAGCTTTGGGACTGCTGTCTGTTTGTGTGCAAAAGGCTTCGAAATCCGTAACAATATGCCTGGTGTTGGCTTAATGCTTAGGGTGGTGGGTTTGGGATTCTCGGCTTAATGGTTAACGTGTTTGGCTTGGGATCCTGGGATCCTGAGTTAAAATCCCCCTTGGCTGTTGAATTAATACCACGTGGGGTTGACTCTCTCTGCCTGTCATCCTTCCGAGCTTGGCAAAATGAGTACCAGCTTCTGGGTGGAGTGGGAATCCGAAGAGACTAGGGTGGGAGGAGGAAGGGGAAGGGGTGAGGTGGGAGGAGGGACCCCGTGTTGCCGAGCAACACCGGATACCCCTGCTAGTACATATAATATATACAGTATATATATATACAGTATATATATATACAGTATATATATATTCATTCAGTACAGTGAGTCATTTTGCATGCTTTTCGTAGATGATGAAGAAGGCATGCTTCACTGAAGACAAATGCTGCTGTAAAGCATAAATTGACCATACCATGCAGCAGGCTGTTAAAATACTGTGAATTGTAGAGCCAGTGATTTTTTCCGTTTCCAAAAAAAAAAACTTCATTCTGTTTCATAAAATAAATTATGTTTCGCGTTCTCTCCAGGCCTTTTCCCCTGATCGTTACAACAGCTCGGCCAAAGCACACCTCGTCCTGCTGAGTGTCTCCATCCCTCTTCCTTGGTGCATCTTTGTGAGGTGTATTTTGCCATCAGGGGGCGCAGAAATGCAGAGAATAGTAAATGATTGTTTTTTGATGTTGAGAAAAACCCATAGACACGACTCAAATCACGCAGTCATAAAACCTAGAAACACCTGCGAGCGATTGTGCCGTGCAAGATCACGTGATGTGCCATTGTCTTTGCCCACGTGACTCTCCATGAGCAGGAGCGAGGCTTTACCAATCAACCTTTGTTTATGGATATTTTCATTTACGGATGCCGAATACATTCACTTCTTTCTGATGCTGATTAAACTATTTTAGATGCTCATTCGAAAGAGAAATTGCAAATATACCATGTGCGAGCAGCCATTTTGAATCCCAGCATCTCATTTCGCAGCCAATGCTATGGCAGGAAGACTTGTGATTGGTCTACAATGCTGGTGTGGCAAGTGCTTGGTGGTGTAAAATGGGAAACAGTAGCAGGCATGAAGCAATTTTTGAGATCGAATTACTTGCAAATGCGACTTGATCAGATCTAGAATCTGATATCTGGATCAGATCAGATCTGCAATATACTAGATGAGCAAAGCAGTTTAAGTTTTGTTTGCTGTGCCAGAAAATTTGTGTCTTTACCTTGTATTAAATTTCATCACAATGGTGGGGAAAAAAAAGATGTCTCCACAATCAAACAGAAGACCAAGAAGGAACCGGAAGAAGTAAAGAGCAAATATGGAGTCATCGGGAGGAACCTGGATAGGATTTGGGTTTCAGCCACGACTGCTCGACCTTCAAACCCATCCAGGTGCAACCAAGTGAGCCAAACAGAAAAAATTCTGCAAGAATACACTTCTCCCTCGACAGATAGATAATAAAAGAGAGGAATACAGAACAAACTAGAAGAGCACTCGGTAGAGAGCATACCTCTGCCCCGTAATGCCTGATCTACGATAACATATCTAGCCCAATAATTTTTTGAAATATTGTGCTATATAGCGTTTTTGAGCCTTATCTCTCAATGGTGAAGAATCACTTTTAAAATTCTAGTAGTCAGATCCGGATCTGGATCTTCACCAAAATCGAATCAATTTGTCGTGGTCACACAACCCAACTTTCCACCAAGTTTTTTTTTTCTGAATCCGTCATAACTTTTGAGATATCATGCTATAATATCGTTTTTTGGCCCAATCTCTCAATGGTGAAGAATCACTTTTGATTTCTAGAAGTCGGATCCGGATCCAGATCTTCACCAAAATCAATCAGTTCATCCTTGTCGCACACCGAAACTGTCCCACAAAATTTCATCCAGATCTGTCCACAACTTGAGATATTGTGCTTTATATCATTTTGGCCCAATCTCTCAATGGTGAAGAATCACTTAAAAATTCTACTAGTCGGATCCGGATCCGGATCTTCACCACAATCGAATCAGTTCGTTCTTGTCACACCACCGAACCTGTCCACAAACTTTCATCCGGATCCATCCACAACTTTTTGAGAGATCCTGTACACAGACAAACAGACAAAGAAACAGAAAGGGGTGAAAACATAACCTCCTTCACCTTAGGTGGAGGAGGTAACAAGTCGAAAGTAGGATTTCAATGCCCGTATTTAATTCTTTTTAATAATCATACACTAAACAATGTTGAATAAAAAAAATACACCTGTCCCATTCACCTCCAGGGCATAACACGTTTGAACGGACCCCTGATGAAGATAATACTACCAACCCTAATTACTAAACACGTAATCCTTCATCTTAGCTTGACAACAGTTTTCTGTTCCTCGTGTTCAAGGCTCATGTAGTAGCTAAAACAGTATGTATATCACGTACAAGAGAAAACAAATTAGGAGATACTGTTAATCAATTGGACTGGCCAGGTGTTGACTTGACGGCGAAGGTGGCTGGCGTCTTGAGTTTGGAGATAGAGTCAATGACATGAAGATCTTAGTGTCTTGGGTTTGAGCCCTTGTCGTTAGTGTATTACGAGGGGGTTAATCATCGTTTCTCCTCAGAAGACCCGGACCTGGGGCCACCGCTCACAATTAACTTTGTGGTACAGTGGGTTGCTTAACAACCGTGAACGCCAATTAGTTAACCATGAGTTCCAATGTACACCGTCTAATATGCCATTTAACTGGAGGTCACGTGGCCTCCTGAGCAAGGAACGCTCCCTCGGCGATGCACCAATCTTATCTTGATTTGATCTATAGTAAGGCAGCCAAGTGTTTACCACTGTCAGGAGCCGTAACCAACAGGCAGCTGCAAGGAGCTGTAACTAATCGGCAGGAGCTGTAAGGAACCATTACCAGCTGTCAGGAACTGTCACTAACTGTCACCAATGGTAAGGAGCTGTAAGGAACTGTCACCAACGGTCAGCAGCTGTAAGGAACCATCACCCACCGTCAGTAGCTATCAGGAGCTGCAACCAACGGACAGCTGTAAGGAGCTGTAAGCAACAATCAGGAACTGTTGGGAACAGAGCGAGCTTTGCTGGAACCCTGAACAAATTACAAATTCCCACCATACCTATAGAGGGCATTGTATCAGCGGCACAACGCAACTCAGCATGATGCTACTCTGCAACCTTGTGCAGGATACGAAAGAAGAAGTGTGAAGTGATGCCGTAACCTATATAGTTTTTTTTCTCATACTTCGCCATACTGGCCAGGGTATCGATGCACAATGGATGCTCTTTTCGATAGGCACTGTTGATGTCTGTATCAGGGTGACCTGCTCGTGAAAAAAAATGAGGGATACTCAGGCAAGGATGAAGGGAGCCGCCATCAGCCCCATTTCAGTGTGAAGGGGTTGTGCTCTTGTGCGAGTCATGGGCAGATCCCCCTGAAGCCATGAGGTTTAGTATTTAAATATGTCCAAGATTGCTTTTAGAGCATGTTCAGGTTACACTGTGTATGCACAGGCCAGCTGCGACATGGTAATTGACACTCCGACTGAAATAATGCCTTCATGTCACACTTCCATGAGTCTTGAGCTTCCAACATTTCTTGTTTCTTCTGATAATCTCCCACAGGAGCATGTCCTTTGGTGTGTGTCCATCTTCCATTCTGCTGAGGTGCCCAGCTATTGTAATCATCTCTGCTTCAGTCTGGCTTGTCATGCTTGGTATGTTTGCCTTCTCAAGGATCTGTGTTTGTAGCTTTGTCTTGCCACTTAATCAAGGATGTGGTGTAAACAGCAGAGGTGAAGCGTTTAATCTCTCTTCTTGATGAGAGTATGAGGACATGGTTCACTTCCATACAAATGGATGCTCAGTGCAAAGGCCTTTTACACTGGCATTTTTCTCTTGTGGTGAGCATTTGATTGTTTCATGTCTAGCGGCCAGTCTGCTGAAACTGCCTGGTGTTGGCTTAGTGATTAAGGCGGCTGGCTTAGGATCTTAGGGTCCTGAGTTCAAGCCCCGTTGGCTGCTGAATTGACACCAAGTGTGGGGTTGACTCTGCCTGTCATCCTTCTGATGTTGGTGAAATGAGTACTAGTGTACTGTAGAGGGCACAGCATCAGTAGCACAGCCGTGGTTCGAGAAATGATAGCTACCTGGCAGCCAAGTTGCCACATGCAAGAACAGAACAGAGTCTCCTGAAACTGAAAGTATTTGCAGCCTTGCCTATGTGTACGCTTAGCTCTTCTTCTTGCGAGAGATTGCTGGTTGCTGTACTAATTAGGTGAATTTCTTGACCGTCTCAAGAGGACTTCCATCCAGAAGATTGAAGTTTTGTGATTTTTATTCCCTGTCCCACTACACTGTCTTCTTAATGATGATAGCGAGAGCAAATATACCTGTAAACTCTTGAAAGGCAATCCATAAGTTATTTGAGTACTTTGGCGTGGTCCACAAGGGCAGGATTGTCAGCAAATAAAACTCCCTGATGATATCACCTGTCTAACTTTGGCTTCGTCTTGAGTCGCGACAGATTATAAAAACTTTCCGTCTGATCTTGTGTGCAAGTACACTCCATCTTCCATGCCTCGGAATGCACAACTCAAGAGTAGTGAGAAGAAGATGCCAAATATGTTAGGAGCAAGACGCATCCTTGTTTCACCCCGCTCTCTTCGTTCAAACTAGTCTGACGTCAATCCCTCAAACTAGATTGTTGCTTTCATCTTATCATGGAAGGATTGCATCAGCTCAATAAGGTTTTGTGGGCATCCAATCGACTCTAGCACTGTGAACAATCCTGCTCTTCTCACTGTCTCAAACCTTTTTGTTCGATCCACGACGGCCACGGAGAGTGGTCTGTTCTGTTTTCTTCACTTTTCCTGAAGTTGACGGAATGAGAATATCATGTCCATGGTTGATCTTCCTGCACTGAACCTGCATTGTGATTCTGGATAGACACGACTTGCAGTTGTTGTAGGTGCATCAAAATAACTCTTGTGAACACCTTTCCTGTGATACTTAGAAGAGAGATGCCTCTGTTGTTGTTGTTGTTGCAGTCGCCCTTATCGCCTTTGTTCTTTCTACAATGTTATGTTGTTGGCTTCCCGCATGTTTTGTGGTACTCTCCTTCTCTCCAACATTATAGGTGAAGAAGTGGAAGGAGACTTCTTTTCCCGCACTTGGTATTACAGCTGGGATACTGTCCTTTTCCTTGAGACAGAGTCAATGGCCTTGCTCAGTTCTTCAACAGTTGGTTCCTCATCTAATTCTGTCATGATTGTTGGGGATGGCATCTGGTCTGTTGCCTAACTGGTGACGTTCCTTTCTTTTGAGTATGGCTCAGAGTAATGTTCAACCAACGGATCATCTGCTGGTTACTTACACCACCGAAGGTGGATGGAGGTTATTTTTCACCCTGTCCCTGTCTGTCCGTTTGTCGGTGAGCAAGATATCTCAACAGGTTATGGATGGATTCAGACGAAACTTGATGGACGTGTGGGTGTGTGACATACAATGATAATTGATTTGATTTTGGTGAAGATCCGGATCCGAGAATTTTTTTTCATTTTAAGTCTTCTTCACCATTGAGAGATCCTGACAAAATGATACAAAGCACGATATCTCAAATCGTTATTACGGATGAGGACACAACTTGGTGGATAAGTTAGTTAGGTAACAAGAACAAGCCGATTCGATTTTGGTTAGGATGCAGATCAGCCTCTCAGTGGGCTACAAAATGTAAACTGTTCAGCCTGCCAAGTTGCGTCTACTAGTGCCATTCTCATATATGACTTCTCAACCACTGGTGCGTTTGAGGGGAACTATTGACAGTTGTCCATCGTACATGACTGTTAGATTTTCTGTGTCTGAGCTGTCTGTATCTCATCACATAATTTGATCCAGAATTTGTTCGCACAGCGTTGGGTTGTTTTCTGTACTTCGCTCCTTGCATGGAAGAGTTCTGCTTTGGTGCTCCCTGTTGGATCGTTGTTGCATTCTAAATATGCTGCTTTCTTCTTTTCAATGAGGGGTAATAGCTCTTCAGCATTTGCTTCAAACCAGTCTTTGTTTGATGATCTGTTCACCCTGAAACAAGCCCTTGCTGTCTCATGGATGACTGTTTTTAACTCTCTCCACGTTTCCTCTGTCTTCACTGGTGATTTTCCAAGCAAGTTCAAGGGTATTCACAAACTCTTGAAAGTCATTTGATTATTTGTGTTGGTGATGTTGATTCTCGACTTGCTCTGGTGCTTTGTGCTGTGCAATTTCTTGGGCATGATCTTCATTTTGCTAATAATCAAGGAGTGGTCATTGTCACATCAGCATGATCGCAAGTGCGGGTCTTCTGAACTGAGGGTAGATATTTTCTCCATGCTATCATGAGGTCCAATTCGTGCCAGTGTCCAGATCTTGGGTGTCACCAAGACAGTTATGATTGACCGAGAACTGGATAAACTCAACATTGACATCACTGTGCTCCAGAAACTAGACTGGGAGATAATGTTTTGCTGTGAGCCCAACTATACCTTTTCTTGCAAAGTAAGAGTGCCAAAGAAAACTGTCTGCATGGTGTCAGATTCACATAAGCTGCTTGTCTTTTGCAAGTCACCATCATCTGTCAATTCAGATACATGTGCTAACATTCCAGCATCTAAGCGGAAGATTTTTTGATTCTTGTTTATGTCTGTTATAGGATCTGCTTTTCGACCTTTGGTCTAGCCACACATACCGATGAGGCAGACAGACGTGTGGGTCAGCACCTTATTGAAAAGGGGCTGCCCGGATGTATGGAAGGAGGTAGCGACCAATGAATGCAATGATTCTCCCACCATTGAAAGTGCCCTGTTGCACCCTATTCTACACCAATTGAGTGTCAGCTTATAAGCCTGAACTGCCACTCTCCGTGTTGTGTCCATGTATCCAGCAAGGATGGAGTGTTCTCTCTATGTGCTTCAGCTGCTTTTGCCTGGGCCTTAATTATAAGGAGACACTACGTTGCCCATATGTCAGAGTCCCCCTCTTGGCTCCGCTGGTTTGAGCTAAAGGAAAGACAGAGTCAATGCATTTGGAACCAGCTAAGCTGCAGGAGATGCCAGGGCAGAGGAGATATTACATCTGCCTGCCTTTCGGGACCACTCCTATAGTGGTTGCCAGCCAAAGCTATAGAGCCAAATCTGCCCTGCCACGACCTAGCTATTTTCATTGCATTTCCTCTTCCAGGGATTAGGCAAGTATCTGCCTTTAAGCGCCCCTCATACTAAAGCCGTTGGCACATTTAAGGTTGTTAGATTAATAAATGCCATCTAACTTTACATTAACAGCTGAAGGTCATAGTGTCTACTGCTATATAACAGCAGGACATATCTGATCTGATCTGACCTGACTTGATGATTACCTCCAGGCTAAGAAGTTTGGGGTTCGCTGTTGGCCAGTTCTCCCATCGCGGAAGCTGCCCTTAGGTAGTACGTTTTGTTTTAGACCTACTGGGTGCAAGCCACCCTCCTCCCTGAGGCAGAAGATGCTGACTTTTGTGGGTTACGGGTTCGACACCGATGGCCCGACCATGACCAGGCAGTACCAGATACATCATGTTACCGGTAGTAGGTGGATGTTTACATTCCTGACCTGACAATGAGAAATGCCGTTTAGAATTTACTTTACTGGCACTTCAGGGAGTTAAAATGCATTTAGAATACACTTCATGAACAGTAGGGGAAGGTAGAAATGCAGTGTAGAATACAATTACCAGCACAAATTGTGTTGATCATGAATTGATGTGGATTATGTTGAGGCTTGTGCAAAAGCCCGTCAAAATGATGGTGTGGAATTATTTTATTTGAAATATTCAGAGACTGGACGATTAAGATGTGTTTGTAGCAGAAAAAAGCGTCATTTAAAACACTACATGTACAAATGTTACCCTATTTCTTTATCTTCTGGAATGTTCCATTTGAGGGTACAGCTTTGTGAGCGTGCCAAAGCCTGAAGCCTCGGCCTAGCGTCAGGTGTGCTAATATCTTCTTTATTTATTAGACGTCGCACGTATGTAAATGAACACTCGTTTTACTATGCGCACGTTACACATCACGTGCAGCGAATTTCACCTCCCTGCGCCTTGTATTTATTATGTGTTTTTAAACACTTCTGTACACCGCCATTGAGGCCCGGTTACAAATCACCGTCTACATCTCCAAAAGAAGAAACGTAATTACTCTTTAATGGAAAATATTTTTCGAGTTTTTTTTCCCTGAAATAATACGCCGTAGTGAACACACAGTCGTGTTAGAAGATTGCTTTAAACCTCTTCTTAAATCATCCTTTTGAAGGGGGACAGACATCACACAAACAAGTGCACAAACAATTACACAAACACACATTGTGTTTTATATGGTAGATAAATGGGGATGCCGGAGCACTTGATATGTCCGATAAGAAGCTTCCACACTAAATACGAAGCTACAGTAACAACGGAGTATGGAGAGACGGAATGGTTTGGAATTGCAAAAGGTCAGACGGGGGTACATTTCTCCCTTACTTATTCAATCCGTATAATGAGTACATCATGAGGAAATCAAAACAACGATGACATAGTGACTGGAGTCAGGATTGGAGGAAGACGTATCAACAACCTAAGGTATGTTGACAATGCCACTCTGTTGGTAGAAAATATAGAGGACTTGATGAAACTGCTGCAGAGAGTGAAGAAGGAAAGTGAAAAACCTGGTCTTTATTTAAACCTAAAAAAACGACTAAAAGGTTGTGAACTGAGAAGATCAACGTGTTCACATTGGGAGATGATCAGGTGTAAATAATGGAAAGTTTCATCTTCCTGGGTTCTAAGATTGAAGTGAGTGGAGAATGTGGGGAGAAATTTTTTCGACAGTTGCCGTTGGGTAGAACAGCAATGTCAGGATTGAAAATGATCTGGAAAGACAAAGATGTGACAAACAAACCAAGAAGAGGCTGGTGAATACTATTTGTATTCTCCGGTATTTACAGTTTCAATGTATAGCTGTGAGTCAAGGACTGAAAAAGAAGAAAGGAAGATGATTGACAGTTTTTGAATTGGTGTTGAAGATTAATGGTAAAAATTGCATGGACTCCAAGAACAACAAATAAATCAGTAATTTAATGAATTCCACCTTAACCCTAACTCCTAACCCTAACACCATGTATGTTGGAAGCACTGATGTGAAAACAAAAACGATCATACTTGTATGTACAGAAGAGACAGAGGCAGACCTTGTATGTACTGGATGGATGCAATAAAGTCTGCACCCAGCAGTCTCTCCAGAGCTTTGGGAAGCAGTGCAGGACAGGGAGTTTGTAGAAATCTGATCATGAATGTCACCAGTAGTTGGACACGACTTAACTGAACTCGATAACGCGATAACTAACTAGCACAGTAGGGGGGAGTAGAAATGCAGTTTATAATAGCTTTGCTGTTTCTTCTTTCTTTTTCATGCAAGACAGATAAGATAAAGAAAAACGGACAAAGATGATGCAAACAGGCTCAAACAATGACCAGTTGCATTGATCCAAAAAATCTTGATATTCGAAAGTGTAGGCCACTTGTGATAGAAGTTATTCCAGAGACCTGAGTTGTTGGGTACAAAACCCTTTTGTTGGTGTTTCGTGTTACACTTGGATTTTGTTATAATCCTTCTGATTATGTATCACGGATCATGTATTTCTGCTCAATTCCCTTTGGTGTGATAACTGAACACTAATTTCAGCAATATCTAAATCGTTCATCAAATGGCACAACTGGGAGGACCCTGAAACATTTCTGCACTACTGCAGTGGGGAGATATAATTTACCAGGGAATGCTTTGTTGAGAATTCAAGTATGTTACAAGCCTTGGAATGAATAAAACATTTTTTTTAATAAGAAACACATAAATCTAATTTACAACTTCCATTTGGATTTTATTATTAATAAAAAAAAGTTTGCAGGTAAGGAAGATGAACCCTTTTTACTGTGTATACAATTGTATCATGGTATCTTTGATTGCAGGTGCAGTATGAAATATCCCGCTCACTACTCTTTTGGCTGACTGTTCGTTACGACCCTGCTGGACGTGTTGCCAGCGTCACCTACGGGTGGGTCCACGCCAATGGCACAGCACTAGAATATGAGTATGACCCGACGGACAGCTGCAGGCTGTCGCAGTGGATGGCCGCCCCGCATGGCGCTACAGTTACGACCTCAATGGTAATCTACATCTATGAGCCCCGGAGCTTCATCACACCTCGTCCCACTGCGGTATGCTCCGGTGATCGTCTGACGCGTCTTGGTGATCTCACCTATGATCTTGATGCTGATGGCTTCCTGCATGGTCGAGGAAATGATAGATTTGAGTACGATTCTCGAGGTTTGCTGGTGCAGTCCTGGGAGGGGGTGGTTCCACCGAAGCATGGAGTATCACCTATGGATATGATGCATTTGGTCGACGGGCCTGGAGGAAAGATCAACGAGGCGGGTTTCTTCAGTCTTCTATGCGGACATGTCACGGCCGACACGCCTCACACATGTGTACAACCACACCAATCGAGAAATCACAGCGTACTACTATGACTTGCAGGTATTGGAATGTTCACCTTCAACATTTAACACATACAAATATATCTATATATGTATATACACATACATACTGATAGGGATACCAGCATTGCTGGGCAATTCTAGGTCCCTTCTCCCACCACATACTTCTCCTCCCACCCCACCCTTCCCCTTCCTTCTCCCACCCTAGTCCCTCCGGATTCTCACCCACTCCTTCCCGTGCCTCCTCCTACCCCACCCATTCTTCCTCCTACCACAGTCCCTGCAGACTCCCACCCACCCCTTCCCCTTCCTTCTCCCACCTCGTCCCTCCGGATTCTCACCCCACTCCTTCCGTGCCTCTCCTACCCCACCCATTCCTCCTCCTTCCACAGTCCCTGCGGACTCCCACCGCACCCTTCCCTCCCTCCATTAGTTACAAAGTGTAATTGGTTGTGTTTAGTTTCACGTTTCTTGTGGATAACTCGTCAAGTGGCTTAAGCACTCAAGCAAGCACTCCATTCAAAACCGTTCATAAGGAACAAGCTGGCGAGGCAAGCGCTACCGAGCTACTTGGTAACCGAACACACCCCTGGACATCTCGACAGCACACAGTACATACAAAATGCTGACAAAAGGACAGTCTTTTTAATTAAAGATGTCAAATATTACTCATTAGTATTTTCATTGAATGAAAATGTACATTGTTCAGTTTTAAAACGAACATGAACTCAGAGGTGATGTTGAGTGTACAAAAGTGTACATGTAATTTCATCTAATATATTACATCCGTACCTGGTCCAGAAGAGTCCAGAATTGATTCAACAACGATTCATTTAAGTTCTGCAAACACCTCAAGTGGCACTCGCTTACACAACACAGCAGCATCCAAATTACTGCAAGAAACATCAATCAACAACCTGACAAGCCACTCCTGCCTCCTCTTCCTCTTCTCTCCCCTTCTTCTCCATTTCCTTCCGCCCCATTAATTAATTATTCATGCAGCATTTCACTGTCACCACCTTAAAATTTTTGGTCGTCCCGACAAAACTAACACCAGCAACTAATAAGACCAATTTACATTACAGCAATATTCATTAAGTGTCCATGTCAGTGCCAATCACATATCCTTGAACTTGGCTGGTCTTTGCCTCTTCCGCTGAGAACATCTGCGCGTTGCCACTCCTGGTCAACAGTCATGACTGCAATGTCTTCTTTGGCCACTGTCCTCAGTTCATTTGGGGCCACATCGGAGCTTGCTGCTGCATCAACTGTGTTACTGCAGGGTGATCCCCACCAATCAACGTCTATCCGTTTCTGCAGTTGCCATTCCCCCCAAAGTCTCTTCCTGTCTGTCGCTGTCCTCTGCAGTGACAGCCACATTGGGTGCCTTCTCAGCATGATTGGCAGCAGGCTCATGGGATTCATGTTCTGTCCACGAATACTTTCTGGGTCCATGGTACCTCCACACCTGTTGGCATGCACAACCTTGGGCTTGCTTTTGGACCCAGACCTGATACAGAATGTTACATCGGACAGGTGATCAATTATCGTGTTGAGCCATTCCCAGTTACTCATCAGCTTGGACATCTGACCTTTCTTCTGCTGGGGATTGTACAGCCATACCTTGTCAGCTCTCTGGTAGGTGGCCTGACTGGCCTTCAGGTCATAATGACACTTCATCGCTTACCCAGAGAACTTCAAATTTTCCCAGACCTGATAAAGTACCTCTTGCAACCTGTCAAAGATTCCCACACACAGGTTGGGCATCTTCGGGTAGTCCTCATCAGGTGGTCTTCCTGTCAGCAGGTCAACCGAAAGGCGCAGTTCATGGCTGGTCATCAACTTTGCTGGTATGTACCCAGTGGACTCGTGCTCAGCAGAATAGTAGGCTGTCATTTAAAAGCTAGATGTTGTGGTATGTGTGGATAATCGTTAGTAAATGCCTATGCATGAACAATTAAAATTGACGGTTACATGTTATAAGTAGTTGTAGGATGCATCGGTGAATTGTAATATAAACGGCTTCATGTAATGAGGTAATTTTGGTTGACGAGGACTGGTTGCTGCCCTAAAAACCAGCCTTCACTCGTTTTCCAACATCGGGTCCTCTTTCCAGTCCCTGTTCTTTGGGCAGTCTTGTTTGCAATGTCCTAGAGCATTGCATGACCAGCAAAGCCACCTCCTGTTGGCCATCCCCATCGCACCAGACTTCTCCAGTGCCCTCTTCAGCTTACGGCAGTCTTCCTTCTTATGTCCCGGCTTCTCACAATGCCAGCAGATCCCCTGAAATTGGTCTGATGGTGTGACTTCTGTCTTCTGTGCTTTGAATCTAGAACTTGAGGTCATCTTGAAACTGTCTAAACTTGACTCTACATGTGACTCAAACTCCATAGCTCGGGCCAGAGCTTTCTGCAGGTTTGTGGGCTGTGCTTGCTTAACTTGAATCTTTAGCTGCAAGCTGTCCAGTGCATGGATGAATTGGTCCTTAAGGAGGATCGTCAGCAGCTCAGGTAGTGCAGTAGGGTAGGCCTTGTGTGCAGTGGTCTCCAGTTCTTGTGCCAGTTGGTGTAGTGTCTCTCCTTGGCCTCTCACGTGAATCCGAAACCTTGCCCTGAATTTCGTTTTGGTGATGCGTGCCACACCTTCGTTCCAGGGCTTTCACCAGCCTTGGTAATCGTGCCGCTCCTCTGTGACAGCTGTCTTAGCACCTCAATGGCTGAGCCCTTCAAGCTGGTGGCCAGCTGTTTCGCACACTGCTGGTCTGTCCATCCATTTGACTCAGCTAGTAGCTCAAACTGTGCTTGGTATGCCTCCCATGGAACCTTTCCAATCAATTAGTGTGGCTTCTTCCGGATCGCTTCAACTCGGGTTCTGTTGGCTTTGCAGAGCACTAATTATGGGAGAGTACACTGGGGCCACAGGATCTAAACTCAGAATACTGGAAGAAAACTGTCTCAACAGGTTTCTCTCCGCAGTTTGAACAACAGTCTGGGTGGGTCCCCCCTAGGTCTGGATGCAAGTCGCAGACAGATGCAGGCTCTGTCTCTGCATCAGACTTCTTTGTTGCCTGTATGCCTTGCAGCTGCTTTTGGAGTGCCTCCAGTTCCAATGCAGTCTGTTTCCTTGTTTTTCCAGCTTAATTATTGTGTGTTTGCTGCAATCGCTGCATTCACGAACAGTCCCATCTATCTTCTGCTACAAGCTATCGAGCTTGCCCGAACAACGCTCCTCTATGGTAACACATTGTTCTTCCAGGTCAGTGCATCTCTTCCCCAGCTCCTCCTGGACCTGCCGGATTGCCTCTGACTGCTGCTGGAAGTGGTCACCTAAATCCACCCAAAAATGCTGCAGCCACTCTGATTGCCGTTGTGCACACTCCTCTGCTCTCTGCTCTGCTTGTCATGACTGATGTTGTAATTGCTGTTCTAGAAGTTGCCAAAGTTCATTAAACTGGCAAGACTTACTTGCATTTTCTTGTTTTTCTTCTTTTACCCTCATCTCTGCATTCTGCTGTTCTTTCCCTTCTCCTTTCTGTCCGCCATATTGGTAAATCTTGTCAGAATGTGGTCCCGCTCCTGCCTCCAGTTGGTGCAATCGTACATTTTCCAGAAGAGTCCAGAAATGGATTCAACAACGATGTATTTAACTTCTGCAAACACCTCAAGCGACACTCACTTACACAGCACAGCCAGCACCGAAGTGACTGCAAGAAACGTCAATCAACAACCCAGAAAGGGCGGACCCATGGAAGTCCCATCCAATCAGGGCGAACAGTGACGTCGGCTTCACCAAGGCCCCTCCCGCTGAGGGAGATCTATAAATTACGAAGCAACCCTGGGAGTGAGACAGTTCGTCGGCTGAGAGCGAAAGAAAGGAGGAAGGTCGTAGAGTGGTTGCGCTCTTTGGGGGTCGTTCGTTTTGAGTGTGAGAGAGCTGGGAAGATCTCGACCCGACCTTGACCGGGTCTCTCGTTTGGTCTGTCTGCAGCCCTGATCCCCGCCTCGGACTCCACTCTACTCGACCCAGGCTCCTTCGCAGACACGGTCTCCACGCGTGCGGCCGTGGACCGAGCCGCACGACCATTGGCAGGTGCCGCACCACGGAGCATCCCTTCTTCCAACGTTCGGATACCTGAAAGAACTGCTACCTCAGCTCACCTCCCTCTCTGGCTGCGTGGGGTCCTTTGCCATACATCTGGGTATTTTCGTTCTGTGTGTGTGGCGCCGTCTTTAAGTATAATTGCATAAGTGTTTTTATTTGATCATTGTAAATCTTGCCTGTTTATTCCCGCATAAGTCTGCTCTGTGTCTTCTTTTGTAAGTTGATTGTAAATAAATGATTGTAGAAATGTTCCCAGTTCGTTTTGGTCTTTCCTTCATTGGTCCAGCATGGTTCGGATCTGAGTTTAGCCGGGTCTTTATCCCGATAATCTGTTCATTCTTGCCGGTACGTTCTTGGCAGGTCTGCTCGGCTGCATCCGAACCGGAAAGGTTGTTGGTAGTTGGTAGAGTGATCCGGTTCGAGCATGGCGTACTGAGGGCGTGGTTCCCCGGTAGTCGAAACCACGTGGTTAATTTGTTAAATTGATTCCAGACAAAAAGACCCTACGCTACGCAGTGGAGGTATTGGTGTCCACGGTCGGTTAAGCGACCCGCCGCGTCACGGAATTATCCGTGAGCGACGGCCTACAATTCCGGGAGTCTGGTGGGAGACGACGTAACTTCCCCCACCTAGCGGTCGTTCTCGCTACCGGACCCCGGCCCGCAACAATATATTAGATATGTCTAACTTTATATATTTGATATATTGTTGTGGGCCGTGGGTCGGTGGCGAGAACGACCGCTACATGGGGAAGTTTACGCCGTCCCCCACCAGACTCCCCGGACTTGTAGGCCGTCGCTCCGGATAACTCCGAAGCCGGCGGGTCGATTCATTGACCGTGAAACGCCAATATCTCGACCGTGTGGTGTAGGGTTAATTGTCCAGATCCAATATACCTAAGTAACCACGCAGTCTTGGCTACGGGATTCACACCCTCGGAATGTCTGGCCGAACTGGATCACTCTACCAGCTACGGTAGAGTATCATCTTCCACCTACCAACTCCGGCTCGGATGCAGTCGAGCGGCCTGCCCAGGACGTTCCGGCTACAATTTACCGATTACCAGGGATGAAACCCCGTCTAAACTCGGATACGAACCATGCTGGACCAATACAAGAAGGGACGGAAACGAGCTGGGAACATTTCTAATAATTTATTTACAGTAGGGAGGGAGACACAGAGCAGAGTTATCACGAATATGCAGGCAATGTACAGTGAGCAAAAGCACTTAACAATTTCTACTTAACAGACTAGTGCCACACACACAGACACACACACACCCAAAGAAATGGACTCCGTCGGGTCTTTATTGGACCTTCCAGCCGAGGAGGATAGGTCAGCTGGGGGGTCAGAGTTCGGCTGTGCACCTGTCCGCCTCGTGCGGTTGGTCGGTCTTGTTCGGTGGGACTCGAAACCACAGCTTTGACGCAGCACCAAGCACCAGGGGCAAGGGATATGCGACGGACGCCAGCCAGCACGAAGGCGGACGAGACGAGAGGAACCCTTGCGCTGCGAGGACGACCAGAAAACCAGACCAGACGAATGGATCACCAACTGACCAGGCGAGAGCAGACCAGCGCCAGCGCAGACAGAACGCGCCGAACACTCTCCCTCCCCTCGCGCGCAGGGGCCAGAGGGACCGCCTCTGACGTCACCTCATCCCTCATTGGACGGGGGGGGCGTGTCGGTTGCCTTGGTGGCCTGCCTTCATTGGCGGAGGACGTGTCGATGTCTCCGCCCCCTCCCCCGAAGAGGCCCGCTCCTCGAAGAGGCTGCACAATAGTATTTGCGTTCTGGCTTCCCATTGGCTGGCGAGCGTCGGCCGACGCTCGCTCCTCGCTGAATGGACAAGAGGGACTCCAGCCCTTTTTTGGAGTGAAAACCAGAGTGCCAGCGACCGATGAAACCCCGCCTACGCAGCTGTTCGGCACGCCAGCGCGCGAAGAATGCGAATAGTGCCGAAAGCAGAGGGGGGCTGTTGCCGTCGACTCCTTTGGAGGGTTGTTGGGGGATTTAAGATGTAAAAAGACCTGACTATAAAAAAACCCGCAGCACACACATGAAATTCCCATTAAACACAGGGAGGAATCTAACTATACACATACTTATCGAAATACTAAGCTTTGGGACTGCTGTCTGTTTGTGTGCAAAAGGCTTCGAAATCCGTAACAATATGCCTGGTGTTGGCTTAATGCTTAGGGTGGTGGGTTTGGGATTCTCGCTTAATGGTTAACGTGTTTGGCTTGGGATCCTGGGATCCTGAGTTAAAATCCCCCTTGGCTGTTGAATTAATACCACGTGGGGTTGACTCTCTCTGCCTGTCATCCTTCCGAGCTTGGCAAATGAGTACCAGCTTGCTGGTATACTGTGTCAGAGTGGTGATCCGTCCAGAATTGTGCCCAATAGCCAAGGA
Organism: Eptatretus atami; assembly: GCA_035128595.1. Classification (NCBI taxonomy): domain Eukaryota; kingdom Metazoa; phylum Chordata; class Myxini; order Myxiniformes; family Myxinidae; genus Eptatretus; species Eptatretus atami. The sequence continues at coordinate 45,160,384 of CM068967.1, forward strand.
GACTGCTTAAGCAGCACCAACGTTCTGCACAGAGTATGGTCCCATTGGATGGATGGATATATTCTAATCTATAAAGTTAGATATATATATATATATATATATAATATATATATACATATATAATACATTAAGGGAATATATAAAGCTTTTTTTCGTTATGGCCATGGGTACGAGTGTATTACGAGGGGGTTAATCATCGTTTCTCCTCAGAAGACCCGGACCTGGGGCCACGCTCACAATTAACTTTGTGGTACAGTGGGTTGCTTAACAACCGTGAACGCCAATTAGTTAACCATGAGTTCCAATGTACACCGTCTAATATGCCATTTAACTGGAGGTCACGTGGCCTCCTGAGCAAGGAACGCTCCCTCGGCGATGCACCAATCTTATCTTGATTTGATCTATAGTAAGGCAGCCAAGTGTTTACCACTGTCAGAGCTTCAGGAGCCGTAACCAACAGGCAGCTGCAAGGAGCTGTAACTAATCGGCAGGAGCTGTAAGGAACCATTACCAGCTGTCAGGAACTGTCACTAACTGTCACCAATGGTAAGGAGCTGTAAGGAACTGTCACCAACGGTCAGCAGCTGTAAGGAACCATCACCACCGTCAGTAGCTATCAGGAGCTGCAACCAACGGACAGCTGTAAGGAGCTGTAAGCAACAATCAGGAACTGTTGGGAACTATCAGCAATCGTCAGAAGCTCTCATCAACCGTAATCAACGGTCAGGAGCTCTCATCAACCGTAACCAATGGTCAGGAGCTATCACCAACTGTAACCAACGGTCAGGAGCTATCACCAACTGTAACCAACGGTCAGGAGCTGAAAGCAACGGTCATGAGCTGTAAGGAACCATCAGAGCTATCAGGAACCATCACCAACTGTCAGGAGGCGGTCCTCCTGTCCT
>CM068967.1:45163162-45184274 GCA_035128595.1 Eptatretus atami
ATATATATACAGTATATATATATATCATTCAGTACAGTGAGTCATTTTGCATGCTTTTCGTAGATGATGAAGAAGGCATGCTTCACTGAAGACAAAATGCTGCTGTAAAGCATAAATTGACCATACCATGCAGCAGGCTGTTAAAATACTGTGAATTGTAGAGCCAGTGATTTTTCCGTTTCCAAAAAAAAAAAACTTCATTCTGTTTCATAAAATAAATTATGTTTCGCGTTCTCTCCAGGCCTTTTTCCCCTGATCGTTACAACAGCTCGGGCCAAAGCACACCTCGTCCTGCTGAGTGTCTCCATCCCTCTTCCTTGGTGGCATCTTTGTGAGGTGTATTTTGCCATCAGGGCGGCGCAGAAATGCAGAGAATAGTAAAATGATTGTTTTTTGATGTTGAGAAAAACCCATAGACACGACTCAAATCACGCAGTCATAAAACCTAGAAACACCTGCGAGCGATTGTGCCGTGCAAGATCGCGTGATGTGCCATTGTCTTTGCCCACGTGACTCTCCATGAGCAGGAGCGAGGCTTTACCAATCAACCTTTGTTTATGGATATTTTCATTTACGGATGCCGAATACATTCACCTTCTTTCTGATGCTGAATTAAACTATTTTAGATGCTCATTCGAAAGAGAAATTGCAAATATACCATGTGCGAGCAGCCATTTTGAATCCCAGCATCTCATTTCGCAGCCAATGCTATGGCAGGAAGACTTGTGATTGGTCTACAATGCTGGTGTGGCAAGTGCTTGGTGGTGTAAAATGGGAAACAGTAGCAGGCATGAAGCAATTTTTGAGATCGAATTACTTGCAAATGCGACTTGATCAGATCTGGAATCTGATATCTGGATCAGATCAGATCTGCAATATACTAGATGAGCAAAGCAGTTTAAGTTTTGTTTGCTGTGCCAGAAAATTTGTGTCTTTACCTTGTATTAAATTTCATCACAATGGTGGGGAAAAAAAAGATGTCTCCACAATCAAACAGAAGACCAAGAAGGAACCGGAAGAAGTAAAGAGCAAATATGGAGTCATCGGGAGGAACCTGGATAGGATTTGGGTTTCAGCCACGACTGCTCGACCTTCAAACCCATCCAGGTGCAACCAAGTGAGCCAAGCAGAAAAAAATTCTGCAAGAATACACTTCTCCCTCGACAGATAGATAATAAAAGAGAGGAATACAGAACAAACTAGAAGAGCACTCGGTAGAGAGCATACCTCTGCCCCGTAATGCCTGATCTACGATAACATATCTAGCCCAATAATTTTTTGAAATATTGTGCTATATAGCGTTTTTGAGCCTTATCTCTCAATGGTGAAGAATCACTTTTAAAATTCTAGTAGTCAGATCCGGATCTGGATCTTCACCAAAATCGAATCAATTTGTCGTGGTCACACACCCAACCTTTCCACCAAGTTTTTTTTTCTGAATCCGTCCATAACTTTTTGAGATATCATGCTATATATCGTTTTTGGCCCAATCTCTCAATGGTGAAGAATCACTTTTGAAATTCTAGAAGTCGGATCCGGATCCAGATCTTCACCAAAATCAATCAGTTCATCCTTGTCGCACACCGAAACTGTCCACAAAATTTCATCCAGATCTGTCCACAACTTTGAGATATTGTGCTTTATATCATTTTTGGCCCAATCTCTCAATGGTGAAGAATCACTTAAAAATTCTACTAGTCGGATCCGGATCCGGATCTTCACCACAATCGAATCAGTTCGTTCTTGTCACACACCGAACCTGTCCACAAACTTTCATCCGGATCCATCCACAACTTTTTGAGAGATCCTGTACACAGACAAACAGACAAAGAAACAGAAAGGGGTGAAAACATAACCTCCTTCACCTTAGGTGGAGGAGGTAACAAGTCGAAAGTAGGATTTCAATGCCCGTATTTAATTCTTTTTAATAATCATACACTAAACAATGTTGAATAAAAAAAATACACCTGTCCCATTCACCTCCAGGGCATAACACGTTTGAACGGACCCCTGATGAAGATAATACTACCAACCCTAATTACTAAACACGTAATCCTTCATCTTAGCTTGACAACAGTTTTCTGTTCCCTCGTGTTCAAGGCTCATGTAGTAGCTAAAACAGTATGTATATCACGTACAAGAGAAAACAAATTAGGAGATACTGTTATATCAATTGGACTGGCCAGGTGTTGACTTGACGGCGAAGGTGGCTGGCGTCTTGAGTTTGGAGATAGAGTCAATGACATGAAGATCTTAGTGTCTTGGGTTTGAGCCCTTGTCGTTCTGTTGAAATAACACCAGGTGGGTTAGCTTTGCCTGTCATCCTTCTGAGGTCGGCAAAATGAGTACCAGCTTAATTGTAACAGGGGCATTGCATCAAAAGCACAGCCACACTTCCAGAAATTGATGCAACCAGTAGCCACAGGCTGCATACCATCCATCCATTAGGACCATACTCTGTGCAGAGCATTGGTGCTGTCAGTGCAGTCTCCTGGGATACTGGGCACGATCCTGGACAGGTCACCACTCCAACACAGGATACCAGCAAGCTGGCAATCATTTTGCTGACCTCAGGATAACAGGCAGAGTCAACCCCACCTGATATTAATTCAACAGCCAAGCAGGATTTGAACTCAGAATCCTAGGATCCTGTTAGGATCCCAAGCCCACCACCCTAACCATTAAGCCAACACCAGGCATACAGACTGCATACGAAACAGCAACAATTGGACTTTTGTAACCAAATGGATGAATCCAAGTCATTCTATGAGATTAAAATCTGAGATCCCAGTGTTATGATCCCAATTCCAGATATGTAATCACATGGGAACACCAAACCAGCCAACCAACAGTGATGTAGCCCAACATTGATTTGAATTGGCTGGCATACTCACCTTCAAAGTGCCTTTACTGAGTTCAAGTCTCAAACCTATCAAGAGGCTGTCATAATGGTGCTTTGCGGACAGGAAGGACATCGTATGATCAGTGCACCCATCTTGAGAGGGTGGTGTTGGATCAGCCGTCGCATGTGCGAGCTTCATATGCTTGGGTACATTAGAGCGCTTACTGTTCCTTAAAATGTTCATTCAAATGCATTTTGGGAGGTAACAACCAGTCATTTTGATCTCTAGTTCATAGCTAACCACAACTTAACTGAAATATTTAGTAACTCTCCTTTGACCTGTTTGTGATGTAAGTTTTCCTTTTCTGTTCAGCAATCGGACTATCAAGCAAAATCATTGTCCTCACCAAAATAATAATTTTGTGATAATTTTAGTTCCTGCAAATCCTTGTAAATAAACCACACATTGCAACATGGTTTGGCATTTAATGATGCTTAACTGAAGACGTAGAAACTCAATTTGCCGTGATTTGTATAATAATAGCAATTGAAGACTGCACCGTTCAATGTGTGCATCTCCTTCATACTACACCTTGCATTCTTAGGTAAACTTATTTGTTTTATCACGTCTCATCCAGTTCACAATTAAATTAATCTATTATCTCTTTGTCACTTTGTTCTCACCCCCTCTTTCCCCTGAAATTTGTCTTCCTCTATTATCAGGGTCACCTCTTCGCATTGGAGATGAGCAGTGGACGTGAATTCTACGTTGGTGCCGATGAGGCTGGAACTCCATTATGCGTGTTCGATGGAAAGGGTCACTTGGTCAAACGCCTCCTTTATACGCCCTTTGGGGAACCGTACCGAGATTCAAACCCAGAACTCCCACTGCTTTTGGGTTTTCGTGGTTCCCTGTATGAGCCACTCACACGTCTTGCCCATTTCTCTGGGAGAGACTACGACGTGGCTGCTGGACGCTGGGCAGCACCTGAGCCAGACCTGTGGGAACGGTTGTCACACCACCCTGTGCCCTTCAATCCATACATGTTTCTGAACAACGATCCTGTTGGTGGAAACACTGGAGGACCACTCCACCTGGCAGGTGAGTGAAAAGTGATCATATGAATTACATCAAATTAATTCAGTTTTGGAGGCATTCGAGGTAGACCAGGAGATTAAAAGTCTATTTGATGTTGAAAACCTCCCTGACACTCTGGTTGAAAATTATGCTTACGGACCGAGCGGTTAATGGAAGAGGACACACCGTCAGGATGAAATGGGCTTGAGGGTTTGAAAGTGATGTGATGACAGGTGTCCCTGTATTGTTTGCAGATGTGAACAGCTGGTTGCAAACCTTTGGTTTCTTTCTGCACAATCTTGTCCCTGGATTTCCCCGGCCTCCTCTTCCTGGCCAACCGGCACCCTCACCTTCTCTGGAGCTCCGCACCAGCCTTCTTCAGCACGAGCAGGTGGAGTGTCTCACCTCATTCTTATCTTATCCAATTTCACTTCTATCCTTGATGGATTTTATTTTGTTATCTCAAAGTTTTTCATTTCTATTTTGGCCTTATACAAGAGCGACTCAGTGGTGGGGTAGGTTAAGCCTTGTCCCTTTGTCCTCACTGGGGGGGGTTTGATTCCAATGGCTACTCAGCAAAAATTTTCCACATCCTGCTGTAAAGGAGCCAGCTGTCCAGAATTGGTTCAGAGTCACAGAAACGTTCACGACTTGACATGAGCATCCCATGGTTCTGCCAACAGTGTGGGCCTCCACTACCACCGCAAGGGGGAGTTTAAAACTTTATCTTCCAACCATAACGGAAAGATGGATGCTGTGCCAATGAAAATTGGTGTAGATGGTTGTCATTTTCTCTGTAGTTTCCATCCACTGTGACATATTTTTCCTTGTTGTGAGTTACTTTTCTTTTGCCACTGGACTCCAAGTCAGGTTTTGGGATGTGAAAGTTTTAGAAAAGAAAACATTTTGACTTCACCTCTTTTCAGGGTAATCATTATTTTCTGAGATATTTTGCATCCAAGTTGTCATCACTTCCACATGACACCTTCCATTTTATTTGTGATCAACTTGTATTTTCACCACATTTACAGGATGACCTCCACCATGGCCCAATGCTTACATTCCGTGTGTGAATGTTATATAAGGGTTACTTATTCTGATAGCCAAGGTACTGTAAAATTAGTGAGACATGTACTGTATCTTGTGATCATTGGATGCACTCAAAAACTTACATCATGAGCCTTCTCTTGTCTGATGCATGCAGTCTCGAGCAAGTGTGGAGTGCGAAGTGGACAGCCAGCTGAAAGCCTTTGTAGACTTGGAAACGAAGCCCTTGTCTCTGCGGTCTGGCGGCCATTCCAAATCAGATCGACCACAATTTGCTGCTGAGCCGTCATTGTTTGGTCGCTCGGTGCGGTTTTCAATAGAGGAAGATGGCCGAGTATCGGCCTGGGCTGCACCAGGAGCGAGCCCAGATGAGCGTAAGGTTGCAAAACTTCTGCACAATTCCATGTACCTCCATGGCCTGCAGTTCATACTCAATGGTACTGACACACACCACTTTGTGAAAGCTGGAGACCCAACACCAGATCTAGTTTCCTTAGGCTTATTAGGTGGTGGAAGTGAATCCAAGACTCTGGATCCCTCAGCACTTTTGGGTCTAGAAGGCCCAGGAACTGTGGAGTCACGATCCCCTGTGCGCAGAGTGCCACTACCTGGTGTGGGTGCCAATCTTACAATACGAGGATCTACGGCCAGCTCTCCAGAGGGGCGGCAGCGCAAGTACACAGACGTAGAGTTGCGTCGTGGTGGGTTGGCTTTACGATTGCGCTATGGCTCGGGTATACTGGATGAGCAAGCTCGCCTTCTAGCTGGTGCAAAGGAAAGAGCTTGGGCTGGAGCATGGGAGCGTGAGCGAAGAGCAGCAAGAAGCGGAAATGCAGAGTCGAGGCGGTGGAGCCAGACAGAGCGGCAAGAGCTACTGGCCGGTGGGCGACCACACACTTTAGAACCGCTTTACCTCCTGCCTCCGGAACATTTCCCAGAATTTGCAGACAGCTCCAGAAACGTGCAGATGGTGAGAAGAGCAGCGTGAAAAAGAGGGAAGAGAAAAGAGACACTTACATAGGAAGAGAGTTTGGGAATGGGAAGAGCAGTGGTTTGAAAAGTCAAGGACCACAAGGAATGAGGGAATATTTCTGGAAGGGGTTTTGAGTGGAGGGTGGAGGAGAAAGTTCAGACAGGTAGAGGGAAAGACCACTGTAGACAAGGGACAATGCAGGGAGCCAAAAGAAGGCGGACAGTACAGATTACCCGTGCTGTATGTCATTGACTCTTTATCTCCAAATAAAACAAACGAAGTTGCCTTTGGAAGATGAAACTTAAAGAATGAATTTTGCAAAAGCAACAGAGTGAAGGGAGAACCAGAGGGGGAGAGGGTGGTGGGATGGAGGGAGTGGAGGAGTGGGGAGGGCTCATTGATGGTGGGAAGTGTTCATTTGGAGGATTTCATGTGAGTGTTCCACCAAGGAGGATAAAGAGCATTTCTGTTGCTTACTCCGATTCCCCTTCAATATCGAACCATGATTGGCCTTTGGCCACGATTTCCTTTATTTTTTTGTCGGTGTTTTATTGTAAAAACAAAAAAAAACATTATTGCCCCAAACCTTACTTGTGTATGTCTGTTCACCTCCACGCCTATCTTTGTCTGTCTATGTCCCTGTGTTCATCAATCTCTTTAACCCACCTGGTGAAGTTTCTGTGGTTGAACAATTATGAACACATGCTCACTTACTGTATTCTCCATTTGGTTCTCTAACATCTTTTATCTCTTGTTTTATACCTCCCTGTTGTTTCTTTTCCTTTTCTCTGTAAGTTTATTTTAAATTATCCCTTGACTGCACATTCGCATCCTGGTTAGCGGAGCGGATTCCTCCACCTGGATTACCTGTGTTGTTCCAACGGTTTGGCCTGGCTGAAAAACTTGAAATGCAAAGAACAGTCCCAAATTGTTTGTTGATGCAACATTGTGTAGTCATGTGACCACTGCCCTTTCGTTTTTGGCAGAGATTCATTATTCTGGTCTGTGCAATCAGACCTCTTTCTCTTTCTTCTCACTTCCCTCACATTGTACAGATACATTTCGTGTTTCCTTGTTTTCTTTTCATTAGTTCAGCACGAACAGAAATTATGTATTGTATATAATGACACCCTGCCGTGGAGTGTTAACGTTAAACTTGAAAAGAAAGCAGTTTCTTCTATCATGTGTCAGTGTGTTCATTGTAAATGTCACAAAATGTATCTCTCTACTATACAGGCCTAGCCAAAAGCTGTGCATTTATAAGCTTATTTTTGTCTTGCTGATGAGGCCATTAAGAAAGCAACACGTGTCCAAGACTAGAGCTTTTAAAATGCTTGCTTCAACAATGTCCCCTTGGTGTAGTTGTTCATTTGAAGTCTTTTTTTCTCTTTTCTCTCTCGCCATCCCTTGTTCTCTCTCCCACCCTCTCTCGCTCCAGCTCTTATTTCTGGGTCTGTATGTCTCTCTCTCTCTCTCTCTCTCTCTCTCTCTCTCTCTCTCTCTCCTCTCTCTCTCTCTCTCTCTCTCTCTCTCTCTCTCTCTCCTCTCTCCCTTCCCTCTCATTCTCTCCCCCCTCTCCTCTCTCTCTCCTCTCCCTCTCCCTCTCTCGCTCTCTCTCCACCCCTTCTCCTTCTCTCTCTCTCTTCCCCCCCCCTCCCTCTCTCCCCCCCTTCTCCCTCTCGCTCTCTCTCCCCCCCTTCTCTCTCTCTCTCTTCCCCCCTCTCCCTCTCTCTCTCTCTCTCCCCCCTCTCCCTCTCTCTCTCCCCCCTTCCTCTCGCTCTTCTCCACCCTTCTCTCTCTCTTCCCCCTCCCCTCTCTCCCCCCCTCTCCCTCTCCCTCCCCCCTCCCTCTCCTTCTTTATCTTTCTTTCTCTCTCCCTCTCTCTCTGGTTGCACTGCACACAGCAAGCAATCTTTCCGATGAGGAAAAGTTGGAATGAGCCCACATGCTTCATTCCAAATCTCATTCTTCTCCCCTCTTCCTTCGCTCTCTCTCCCCTTTGTCCCTTGGCAATGAAATGACAGCTCTATTTGACAGCTCTGTTCTTGCAAAGCTTGCGAAAGTGTGTGGTGTGTGGTGTGTCTGTGTGTGTGTGTGTGTGTGTGTGTTGTGTGTGTGTGTGTGTGTGTGTGGTGTGTGTGGTGTGTGTGTGTGTGTGTGTGTGTGTGTTGGTGTGTGTGAGAAAGATGCTTTTCTCTCTTTCCGTCATTTGCAAATGGTCGTCATTTGCAGTCGCATGAATTTGGCAGAAGAGTCGGGGCTTGAAGTAGCTGTAGTTCAGAATTCAGGAAATATTGGTTGACATATCCTTGGCTACCAATATTTGGGGCATTTCGCAAAAAGGGAGTATTTTTGTTACGGAATGTAAGGAGGCTGTTATAATTGAGAGAATTGCAGGGGAAACGAGAGTTTTTGGTTTTATTAATTTATAATGCAGAATTCCAAAAAATTGTGAGGAAGTTTGAAGTTGCGGTGCTTTTGGGCAATGTTTGATGGGATATTGGGGGAGGGGGGGTTGCAGGGTCGGGAGTTTGGGCAGACAAAGCCCACTTGCTGCTGTGATTGCGCTGTTATTTGTAAGAAATAAATTATTCTGACTGTTTAAAGATGGTGGGTTTTGTGTTCATTTTCATTCATTTAGTTTTTTTGTTCATTGAGGTTTTTTGACTTCTGGTTCACATGTTTTTTGATTCCGGGTCTGCTCACATGTAGCAGCTGCTCCTTCTACGTCATCAAAGCTACGTTTTCTGGACAGGATCCATCGTGGCTTTCTGTTTTCCAGAGTTACGTTTTCCATATTTTTACCTCCACGACCGAAGGTGACGAAGGTTATGTTTTTACCCCTTTCTGTCTGTTTGTTTGTGAGTCTGTCTGTATGTCTGTCTGTCTGTCTGTGTACAGAATATCTCAAAAAGTTGTGGACGGATTCGGATGGAATTTGGTGGACACGTTGGGTGTGTAGCAAGGACGAAGTGATTAGATTTTGGTGAAGATCCAGATCCAGCTACTAGAATTTTTAAGTGATTCTTTCCCATTGAGAGATAGGGCCAAAAATGATATATAGCACGATATCTCAAAAAGAACGAATCAACTTACACATTCTCTTCAATCTCATTCTTCCCTCCATGTCTGCAAGACAGCTATTAACCACCATCTCAGATCATCCCCGATCTAAAACCTTTTTCTCGCCTCATTAACCCCATCCATATCTCTCCTCCCAATTTTCCAGTTCCCCCTCCTCAGAGTTTCCTTCGGTATCCATCTTTCCACCCCGAGCATCCTCTGTGTCCAACTTGTCCACCCCATACATGTGTGTTTTGTGTCCTGTTTTTGTCTGTTACGTCCTGATCGGTTCAGTGCACTAGCTCTTTTAAGAGCCATGCGGAAGCTGACGTATGAGCATAAAAAAGGGGAAAACGGGGATGAAACAAATTTAACAAAAAATAAAAAAAAATAGAGGTGTGAGGAAAAGGGGGAAACACAATAACGTGGAGAGAAGGGTGGGTTTTTTTTAGAAATATTATTATTCATTCAATATTTCCATTGATATCCTTGTTTTTGTTTTTTGAAATATTGCCATTTTCAGTACAGTTCTAAGTTACACCACTCTCTCCAGGTGTACAATATGCACGCCAAAAACCCCCTGCCCTCCAGCAGGGATCAAGGTTAACCACTTGCACTATTCCACCTGTACAGCCAAAATTGCAAGTTATCTTCCCACCTGGGGCGGGGGGGGGGCGATATCAGCCAAACCATTTTTGATTCTACCAAGGTTCATCTGTACAGACACAACATACAGACAATTGTGTGTGTGTGGTGTGTGTGGTGTGTGTGTGTGTGTGTGTGTATGTGTGTGTGATTTTCCTTTCAGTGGTGCTGTTTTATAATGATGGTGTTTAAGCCAGGTAATGAAGATGTTTAAACCAGAACAAATATAAATCTCACTCATTTAAAACACAATGACGTGTTGTAAATGAAGTCGGATTTATTGATTAATCCTTCGTGTCATCTATTTCCAGAGCTTTGTTTGGTGAACAAGGAAGGATTTGTTTGTGTCGTGCAAGCTGCCATGGCTTTAAGATAATGTTGAGTGCAAAAAGAAGAGGATGTTCGTTCGTCGTCGCCACGGCTGTTCAGCCAAACAAACGAAAATCCACTTCGCTAAATGGTCTTGATGGTGTCGAATGACGTCGCTATTGAATATTGACATGAGTGACTCAGGAATAAAAATGAGAAAGTCTTGCAAAGAAAAGCGTGCTAACGTGTCACCGCCGAGCTTTCTGCCAGTGGACCCTGCCGTATCCGGCATGTCTATTGGCTCTCTGAAAGGACTTCAATGATTGGCTAATAATATTCACACATTTGCTTTCTTACCGCTGTTAGCAAAATGTAAAGAAAAATTAGAATCACTACACAAGCTCCCCCTAGATCGATGACCAAAGAGAGACGATCGATAACCAAAGAAAACGATCGATAATGATGGAGATAATGATAAATGCCTGCAAAACTCTCTTAGGCCAATGAACATGTCTGCCAGAATGAGTTTTCCTCACGTCTGATGTCGTCATCAGTGGCAAAGAGGTTGAGGCAGATGTTTGTGTGGGTGAACTCGGTGCTTTTGTGTGTATGCTCACAGGAACAGTGGGAGTCGATATCACTGGAGTTTGTTCTGCTACAGCAGTAGGATAAGTTGTATCAGACTCTTTATCCATGTAACTGAAGATGGCCTTGAGTCTGTCTAAATGGATCATTTCAGACTTCCCATTAAAATCAAGGATGAAGTACCTCTCCTTCTTGGCTGGTAATGACTTGGAATGGGCCCTGGTAGGGAGATTGCAGAGAAGCCCTGACAGTGTTGTCATGTACAAAAACATGGGTACAAGACAAAATATCTTTGGGCAGACGTATGGAACTCTGCTGAGCTCTGGTGGGGATGTGATGTAACTCGATCATTGTCCTTCCCAGTCTGTCCACATAATTGTTCGGTTCCAAACTGGTGTGAATGTTAGGGCCGTGTCACACCTTGACGTTTTAGCCAGCATATGGCAAGGTATCAAAATGTATGTAAAACGCTGGCGTACGCTGAACTATTGATGTTTTTTTCAGTTTTGGGCATATTCATAACGAGTTGGACGTATGCATAACGTATGAGTAACGTACACAGAAGTTTTGATAACTTATAGATAACTTATACCAACGAATGCTTAAGCGTGTTGTCGGCGTTCACAACGTATGCCCAACGATCGTCTAACGTATGCATAGTCTGCGGCAGCTATCGCGACGATCACGTGGCGTAGGCTACTAAAAGGCTACCGCTCAACGATTTAAATCATAACCGCACTAGAAATCGAAGTATCAACATCACCGTCATGCCTGTCACACCTTGAAGTTTTAGCCAGCATATGCCGACGTATGAAAAATTTGCCGCATACGCTGGCACACGTCGAATACGTTATGGGTAAGTTTTGTATACGTTAAGAGCATGCTGAAGCACGTTGGCATATGTCGTAGTACGCCGAGCTCTCGCCATTTTAAGCATGCTCAAAATTGTCGACGTATGCCAGCGTATGTCTCACACATTCCGCATACGCTGGCCATAAGTTTGAGGCACGTTATGCGATCGTTGACACACCGTACACACGTTACTTGTAAGTTACTCATAAGTCGAAACACGTCGAGGTAATGTTTAGCGTACCGAAACTTATTTCTAACCTATGAGTAACGTGCTTTGAACCTATGTGTAACGTATCTCCAACGCATATTGACGTATGTAGTTGTATTGATTGACGTCTTCCGGACGACCACAGAACTTAATGAACGTGTTTCTAACTTACAGCTACCGTATAATGGCGTATTGGCAGTGTTTAGGGGAATTGGTATATAAAATGGGCTTCACAGGAGGAAACCAGTCAGTTGTTCCAGACTCCATGTTGAGTAGATGTCCATGTCAGTAGTATCAGTAGTAGTAGTAGGTGAGCGTGTCAGTAGTAGTAGTAGTAGTGGTCCATGTCAGTAGTAGTAGGTGAGCGTGATGGGAGGTGTGGGTGATGATGGATCCTCCTTGCGTCCGCGTCCACGCCACGGCCAGGAGACTTCTTGCAGCATTCTTCGAAGTTTCTTCGGCATGTTTTTTTTAATGTTTTCTACGCTGAAGTATTGATGTTTTTTCAGTTTTGGGCGTATTCATAACGAGTTGGACGTATGGATAACGTATTAGTAACGTACACAGAACGTTTCGATAACTTATAGATAACTTATACCAATGAATGCTTAGCGTGTTGTCGGCGTTCACAACTTATGCCCAACGATAGTCTAACTTATGCATAGCGTGCGCAGCGTATCGCGACGATCACGTGGCGTAGCCTATTAATAGGCTGGCTGCTCAACGATTTAAATCGCTGCCGCTCGACTATTTAAATGGACGATTTTAATCATAACCAAGCTCGATATCGAAGTGTCAACATCATCGTCATGCCGAAGAAAACTTCGAAGAATGCTGCCAAGAAGTTTCCTGGCCGTGGACGCGGACGCAAGGAGGATCCATCATCACCCAGACCCTCCCTATCACGCTCACCTACTACTACTGACATGGACCTACTACTACTACTGATACTACTGACATGGACATCTACTCACATGGAGTCTGAACACTGACGGGTCCTCTCTGTGAAGCCCATTTTATATACCAATTCCCCTAAACACTGCCAATACGCCATTATACAGTAGCTGTAAGTTAGAAACACGTTCAGTAAGTTCTGTGGTCGTCCGGAAGACGTCAATCAAATAGGTCTACATACGTCAATATGCGTTGGAGATACGTTACACATAGGTTCAAAGCACGTTACTCATAGTTAGAAATAAGTTTCGGTACGCTAAACATTACCTCGACGTGTTTCGACTTATGAGTAACTTACAAGTAACGTGTGTCGACGTGTGTCAACGATCGCATGACGTGCCTACAACTTATGGCCAGCGTATGCGGAACGTGTGAGTCATATCTGGCATACGTCAAAATTTTTGAGCATGCTTAAAATTGTCGATGAGCTCGGCATACTACGACGTATGCCAGCGTGCTTCAGCGTGCCTTAACGTATACAAAACTTACCATAACGTATTCGACGTACACCAGTGTTTTAGACAAATTTTTCATACGTCGGCATACGCTGGCTAAAACGTCAAGGTGTGACAGGGCCTTTAGTCAGGGTAACAAATTGCCCAGGAAGGCGAAGTGTTGATCAAAAATGAACATGGCTGCGTGGCAAACCCAGAATAGCTTTCACCATGGCATAAGCCTGGTGTTGGCTTAGTGGTTAGGGTGGCTGGCTTCGGATCCTAGGGTCCTGAGTTTGAGCCATGTTGGCTGCTGAATTAACACCAGGTGGGGTCGACTCAGCCTGTCATCCTCCCGAGGTTGGTGAAATGAGTACCGTTGTACTGGTAGAGGGGCACAGCATCAACAGCACAGCTGTGCTCCAATAAATGATAGCTTCCTGGCCGCCAAAGCTGCCATATGCAAGAACAGAGAACCATGGCATGAATGCCCACAAACATGACTGGTAGGTTTTCCATCTCGTGGTGTGGGTCTGCAAAGTGAGGACTTAAGCTGTCAATGAAACCATTTGACAAGCCCGTTTGCAGCAGGGTGGTAAGAAGTAGTTCTGGTGGGTTTACTTCCAAGTAACTCAGTCAATGTTTTGAAAAGTGTGAACTCAAAATATCGTCCACTGTCAGTGCTGATAATATAGGGGGTACTGCACCCTGCAACCCATTTGGAAACAAAAACTTTAGTTATGGTCTCTGCTGCTACAGTATGTCAGGTATTGGAATAGTTTTCAGCCGCCGAGTAAAACAGTCAACACACATGAGTAGATATGTGTTACCGCCAGATGGTAGACTAAATCAATGTGCACGTGATCAAAGCGGGCATTAGGAGATGCAAAAGTACTTAATGGTGTTACCAGGTGAAGATGTATTGCACTCATAGACATCGTAAACAGGCTCTGGACCAGTTTCTCACATCACGGTTCATTCCACACCAGATAAGATGTTGAGTTACAATGTGCTGCCTTGCTCTGATACCAGGGTGAGATAGATTGCGCAAAGCATCAAATATGGCCCATCTGAACTCAGCAGGAACATATGGATGAGCAGTGCCAGTGGATAAGTCACAACCAATTATATCTTCAGAAATAGGGAGAGTTACTTCACTGAACTTGAGCGATGTGGAGCTGGCTCTGAGATGCCCCCTGTTCACCAGTGTCAGTTCCTCATCCCCCTGCTGTGCCTTGACAAGCCTGTTGAAATTGATGGAGGTTGGTTGTTGTGTCAACGGTGTTGATATTGAGCCATGAGAGAGCTTCAGCTACAGCATTGTCCTTACCGCTCACATGACGTATATCGGTGGTAAACTGAGAAATGTCGTCAAGATGTCGGACCTCTCTTGGTGAATAGTTATCAGATTTTACCGAGAAAGCATGCGTGAATAGCTTATGGTAAGTGTAAACATAGAACTGCCTACCCTCAAGTGCGTGACGAAAATTTCGATTTCAAGGTAAACTGCCAGCAACTCGCAACTAAAGGTGCTGTTCCTTGTCTCTGCTGGCTGCAACCTTTTGGAAAAGAAGGAAATGGGTTCCCACTTGCCTTCCACATGCTGTTGGAATACTCCACCCACTGCCACATCTGATGTGTCCACCATAATACATAGTTTGGGATGAACCTCCAAGAGAAATTCACCACGCCTAGAAATTCCTGTAGCTTACGAACTGATGTTGGCTGAAAGTAGTCCTGGATCGCCTTGCCCCGTCAACCAATGGATGGATGCCAAGTCCGTTGATCAAGTGCACCAAAAAGTGAAATGAGGGTACCCCAAACTGACATTTGGTTTGATTTATGACGCCGTAATGTCATAAGCAAGTGAATACGAGCTGCAAATGCTGTTCAAGCTCCTTGATTGTCTCACTGCCGATGAGCATATCATCAATGTAAGCATAAACGAAAGACCTCATCGATGATTTGTTTCATCCAAAGGGTATGCACACAAACTCGAAAAGGCCAAAAGGCGTGGTAATGGCTGTCCTGTGTGCATCAGCCGGCTCGACTAGATCTGATGATACACTCTCACCAAGTCAAGCTTGGAGAAAACTTCCGTTCCCCAGAGTCGAGAAGTAAAAACCCGCAGGTGTGGTGCAGAGTTACAGCCGGCCACACCGGCATACTGTGTTCCGGTTTAGTGTGCGGTAGTCACCACAGGGGCTCCAAATTGCCAAACGTCTTCTTCTGGACCATATGTAAAGGTTGGTTGCTGCTTGAAGGTCGAAAGATACCTAGCTCAAGCATCTATAAATGGACGAGGTGTGTGTGTGTGTTTGTGTGTGGCATGTTTTTTATGAAGCTCGACTGGAACTTTCTGATGTGGAGTGTAATACACCAAAATTATTGTCACGATCTCCTGAGTTGATGAGGCTAATTCAATTTTTTTAATCCAGAAGAATTCCCATGCTTTAAACCCACAGCAAGTTAAGGTGTATAAAGCCGCTTAATAGGTCCTTCCATGCTATTATGTTCTCACTACAAAATAAACAACAAAAAGAATGATAACATTGCAACAAAGCACATATTAACTAATACTAATAGTGTTAACAACAATAATAATAGTAGTGTAATTTGGCAATAATAATTGTGAACATATAATCTCTTCCCCACACACCCTACTCCTGCCCTGGCCCAAGCACATCTGGGCTTGGTGAAAGGCAAGCTAATGCTCAAACAGTGCAGCAAGCGGATATGCAACAAGGCCATGAAGATCAATGAAAATTTGGTCCAAATGACCAAGGGGCCCACTAGTATGGTCAAACTCTGCTTTAGCAATTGCATAACGTTCCAGATCTCGTGGACATGGCTGAGCCGTGACTGGAGGGCCACGCGTGTCAATGTGGTGAGTAGTGGAGTGTTTAACTGCCACTTCGCTAGAGGTAGGCCGAGTTATTTCTGGGTACTGTGAAAGGATGGCATCACAACTGGCCATGTGGTCGGACTTGACAAACATTGGACTGACAGAGGCACGTATGAGGTGATACCTTTGACACAGATTTTTGGTAGAGTCAAGGAGCTTTTGGTTTTTGTCATCCACCAGCAAACCAAATTGCTTCAATAAATCGGCTCCGATGATGGGGATGGGTACGTCAGCAATGATAAATATCCATTGGTAAACACACCTCAGACCAAGGTTGAGAGTTATCTATTGTTCACCGGATGTGGAAATTGTGGAATTGTTGACAGCTTGGAGAGTAAATGCAGATGGTTTACGTTTGTCCATAACTTCTAGAGGTAAAACGCTGACCTCAGCTCCAGTGTCTATGAAAAATCGGGTGCCGGTGTTCCTGTTACTGATGAATTATATGCGACTTGGTTGTTGGTCGCCAGATGAAAGAGTGGGGGATGAAAGAGTCAATGGAGGTGCTGCCTTTAAGGTGCTTGATCCACAATACAGTTTTAAAAGAAAAATTCCAACCGCATAGCCATTCCTCGCAGAACTGACCTCCTCAATGTTTTTAATTGCTCGGTGACCTCACCAGCGACATCCTGCAGGACCGGTGATGGTCCTGGTCGGGGACGAGCCCACATGGCCTCACCATCCCCGTGATCAGTCAAGGCTCCTGGAATATCGAGGGCTTGCAAAGAGGAGTGATAAAGGACAGTATCTATCCATAACTAACTTCAGCACCATCTTAAATCTTGCATTTCTTTAACATACGGATTTTTGGCAGTGTTCATTACCTGTGTTGAGTTCAGTGTGCTTTACTTACATCGAGAAACATTCTTAAGGAAATGGAAGTTCATATACCTTCCCCCATTTCAGGTCAGATGCCAATTTATCCTCCATAATTCGAAGGTGAAACATCACCTCAATTACGTTATCAGTTGACTTCTTTTTTTTTTTTAAACAGTTGAGGGCTCTCGGCTCAAGGACAAGCTGGAAGACCAAGGGAAGCAAGTTTACAAACTACCAGAGGGTGTGTGGGGATGGAAATATATACAATACATACACAAGGAGGAAAAACACAAAAACAAGTAACAATGGCTGGGTCTTGGTTTCATGAGAAGGCGGCAAGCCGTCATTTCCGGTGCCCATTTCCACCTGGACCGCCACCTATTGCAAACAGCAAAAAAATATTATAAAACGTGTTGCGGTTCATTTTGATGAATGTACGGTAGCGGTAGAGTGCTGTGGTTAAAAGGATTTGTGTTTTGTGTTTGATACAAGGTTATCCTTCACTCCCATGTTGCAGACATGTCCAAGACAGGAAATGTCAAAGTTGCAATCATCAAGCAGTCATTCTCAGCACAAGGGAGGAAAGGGCTACTCAGACTTTACAAAACCATAATCCGTGCAATATTGAAGCATGTCGGTATGATGGTGCACTATCAACCATCAAGGGTGCTGGAAGTGGGGGACACTGGGGCGGATGCCCTACACACCAATTTTGTGGCAGGCCAAAATTGTTTCCTCCCCTCTTCCCCCCAAAAAGAGAGAGAACCTTTAAAAGACGACGAGAGGGGAGAAGAAGAAAGAAAGAGAGCGATAAAAAGAAAAATACAACATTCTCAAAGAAGTGGCTTGAGCAGGGATGTGTTTCATCTATCTATCTATATATTACTAAAACTCTCATCTTGGATATATGTATGTATGTATGTATGTATGCTCCCGAAACACAGCAAAAAACGGTACATGATAGTACAAACATTTTAGGCCACCTTACTCACCATTCTCCTTGTGTGCAGTATCAAATTTCGTTCAACTCAGGCAACGAAAAAAATTATTAAACAAGCAGTCATAGACTGGTACTAACGAAATCGCCAACTTGACCTCTGACCTTGTCTAATAAAAGCTGTCTCGAGAGAAGGTAGCGACGCAAACCAGAAGTTTCTACGATGATTCTGTACCAAAACCATCAAAAATCGATTGTTTGACCTCACTGTGACCTTGACCTTTGACCGATTTTGACCAAAATCTAATCAGCACTAGCCATCACCCTCCTGAATCACGTGGTGTAATTGACATTGGTAGCTTCTTCCGTTCTCGATTTTCGTGCCTACAAACAAACAAACACAAACAAACAAACACACAAACAATGACGGAAGTCATCAATATACTTACGAAATCTTTAGATTTCGTAAGTAACAAGCAGTCATAGACTGGTACTTATGAAATCGTCAACTTGACCTCTGACCTTGTCTAATAAAAGCTGTCTCTAGAGAAGGTAGCGAAGCAAACCAGAAGTTTCTACGATGATTCTGCACCAAACCATCAAAAATCGTAACGTCGACCGAAGCAAAAATCTCCATTTCTCGACGCAATTATTTAATATTATTTTATCAAAGTCACAAAACCGTAATATTCGGCCATCCACCAACAATCTTTACATAATCCGACGGCTTAGCGAGTCAGGCATGCGACGATAACCTTTATTGGGATAAAAAATGACTTTTAAACACCATCTTTATCGAAACACCGTCAGCGTGACATGGAAAACTTTACGTGACTCAACGACGCATCTGCTCGACGCGCTGCACCACTGACGACCCGTGACGCGGCGAGTGAAATATTTTTTATACAATCTTAAAACGTCTCCAAAACATCCGATTTTTACCAGAATTTCGACAACCGAGTTTTAAGCGTCCTAAGGATCGCAAAAACCGAAGACAAAATTAAAATTGAAGTTAAAACGAACTCGTAACATCGAGCGATGCAAAAATACTCCATTTCTCCACATGAATTTACGAATTATGTTTGACCTCACTGTGACCTTGACCTTTGACCGATTTTGACCAAAATCTAATCATCGCTAGCCATCACCCTCCTGAATCACGTGGTGTAATTTGACATTGGTAGCTTCTTCCGTTCTCGAGTTATCATGCCTACAATCAAACACACAAACACACACACAAACGCACAAACAAGCAGTCATAGACTGGTACTTACGAGAATCGTCAACTTGACCTCTGAGACTTGTCTAATAAAAACTGTCTCATAAGGTAGCAACACAAACCAGAAGTTTCTACGATGATTCTGTACCAAACCATCAAAAATCGTAACGTCGACCGAAGCAAAAATCTCCATTTCTCCACGCAATTATTAATATTTTTTATCAAGTCACAAAACCGTAATATTCGGCCATCCACAACAATCTTGACATAATCCGACGGCTTAGCGAGTCAGGCATGTGACGATAACCTTTATTGCGATAAAAAATGACTTTAAACACCATCTTTATCGAAAACACCGTCAGCGCGCACACGGAAAACCTTTACGTGATCAACGACGCCTCTGCTCGAGCGCGCTGCACCACTGACGACCCGTGACGCGGCGAGTGAAATATTTTTATTACAATCTTAAAACGTCTCCAAAACATCCGATTTTACCAGAATTTCGACAACCGAGTTTTAAGCGTCCTAAGCGATCGCAAAAACCGAAGACAAATTAAAATCGAAGTTAAAACGAACTTGTAACGTCGACCGAAGCAAAATACTCCATTTCTCCACATGAATTACGGAATTATGTTGACCTCACTGTGACTTGACCTTGACCGATTTTGACCAAATCTAATCAGCGCTAGCCATCACCTCCTGAATCACGTGTGTAATTTGACATTGGTAGCTTCTTCCGTTCTCGAGTTATCGTGCCTACAAACAAACAAACAAACACACAAACACACAAACAAACACACAAAAGAGACGGAAGTCATCAAATACTTATGAAATCAACAAGCAGTCATAGACTGTACTTACGAAATCGTCAACTTGAACTCTGACCTTGTCTAATAAAAGCTGTCTCTAGAGAGAGTAGCGACGCAAACCAGATTTCTACGATGATTCTGTACCAAACCATCAAAAACGAATGTTTGACCTCACTGTGACCTTGACCTTTGACCGATTTTGACCAAAATCTAATCAGCGCTAGCCATCACCCTCCTGAATCACGTGGTGTAATTTGACATTGGTAGCTTCTTCCGTTCTCGAGTTACCGCAGATTAACGTAACGTAAAGGTCACACTTGACGGCCCCCCCAACTCGAAAAGACGCCGGGGCGAGCACGAGACATCAGCGCGCACACGCAAACCTTTACGTGACTCAACGACGCGTCTGCTCGAGCGCGCTGCCCACGTGACGAGCCATGACGCGGCGGGTGAATATTTTTTTATACAATCGTAAAACGTCTCCAAAACATCCGATTTTTACCAGAATTTCGACAAAACGAGTTTTAAGCGCTAAGCGATCACAAAAACCGAAGACAAAATTAAAATCGAAGTTGAAACGAACTTGTAACGTCGACCGAAGCAAAAATACTCCATTTCTCCACAGGAATTTATGGAATTATTTAATATTATTTATAACACTGAAATTTTTAAAACAGCCGTAACTCGACGAATTGACACACAAATCCGCCGAACTTACCTCGATCTTCCAAACTCACGCTCCGTCAACAATACCTGTTAACTTTTCTCGAGTTATCATGTTGGATGTTTGACCTCACGTGACCTTGACCTTGACCGATTTTGACAAAATCTAATCAGCCAGCCTCACCCTCCTGAATCACTGGTGTAATTTGACATTGGCAGCTTCTTCGTTCTCGAGTTATCGTGCCTACAACAAACAAACAAACAAACAACAACAAACAAACAAACAAACAGAGGATAAAAGTGATCAATATACTTACGAAATCTTTAGATTCGTAAGTAAAAATCTCTTCCTGATTCAGTCAAGTACTCTTCGGGAGAATTTGATCAATGCAAACAACCTCAGCGGTATAGTTCGCTGGAGCTATCTTTTTTTCTTGAAATGATTTATTAAAAACTCTAAAACATTTTGTATAGACAAAGAACGATTTATTTTAAGCATAAAATAAACATCACCATTTGATCTAATACTTCCGTGTTCATTAATAAATAAATTGTGTTTAGAAGATACGCACAATAATTTCTTCGACTTTCTTTTCTCCGTTTTGTTTTTTCACATTGACGCGCAATATCAAGTTTCGTTCAATATCAATATGAAATCAGGCAACGAAAAAAATTATTAAAGAATCAATTCCCGATTGAGTCAAGTACTCTTCAGGAGAATTTGTTCAATGCAAACAACCTCAGCGGTATAGTTCGCTGGAGCTTTTTTT
>CM068967.1:45258278-45269569 GCA_035128595.1 Eptatretus atami
ATTGAGAGATAGGGCTAAAAACAATATATAGCACGATATCTCAAAAAGGTGTGGACGGATTGGGATGAAACTTGGTGGACACGTTGGGTGTGTCGCAAGGACGAATCTATTTGATTTCGGTGAACATCCGAATCCGGATATGGATACGAGAATTATTTATTTTTTCTCCAAGTGATTCGTCACCATTGAGAGATAGAGCCAAAAACGATATCGTAGTGTATGGCATGATATTTCAAAAATGTATTGAGCCTGATATGTTTTCGTGGATCAGGCATTACGTGGCGAAGGTATGCACTCGATCGAGTGCCCTTCTAGTTACCTCTGCAGCTCCACCAGGATGAACAAATTTATCCAGCAACCTTCTCCTTGTCAACCATGAAAATTCCAAACTTCTTGTTTATCTGTCCCTCTCTTTTCCTGCTGATGGAATTGCTTCCATATTTTTCCAATCATGTACCCACCTCCAGTGCTTCAAAAATCTGCACCACCATCCCATATTGTCTCCCATTAAAAATAAATTATTGAAAATCCTGGAAGCATAAAGCCATTTACCCATATTGTCATTAGGTCATGTTTGTACAATAATCACGTTCACGTCGCACCACGGGTATATGGGGGACACCTAATCAGCCTGTCACCACCCTGAGGTGGGGTGGGGTGGTCTTAAGCGTTACGTAATATCTTGGGGGGCGTCTGCTGAGGGTTATGAGCATTACAGAGGTGAGGGCTGTCAATTTGAGCAAAAAAAGTGTGCATAATTTTGAACTACCTCCTCTTATGCTTTTAGGTATTCGTTCTATGAACCATGACCTGCGCATTCACACATATACTATGAGTGACTATCATTGTGACATAGATGTGGAAGATATTTCAGGTATGGAGGGGCAGGGGGAAAGAGACCACAATTGAGGTCTGAAACTGCAAAGCCACCCCACATGAGTCGTCCAAAAGGGAGGTCACTGCCATTCATTGAGAAACCGTTTCTTCTCTCACCTCTGCGATTACCCACATATGTACCGTGTGACTCATGTGCGTCACCAGTGGAGGTCATTGGGTGCAAAGGAGAGACGAGATGGAGAGAGAGAGAGAAACTGGAACTCAGACAATTCAAAGGTTCTTGCTCACTGATCACGACTCCACCATTTCCACCACAAAGGTGTGAGTGGTGCGAATGAGTAGTTGCCAACCCATACCGATGCCTAGATGTATGACTCATAATGTACATGCAATTAAAATGTATTCAGCATATAAATTTCATTATTCAACGATAATAAATCACACCAAGACGTGACTGTATTCTGATGTGGTTCATTTTCCATAAAGGAGATCACAAAATGCTTGAATGAAGATATATGAGCAAATCTAAACTGGATTATATTTGTTATAAACGTCATTTGTTTGGAAAGAAGATAGCTCTCCCCCCCCCCCACGCCCCCCTCGACGTTTCTGAGGAGCATCAAGGGATTTTTGTTCAGATTCAAAACATTAAAAGAAAATAGAAAATTGTTTGTTTTTCATTTTCAAATCCCAGGGTTGAATCTGCCAAGATGTAGAACTTTCACCTGTACGTGGAAAAGCTCACCAGCTCCTCACAGTCATTGGATGTTAGTATTGGAGTGTGATCTGCAGGTAGCCCTGGTCCTGCAAGATAAAGAGAAGCGAGCTTGTAATCAGTCGGCACTGTCGTGACAAATAAAAACAAGAAGCGAATACTTCGATATCGCCGCGCTGGGGCAGTAAAAGTCGAGGTTAAGAATAATGAAACAATTTGCAGTTATAAAATTTAAATGTAGACACGGTGAATTAGTCATGCATGATGGGAAGAGTTGTGACGTTGACAAATTTCTATTATAGCCTCAGATCAAAGGGACATACGCGGCCATAAGTGTGACAGAAGACTGACAGAAGACACAGGACAGAATAGCCAATTATATAACACGCGTGATGTCGCCGCGCTGTAATAACCACTTCTGTCACCAAAAAAGAGGAAGAAAATCACCTCCACAAGACTTTAAAAACACTTCTGGTGAAAAACAATGAAGAACGAGATTACAACGCTGCGCGTCAACAACTAACGGAACAGGAAGATTATCACTTCCTGCTCAGAAAATCAACTTCCGGCATCACACAGAAAAACGATTCAGCACAAAAAACGTCGCTCTTCCGCATTACCCCGCCCACAATTCACCGGCAATCTCCGCCACAATCCACCCGGCAATCTCCGCCCACATACACCCGGCAATCTCCGCCACAATCCACCCGGCAATCTCCGCCACAATCCACCCGCAATCTCGCACAATCACCGCAATCCCGCCACATCACCCAATCCGCCAATCCCCCGCAATCTCCGCCCACATCACACCCAACAAAAGTGTGACAGAAGACACAGGACAGAATAGCCAATTATATAACAGCGCGATGTCGCCGCGCTGTAACAAGAGCCCACCGGATCAACTTCAAGACGAAAAATTTAAAATAGGGTCAATGAGGAAATATCTGTTACCTGAACAAAAAAATGTTTCGGTCAATGTCAAGAATATACAAGTGCACTGTATCATGTATGGAATACTATTTTCTCCACCACAAACACATCTTCAAGCTGGCACACAATGGGACTTCTCCATCAAGCAAACCCTTCCTCGATACTGCAGAACTCTCCTAGCCTATCAAGAATTTGCTTTGAGCACAGTGGAGTCTTGCTCTCTCTTGTAAGCTAGCCTACTTACATTCATTCCAGATCTTTGCTGGATGCCATGGAGGCTAAAGGTCTTGAAATAATTAATCAGCATTTGCATTAAAAGGCCACCGATTTATCATCATAGACTGGTTGGTTTTTCAGTCATTTAAAGTCTTTATTTCCTCTTGTCTTCCTAATCCTTCAGAGCTCTTTTTATCTCCACCACCGAAGATGAAGGAGGTTATGTTTTCACACTTTCTGTTGGGTGGTCGCTAGACTACCTTATTCTCAGTTTTTCTGTCTGTCTGTATGTTTGTATGTAATGGACAGCTCTGGAGGCCAGAGGAGTCAACCGATTTTGATGAAACTTGACAGGTAGGTTCATACCAGGATCTAGTTGTATGCTTTTGAGCACCGTTGCTATTAACGCCACCGTTGCCTAGCAACGGGACTTTGAAATTTTTGAAAATCCTAAAAAAAATCAATTTTTTCGAAAATCAAAATTGCTTCCGCGCTATTATGCGCACTATAATCAACCTCTTTGTCAAAAATTTCAGCCCGATCCGTCAAAAACTATGACGAGTATGCAATTATGTAGCGACCACCCATGTCGCCTACCG
Source organism: Eptatretus atami (assembly GCA_035128595.1). Lineage (NCBI taxonomy): Eukaryota > Metazoa > Chordata > Myxini > Myxiniformes > Myxinidae > Eptatretus > Eptatretus atami. The sequence continues at coordinate 45,261,576 of CM068967.1, forward strand.
GCTTGTTGGGTCGCCGAAATAGGTGACCCTTATTGTCAGTAATGTCTGTTTGTTTGGATGTTTGTTCGTTTGTCATCAGCATAATTGGTAGTAAACGTGGGCCGATTTTGACCAAACTCGCGGTGGTAGGTACATCTTATGACCTAGTGCTTTGGAAATTGTGATGGTTGCTAGGGACGCTTTGGTTCCTAGCAACAGCCGAAAAACCTTCAAAATCGGTACCGTTCACGCGAAATCAATTCCAAAGCCATTATCCACGTAGGCTTATGAAATTTGGCATGCATCATCTACAGGTGATGCTCTACCAAATATATTCCGGTTTTTGTGATATATGAAATAGTTACCCGCAGAGCCCCTACAAATGGGGTATGCCCGAAAATTGAAGGCCCCTAGCGACCAGGTGAGTGCATCGATCCGAATGAAACTTTGCAGGTTCATAGCACGCAATGAATACTACAACTTTGCCTCAGGACATATTGACCGATATTGCTTAGGTCAGGGGTCAAAGGGCAAAAATCGATAATATGCGATAGCTGGAGGTGCCTTCGTGCCAAATGCTACTCCTCCTAGGGTTATGGTCAGATGGTCATGAAAATTCACACTAATCATCTGGAATGCATTGTGCACAAATGATCAAGCCAGACTTTCGATTTAGATCTTTGTTCACCCACAGCACCCCTCGAACTTTGGGGATTTCCGATATCAAACCGCATTTTCGGTACTTTTCATTCAAATTGATACGATAGTTATCAGTAGATGGAACTCGATGAGATTTGGTATGCATAATCTTAGGTGATTCTCTATCCGCTATATGACATCCATTTTTTTATATCTTATAGATTCCAAATGGTAACCTCTCAACTTGGGTGCCGAGGGCCATTGAGCATTCCCGCTGAAAATTCAAAGTACACTAGCTCCAAGACGGTTGAACTGAATCGAATGAATCTTTACATGCTTATAGACCGTAATGAGTACTACAACTTTGCTCATTTGCATAATGACCTATCTCGAGTAGGTCAGGGGTCAAAGGTCAATAAGTGCATTTTTTCGGGCGAAATAACCATTCAAGGCACCCTTGCTCCTACACGGATTAACCGATACGAATGAAAGTTCATAGGTACATAGTACTCAATGAGTACTACAACTTTGCTTCAGGACATATTGGCCTATCTCGGCTCGATCAGGGGTCAAAGGTCAATGAGTGCATTTTTGGGCGACATGACCATTCAAACCCCCTTGCTCCTACACGGGTTAACCGATTTGATTGCAATTTCGTAAGTACTTAGTACTAGTTAACTCAGATCAGGGGTCAAAGATCATCGATGCTCGGCGACCCATGGCGCCGACCGGCTTGTTGTTTGTTCGTCTGTCTGTAGGATATCGCAAAATGTTGTGAACGGATCTGAATGAAATTTTGTGGACAGGTGGTGTGTGTGACAAGGACAAACTGATTACATTTTGGTGAAGATCTGGATCCGGATTCGACTACTAGAATTTTTTAGGCGATTCTTCACATTGAAATACTAAAAACAATATATAGCACGATATCTCAAAAAGGTGTGGACGGATTGGGATGAAACTTGGTGGACACGTTGGGTGTGTCGCAAGGACGAATCTATTTGATTTCGGTGAACATCCGAATCCGGATATGGATACGAGAATTATATTTTTTCTCCAAGTGATTCGTCACCATTGAGAGATAGAGCCAAAAACGATATCGTAGTGTATGGCATGATATTTCAAAAATGTATTGAGCCTGATATGTTTTCGTGGATAGGCATTACGTGGCGAAGGTATGCACTCGATCGAGTGCCCTTCTAGTTACCTCTGCAGCTCCACCAGGATGAACAAATTTATCCAGCAACCTTCTCCTTGTCAACCATGAAAATTCCAAACTTCTTGTTTATCTGTCCCTCTCTTTTCCTGCTGATGGAATTGCTTCCATATTTTTCCAATCATGTACCCACCTCCAGTGCTTCAAAAATCTGCACCACCATCCCATATTGTCTCCCATTAAAAATAATTATTGAAAATCCTGGAAGCATAAAGCCATTTACCCATATTGTCATTAGGTCATGTTTGTACAATAATCACGTTCACGTCACGCTTGTACATTCATCACGTCACACTCACCGCAGGCACGTCGTGGTCTTTCTGAATTCTACCATATGCTCTCTGCTCGCCCCGACCACACCGCCAAACCCCACTCCATCTGTGATCTCCCCCCCCCCCCACCCCATTTCTACAGGGCGCTCAAGGTCTGCCAGCAACCCCCGCTGGTAAAACTACCAAAATCAAGAATCACTGCTCACCTTCAATCTTTCATTCCTCTTTCTTCCCACCTTTGGAACAAACTCCCACACGCTCTTCAATCCATTCTTCCGTCCAGTCTTCAAAACAGCTGTTCACCACCATCTCTTAACTTCCTCCATCCAAAATCATCTTTTCTACCCCCGCTAATCCACCCAAACTCACCTCTTCAAATTCTCCCTCTTTCCTTCCTGAAAGTCCCTGTAATGTCCATCTTGTACACCCATGTTCCCTGCCCATCCTCTCCCTCCACAGATCTCCTAATTCTCTGTTCCCACTGTTTTGTGCTTCTCTGTCTACCCTCTTGTCTCCTGCTCCCTTGTTATACATTCTGTGTGTAAGCTCATATACGAGCTTCGATAATGTTTGCAAAAAAAAAAAAAATTCGTCTTGTCATACACCCAACCTGTCCACCAAGTTTCGTCGAATCCATTCACAACTTTTTGAGATATCCTGCACACAAACAAACAAGCAGTCATAGACTGATACTTATAAAATCGTCAACTTGACCTCTGACCTTGTCAAATAAAGCTGTCTCTAGAGAAGGTAGGGACGCAAACCAGAAGTTTCTACGATGATTCTGTACAAACCATCAAAAACCGAATGTTTGACCTCACTGTGACCTTTGACCGATTTTGACCAAAATCTAATCAGCGCTAGCCATCACCCTCCTGAATCACGTGGTGTAATTTGACATTGTAGCTTCTTCCGTTCGAGTTATAATTTTTTTTGATGTTTGACCTCACTGTGACCTTGACCTTTGACCGATTTTGACCAAAATCTAATCAGCGCTAGCCATCACCCCTGAATCACGTGGTGTAATTTGACATTGGTAGCTTCTTCCGTTCGAGTTATCTGTACCAAACCATCAAAATCGAATGTTTGACCTCACTGTGACCTTGACCTTTGACCGATTTTGACCAAAATCTAATCAGCGCTAGACATCACCCTCCTGAATCACGTGGTGTAATTTGGCATTGGTAGCTTCTTCCGTTCTCGAGTTATCGTGCTACAAACAAACAGAGTCCGGAAGTCATCAATATACTTACGAAATCTTTAGATTTCGTAAGTAACAAGCAGTCATAGACTGGTACTTACGAAATCGTCAACTTGACTCTGACCTTGTCTAATAAAAGCTGTCTCTTGAGAAGGTAGTGACGCAAACCAGAAGTTTCTACGATGATTCTGTACCAAACCATCAAAAAATCGAATGTTTGACCTCACTGTGACCTTGACCTTTGACCGATTTTGACCAAAATCTAATCAGCGCTAGCCATCACCCTCCTGAATCACGTGGTGTAATTTGACATTGGTAGCTTCTTCCGTTCTCGATTTACCGCGGATTAACGTAACGTAAAGGTCACACTCGACGCCCCCCCCCCCCAACTCGAAAGGACGCCGCGGGCGAGCGCGATGACGTCAGCGCGCACGCGCAAAACCTTTACGTGACTCAACGATGCATCTGCTCGAGCGCACTGCGCCACGTGACGAGCCGTGACGCGGCGGGTGAAATATTTTTATACAATCTTAAAACGTCTCCAAAACATCCGATTTTTACCTGAATTTAGACAACAGAGTGTTAAGCGCCTAAGCGATCGCAAAAACCGAAGACAAAATTAAAATCGAAGTTAAAACGAACTCGTAACGTCGACCGACAAAAAATACTCCATTTCTCCACAGGAATTTACGGAATTATTTCATATTATTTTATCAAAGTCATAAAACCGTAATATTCGGCCATCCACAAACAATCTTTACACCATCCGACGGCTTAGCAAGTCAGGCATGCGACGATAAGCTTTATTGGGATGAAAAATGACTTTTAAACAACATCTTTATCGAAAACACACGCGGCCTACAACTAGGCAAGGCGTTCTGCGCCATGGGCGCTAACACTGAAATTTCTAAAACAGCCGTAACTCGACGAATGACACACAAATTCCGCCGAACTTACCTCGATCTTCCAAACTCACGCTCCGTCAACAATACCTGTGGTAACTTTTCTCGAGTTATGTTTTGGATGTTTGACCTCACTGTGACCTTGACCTTTGACCGATTTTGACCAAAATCTAATCAGCGCTAGCCATCACCTCCTGAATCACGTGGTGTAATTTGACATTGGTAGCTTCTTCCGTTCTCGAGTTATCGTGCCTACAAACAAACAAACAAGCAGTCATAGACTGGTACTTACGAACTCGTCAACTTGACCTCTGACCTTGTCTAATAAAAGCTGTCTCTTGAGAAGGTAGGTGACGCAACCAGAAGTTTCTACGATGATTCTGTACCAAACCATCAAAAAATCGAATGTTTGACCTCACTGTGACCTTGACCTTTGACCGATTTTGACCAAAATCTAATCAGCGCTACCATCACCCTCCTGAATCACGTGGTGTAATTTGACATTGGTAGCTTCTTCCGTTCTCGATTTACCGCGATTAACGTAACGTAAAGGTCACACTCGACGCCCCCCCCCCCCCAACTCGAAAGGACGCCGGGGCGAGCGCGATGACGTCAGCGCGCACGCGCAAAACCTTTACGTGACTCAACGATGCATCTGCTTCGAGGCGCACTGCGCCACGTGACGAGCCGTGACGCGGCGGGTGAAATATTTTTTACAATCTTAAAACGTCTCCAAAACATCGATTTTTACCTGAATTTAGACAACAGAGTGTTAAGCGTCCTAAGCGATCGCAAAAAACCGAAGACAAAATTAAAATCGAAGTTAAAACGAACTCGTAACGTCGACCGAAGCAAAATACTCCATTTCTCCACAGGAATTTACGGAATTATTTCATATTATTTATCAAAGTCATTAAAACCGTAATATTCGGCCATCCACAAACAATCTTTACACATCCGACGGCTTAGCAAGTCAGGCATGCGACGATAAGCTTTATTGGGATGAAAAATGACTTTTAAACAACATCTTTTATCGAAAAACACACGCGGCTACAACTAGCAAGGCGTCTGCGCCATGGGCCTAACACTGAAATTCTAAAACAGCCGATAACTCGACGAATTGACACACAAATTCCGCCGACTTACCTCGATCTTCCAAACTCACGCTCCGTCAACAATACCTGTGGTAACTTTTTCTCGAGTTATGTTTTGGAATGTTTGACCTCACTGTGACCTTGACCTTTGACGATTTTGACCAAAATCTAATCAGCGCTAGCCATCACCTCCCTGAATCACGTGGTGTAATTTGACATTGGTAGCTTCTTCCGTTCTCGAGTTATCGTGCTTACAAACACAAACAAACAAGCAGTCATAGACTGGTACTTACGAACTCGTCAACTTGACCTCTGACCTTGTCTAAATAAAAGCTGTCTCTAGAGAAGGTAGCGAGCGCAAACCAGAAGGTTTCTACGATGATTCTGTACCAAACCATCAAAAATCGAATGTTTTGGATGTTTGACCTCACTGTGACCTTGACCTTGACCGATTTTGACCAAAATCTAATCAGCGCTACCAATCACCCTCCTGAATCACGTGGTGTAATTTGACATGGAAGCTTCTTCCGTTCTCGATTTATCATTTTTTGATGTTTGACCTCACTGTGACCTTGACCTTTGACCGATTTTGACCAAAATCTAATCAGCGCCAGCCATCACCCTCCTGAATCACGTGGTGTAATTTGACATTGGTAGCTTCTTCCGTTCTCGAGTATCTGTACCAAACCATCAAAAATCGAATATTTGACTTCACTGTGACCTTGACCTTTGACCGATTTTGACAAAAATCTAATCAGCGCTAGCCATCACCCTCCTGAATCACGTGGTGTAATTTGACATTGGTAGCTTCTTCCGTTCTCGAGTTATCATGCCGACAAACAACAAACAAGCAGTCATAGACTGGTACTTACGAAATCGTCAACCTTGACCTCTGACCTTGTCTAATAAAAGCTTCTCTAGAGAAGGTAGCGACGCAAACCAGAAGTTTCTACGATGATTCTGTACCAAACCATCATAAATCGAATGTTTGACCTCACTGTGACCTTGACCTTTGACCGATTTTGACCAAAATCTAATCAGCGCTAGCCACCTCCCTCCTGAATCACGTGGTGTAATTTGACATTGGTAGCTTCTTCCGTTCGCGAGTTATAATTTTTTTTTTGATGTTTGACCTCACTGTGACCTTGACCTTTGATAGATTTTGACCAAAATCTAATCAGCGCTAGCCATCACCCTCCTGAATCACGTGGTGTAATTTGACATTGGTAGCTTCTTCCGTTCTCGATTATCGTGCCTACAAACAAACACACAAACAAACACACAAAACAGAGGACGGAAGTCATCAATATACTTACGAAATCTTTAGATTAATCTTAGATTTTCGTACAGTAACAAACAAGAAAAAGACGGCAAAGCACGATACTTGCAAAATCCACCCCCCCCCCCCACCCCCTCTCCAAAAGTTGCCATGGATACATCAAATTGTCCATTTCATTAAGATTAAAATTGACAAACTTAATCAAAGCTCAGGTCAATCGGATGAAAATTGATTATTTTAGAAGTTGACCTTGAGGTTACCTTTGACCTTTTTTAGCTCAAATAGTTGGTTTCCCAATTCAGTGATGCAATATGCAAATCCTCTTCAATTTTCAAGTCAATCGGATGAAAAATAACGATTTTAGAAATACCACCTACTAGATGACCTTTGACCTCAAAATCAATAGGGTTCTCAGTTGAGACTACCTCTACAACTTAGTAAAGTTTCATGATGATCGTTTAGAATTGTGACTGTAGACAATTGACAAACAAACAGACAGAATAACAAATAGACTGACCAATATACTGTACTTGAAAAAATCTTCGATTTTGCAAGTAACAAACAAACAGACAAGCCGGTAGGCGACACGAGGATTCGCTAGGATCGAAGCGCTGGATACGATGCTTTCATTCTGACCGATCCACCGCCGAAGATTCATTGCCAAGACGATGGTTCACATACAATTGTTCCTGCCTGGCAAGATTTTTCCTATTGCGTATTTTGCCAACTGGCACTCCTCATAAAAAATGACGGTAAATAGACACCCTATTTTTGAAGGACTACCATTTGAAAAATAAATAGTTTGCTGGTTTGTGCTGTGGGAGCCTCGCGTTGCAGACACACACACACACACACACACACACACCACACACACACACACCCGATAAACTTCTCTCAATGCTCTTGTTTGACCACACCTCTTGAGCCACACAATCTTTTTCATAAGCCACACCCACTTTCCATAAGCAACGCCCACTTTCCTATGCCACTCCCACTTTCCTACGCCACTCCACTTTTCATCAACCATGTCCACTTTCCCTAAGCTCCGCCCACTTTCCTAAGCCCCTCATAAAAATGACGGTAAATATACACCCGATTTTGAAGGACTACCATTTGAAAAAATAAACCTCAATCAAAAAATCGGCTCGAGTAAAATTTTCTAAATATCTCGAAGTGGTTTAATTCCGAAGTCTCGTTTCTCTACATTCAAAACTGAAGGACAAGTATTGAAAATACTGTACGCGGTTTTTCGGCCGCTGCCACAGCAACGGGTGGTTGCTAGGCAACGAAATTCAAACACGCACATTCCCAGACCATATGGCACCTGTTGGCAAATTTTCATCGAAATCGGTTCGCTGGTTCGTGCTGTGGAAGCCTCGCGTTGCAGACACACACACAGACAGACAGACGGA
>CM068967.1:45281197-45322738 GCA_035128595.1 Eptatretus atami
ATGTAACACGGGCGTGATGGGCCAAATGGCCTTGTGTGCGCCTTGTATTCCCGTGTACCTGAACTCTTACCTGCATGAGCACGCGTCCGCTCCGGGTACTTCCGCGCAGCACGTCGCGGACGTTCTCCACTCGCCTGAGACCTTCTCCTCCGTCCGAGTCCGAGGCTCCGCCAGACTCGGCTCTTCTCGAACCCGTGAGCCGGTCCCACGTCGCCGTGGAGGCTCCACAGACGTACTCCGACGGCCGCGTCCATTGAGCGAATCGCATCACCGTCCCCCGCACTGCTCGAATGAAGGACAACATGGTCCCCGCGTGCTGTGTGTGGGAACTAAGGACAACAAATCGATCTCCAAACGCACTTCAACCTGCTCATTGAACCGCGTGCTCTGCGGACGTCCTCATCCGTTCGACCGTTCAATGTATCCACGTTTCGTCCGCTTCACGACTTCAAACCCGGATTACAATCACCACAAACTCTCGTGTTCATTCACAACGACTCCTCAACATTCCCGAGCTATGATTGGCTGATACGTAAACACGTGTTCCTGTGAACCGGAAGTAATATAAACCTCGCACATTTCTTTTTCACCGTTTACAAGACGTTTCCTTCGGACGAACAATTAATCCCCATAAAACCCACAAATACACCGGTTCACCAAATCTACCACAAGCCGCGTTCAATTAATTACTTTCGCTCTCCCTCGACCTCGTATCAGAAAAAAAATTTATTTGTTTGTTTTAAAAAACGATTTGTTATGTATTTGTAATTGGTCACCGGTTTCAACACCGATACGGGTTCTTATTACGGACTCTCGGCGTCAAAAATCTCCATATGTCGAACGAACAGTTTCAAATGGAGCTCCTCGTCGTCATTAGAGCATTTAACTTGTATCAGATGTGGTGATAAATGGGAATTGTTGCTCCCAGGTAACTGACTCGATGACGGGAAACACCGTTTACATCTTGTCCGACTTTCCCGAACCCGGTTCCAATGGTTGACGTGATCAACTGAGTGATTGAAGTTTTTTTTTTTTTACAAAATTCGACCTTTGCGCAACAGCAAAACAATAAAAACGATTTATTTATGTGCAAAATCCAATAATATTACCGAACGTGACGTAAATACGTCAAAAATAGTCTGGAAATAAACTTTTTTCGATCACGTGATGTTTCTTTTCCGGTTAACGGAGATGAGTCAAAGGACTCGAATTTATGGTTTATTATGGTGAAACATAATTTTTACTTTCCTGAAGGTAAAGGAGAGAAGGGTGAAGGTTAGGGGAGAGAAGGGTGAAGGTTATGGGGAGGAGGGGTGAAGGTTAGGGGATAGAAGGAGTGAAGTTAGGGGATGAAGGGGTGAAGGTTAGGGGAGAGGAAGGGTGAAGGTTTAGGGATAGAAGGGGTGAAGGTTAGGGGAGAGAAGCCGGGTGAAGGTTTAGGGGAGAGAAGGGGGTGAAGGTTAGGGGATAAGAAGGGAGTGAAGGTTAGGGGATGAGAGGGGTGAAGGTTAGGGGAGGAGGGGTAGAAGGGGTGAAGGTTAGGGGAAGTAGAAGGGAGGTGAAGGGTGTTAGGGGATAGAAGGGGTGAAGGTTAGGGGATAGAAGGGGTGAAGGTTAGGGAGGAGAAGGGGTGAGGTTAGGGGAGAGAGGGTGAAGGTTAGGGGAGAGAAGGGGTGAAGGTTAGGGGAGAGGAAAGGGTGAAGTTTGAGGGGTGAGTAGAAGGGGTGAAGGTTAGGGGATAGAAGGGGTGAAGCTGTTAGGGGATAGATAGGTGTGAAGGTTAGGGGGAGAGGGAAGGGGGTGAAGTAGGTTAGGGGATAGAAGGGTGGTTGGGGATAGAGGGTGTAGAGGGGAGAGAAGGGTGAAGGTTAGGGGAGAGAAGGGTGAAGGTTAGGGGATGAAAGGGGTGAAGGTTAGGGGAATGAAGGGATAGGTAGAAAGGGTTAGGGATAGAAGGGGTGAAGGTTAGGGGATAGAAGGGGTGAAGGTTAGGGGATGAGAAGGGGTGAAGGTTAGGGAGAGAAGGGTGAAGGTTAGGGGATAGAAGGGGTGAAGGTTAGGGATGAGAAGGGGTGAAGTTAGGGATAGAGAGGTGGTGAAGGTTAGGGAGATAGAAGGGGTGAAGTAGGGATAGAAGGGGTGAAGGTTAGGAAGAAGGGGCGTGGAAGGTTAGGGGGATTTAGAAAGGAGGGAGTGAAGGTTAGGGAGTTTATAGAGAGAGAAGGGGTGAATGAAGGTTAGGGATAGAAGGTGTGAAGGTTAGGGATAGAAGGGGTTGAAGGTTAGGGATAGAAGGGGTGAAGTTAGGGGAGAGAAGGGGTGAAGGTTAGGGGGAGAGAAGGTGAAGGTTAGGGGATTAGAAGGGGTGAAGGTTTAGGGGAGGAGGAAGGGTGAAGTGTTAGGTGAGAGAAGGGTGAAGGTTAGGGAGAGAGAAGGGTGAAGGTTAGGGGATAGAAGGGGGAAGGTTAGGGATAGAAGGGGTGAATGTTAGGGAGAGAAGGGGTGAAGGTTAGGGGAAGGTATGATAAGGAGAGATAGTAGAAGGGGGTGAAGGTTAGGGGAGAGAAGGGGTGAAGGTTAGGGGAAGAAGGGGTGAGTTAGGGGAGAGAAGGGGTTGAAGGTTAGGGGATAGAAGGGGTGAAGGTTAGGGATAGAAGGGGTGAAGGTTAGGGGATAGAAGGGTGGGTTGTGAAGGTGGGTTAGGGGAGAGAAGGGGTGAAGGTTAGGGATAGAAGGGTGAAGGTTAGGGGATAGAAGGGTGTGAGGTTAGGGAGAGAGAAGGGGTGAAGGTAGGGGAGAGAAGGAGTGGAAGGTTAGGGATAGAAGGGGTGAAGGTTAGGGGATAGAAGGGTGAAGGTTAGGGGATAGAAGGGGTGAAGGTTAGGGGAAGAGAAGGGGTGAAGGTTAGGGGATTAGAAAGGGGTTGAAGGTTAGGGTGGAGAAGAAGGGTGAAGGTTAGGGAGAGAAGGGGTGAGGTTAGGGGAGAGAAGGGGTGAAGGTTGGGGAGAGAAGGGGTGAAGGTTAGGGGAAGAAGGGTGAAGGTTTGGGATAGAAGGGGTGAAGTTAGGGGATAGAAGGGGTGAAGGTTAGGGGAGAGAAGGGGTGGAAGGTTTGAGGGGATAGAAGGGGTGAGAGGTTAGGGGAGAGAAGGGGTGAAGGTTAGGGAGAGAAGGGGTGAAGGTTAGGGGAGAGAAGGGGTGAAGGTTAGGGGATAGAAGGGGTGAAGGTTGGGGATAGAAGGGGTGAAGTTAGGGGATAGAAGGGGTGAGGTTAGGGAGAGAAGGGTGAAGGTTAGGGGGAGAGAAGGTGGGGGGAAGGTTTAGGGGGATAGAAGGGGTGAAGGTTAGGGATAGAAGGGGTGAAGGTTAGGGGAGGAGAAGGGGTGAAGGTTAGGGGAGAGAGAGTGAAGGTTAGGGGATGAAGGGGTGAGGTTAGGGAGAGAAGGGTGAAGGTTAGGGGAGAGAAGGGTGGAGGTTAGGGGAGAGAGGTGAAGGTTAGGGAAGAAGGGTGAAGGTTAGGGGAAGAAGGGGTGAAGGTTAGGGGAAGAAGGGGTGAAGGTTAGGGGATAGAGGGTGAAGGTTAGGGGAGAGAAGGGTGAAGGTTAGGGGAGAGAAGGAGTGAAGGTTAGGGGAAGAAGGGTGAAGGTTAGGGGAAGAAGGGGTGAAGGTTAGGGAGAGAAGGAGTGAAGGTAGGGGAAGAAGGGTGAAAGGTTAGGGGAGAGAAGGGGGTGAAGGGATAGAGGGAGAGAAGGGTGAAGTTAGGGGATAGAAGGGAGTGAGGTTAGGGGAAGAAAGGGGTGAAGGTTAGGGGATAGAAGGGTGAAGGTTAGGGATAGAAGGGTGAAGGTTAGGGGATAGAGAGGGGTGAAGGTTAGGGAGGAGGGTGAAGGTTAGGGGAGAGAAGGTGAAGGTTAGGGAAGAAGGGGTGAAGGTTAGGGGATAGAGAAGGGGTGAAGGTTAGGGGAGAGAAGGGGTGAAGGTTAGGGGATAGAAGGGTGAAGGTTAGGGAAGAAGGGGAGGTTAGGGGAGAGAAGGGGTGAAGGTTAGGGAGAGAAGGAGTGAAGGTTAGGGATAGAAGGGGTGAAGGTTAGGGGAGAGAAGGGGTGAAGGTTAGGGAGAGAAGGGTAAGGTTAGGGGATAGGAAGGGGTGAAGGTTAGGGGAGAGAAGGGGTGAAGGTAGGGGAGAGAAGGGTGAAGGTTTAGGGGATAGAGGGTGAAGGTAGGGGAAGTGAGGAGGGATAGAAGGGGTGAAGGTTAGGGGAGAGAAGGGTGAAGGTTAGGGGAGAGGAGGGTGAAGTTAGGGGATAGAAGGGGGTGAAGTTAGGGGAGAGAAGGGGTGAAGGTTAGGGGAGAGAAGGGGTGAAGGTTAGGGGAGAGAAGGGTTGAAGGTTAGGGAGAGAAGGGGTGAAGGTTAGGGGAAGTAGGGGAAGGGGGTGAGGGTTTAGGGGAGAGAAGGGGTGAAAGGTTAAGGGGATAGAAGGAGTGAAGGTTAGAGGGAGAGAGGGGTGAAGTTAGGGGATAGAAGTGAGAGGTGAGGTAGTTTAGGGGAGAAGGGTGAAGTAGGGAAGAAGGGTGAAGGTTAGGGTGATGAAGGGTGAGTTTAGGGAGAGAAGGGTGAAGGTTTAGGGGATTAAGGGTGAAGGTTAGGGGATAGAAGGGTGTGAAGGTTAGGGGATAGAAGGGGTGAAGGTTAGGGATAGAAGGGGTGAAGGTTAGGGGATAGAAGGGTGAAGGTTAGGGATAGAAGGGTGAAGGTTAGGGGAGAGAAGGGGGAAGGTTAGGGATAGAAGGGGTGAAGGTTAGGGATAGAAGGGTGTGAAGGTTAGGGGAGAGAAGGGGTGAAGGTTAGGGGAGAGAGAGGGTGTGAGGTTAGGGATAGAAGGGTGTAAGGTTAGGGGAAGAGAAGGAGGGTGAAGGTTAGGGGAGGAGAAGGGTGAAGGTTAGGGAGAGAAGGGGTGAAGGTTAGGGGAGAGAAGGGGGTGAAAGGTTTAGGGGATAGAAGGGGTGAAGGTTAGGGATAGAAGGGGTGAGGTAGGGAGAAGGTGAAGTTAGGGGAGAGAGAAGGGGTGAAGGTTAGGGGAGAGAAGGAGTGAAGGTTAGGGGATAGAAGGGTGAAGTTAGGGGATTAGAAGGGGTGAAGGTTAGGGATAGAGAGGTCGAAGTAGGGGAGAGTAAGGGTGAAGGTGAGGTTTAGGGGATAGAAGGGGTGAAGGTTAGGGGATAGAAGGGGTGAAAGTTATGGGAGAGAAGGGTGAAGGTTAGGGGAGAGAAGGGTGAAGCGTACGGGAGAGGGAAGGCGTGAAGTTAGGGATAGAAGGGCGTGAAAGGTTAGGGGAGAGAGGAGTAGGAGGGGTGAAGGTTAGAGAGGTGGGGTACGGAGAGAGGGGTGAAGGTTTGGGGATAGAAGGGTGAAGGTGTAGCGGATGAGAAGGGTGGGTTGGGAGAATGCGGTGTTAGGGGAATAGAATGGGGTTGAAGGTTAAGGGGATAGAAGGGGTGAAGGTTAGGGGAGAGAAGGGTGAAGGTTAGGGGATAGAAGGGTGAATGTTAGGGGATAGAAGGGTGAAGGTTTAGGGAGAGAAGCGGGTGAAGGTTAGGGATTTAGAATGGGGGTGAAGGATTAGGGTGAGAGAAGGGGTGAAGGTTTATGGGGTGAAGGGGTGGAGGTCTAGGGGGTAAGTTATGGAAATAATTGCAAAGGGATGGAGGTTTAGGGTGTGAAAATTTGGGGGTAAGGTATGGAGAGAAGTGCAAAGGGGTGGAGGTAATAGGGAAAAGTTAGGGAGTTAAGGTATGGAGAGATGGGCAAAGGGTGATGGTAAGGGGGTGAAGGGGTGGAGGTTTGAGGGTGTTTAGTTCAGTCAGTGAATAGAAATTTTATTTTTCTGAGGGGAAGAGGGGGAGGTCCATGAATTTGTGAATAGGGTTTTTAATTCACTGTGATCTGTGAATTACCATTTAATCATTTGTAAACTGTGAATGGAAATTATATTTTTCTGAGTGCCAGGAACTGAACTGCACTGACAATTTTCTGTTTCATGGAGTAAATATTTGGAGGGAAAGCTGTGAAAGACAATTTTATTGTGCAATTCAGTTGATTTATTTTTTTGTATACAACACAGTCGAGGCTCGTGAAAGAGCTAGTACACTGAACAGATCAGGATGTAATAGGATGAGGGAGGGGGCTGTTCTCCACCAACAATGGAGTCAAAGGCCAAGATAGAGGGAGACTTGGCCAAAAATGGGTGTGGGGAGGAATGGGTGAGGGGGGGGTGCAGGAGAGAACGCATGGGGTGAACAAGATGGGTACAGAAGGAAACTCCAAGGAGGGAAAGTTTATGCCAATGTTACTATTGTATATGCAGATGAATGGGTGTTAATTGTGAGCTTCCCATAAAGATGTATTCGTGCCTTTTTAATCCTCTGTTAAGATATACATGAAGGGCTATTGTTGTCTGTGCTTCACCATTCCAGTCACTGGGACTAACCAGGGGGTATGATGAGAATATGATTTGCGTGAGTGTGTGATGCCAATAGCATTCATGGTGTCGTGCCAAATCCTGGTACACACTTGCTGTTTTGAAGCATCCAATCAACTTGCCTTTGTGGAAACAGTCACAACAGTAGCAAAGAAGCTTGGTACTCCACTAATGAGTGAGAAACATGAATCCAATGTCAAAATGTTTTTTCTTACTTGCACCCATGTTTTATTTTTTCAGGCCTGCTACAAACACGAATGATCTATCCAAATAACTATCAAGCAAGGATGGTCTTTAGGAGCATAAATTACCAAGGATGATCGCAACAAACAATGAAAAACACCCCAATTATTATTTTATTCACCATTCGATTCTTGGGGGTAGGATGTGCAGGAATAAATCTGAATTGTGAGCGGTCAACATTTTGGGTGCGCAGGAAACAAATCACAGGTAAATATCTGGTTTGATACCAACATGTGGTATTTTGCAATTAAAATTAGAAGCATGGATGTGCTTTACAACCAAAACAATGTCCTTTAATTGGTTCCTTGTAGCAGGTGGGTGTAATCTGGATGAAGACCAGTATTACTGTTTGATGAGTCGACATCTTTGGCATGCACAATCAAGTCACGGTCATATCTGCGAATGATCCAATCGAAGGTAAGTTTATAAACCCACAAAATCAAAGTATAATAAATAAAGAATTATATTTTGATAGCAATGACAGATATTGGTCAACATTGTTCTTTTAATTGGTTAAAGGGCATTTGAATCCATTGGTGATATGTTCGGTGGATTAAAACTATTAATATAGCTTTTCCTTTTCATAAACAGTAGTGACATCATGCCACCCAAAAAGAGGTCCTTCATCAGCAAAAACACTAAAAACATTAAAATAAAATAAAAAAAATTCAAGAAGAGCAGAAAGAAATATTCAAATGCCATCGTTGTGGTGGATGCAGAGACTCCAACAGAATTAATGGATGTGGTGGTTATGGAAGATCTTAACGGAGATGAAGTGCATTCTGATGATGGGCATGATGAGATAAGTGTGGATAAGGAATGAATAGAAGATGCATCAGTGACTTGAAATTGCACAACATATAAATAGGAAATGTTAAGATATAAATATAAAATAAATATATCAGTTAAAAATGTGTCTGTCACATGCATTTTAAAATATTGTAAGGCATGGATATCATGAACATGCATGTGACTGAGACATGACAGGTATTTGAAATGAGAGTGCTGTTACACCCCACTATCCGTGGATTCACTATCCGCAGACCCCGTGTATTCACGGTTGATAAAATGTGGCCTGCTTCGATAGTCACGGCCCTGTGCTTCACGTACTCCCAGTTTTTCATGGGCGTATTCACGGTTTTTTGCAGGCATATTCGTTGTTTTTTTTGGTGTGTTTTTTCGAGGGCGTATTCACAGTTTTTTGCGGTTTTTCACGGGATTTTTGATTTTCCCTTGTGAATCACGAACCGCCAGGAACTTATCTCCCTTTTCCCCATTGAAACAATGCCCCCAAATTCGCGGATTCGACATTCGCGGCATTATCCAGGAACGGCTTCCCTGCGAATAGTGGGGTCCGACATTATTATAACCCATAGAACAGAATAGGTGCCTCCTTCCTGACTAATACACATTCTAGAATCCTATGCACCACAGGCAACTTGCTTGTTCCTCCTTTTTTTTCAAACACAGTAGATACTCAGGCTTGTGGATGAGCTAGTACACTGAATGGGTCGGGGCATAACAGATAAAAAGAGGACGCAAAACACGCCACCATGGGGTGCACAAGATGGATCCAAAAAGAAACTCTCAAGAGGAAAAACTGGAAAATTGGAAGGAGGAGGGATTTGGGTAGGGGGTTAACAAGGGTAGAAAAGATCATGGTTTTAGATTGGAGATGATCTGCTATGGTGATGAACAGCTGTTTTAAAGACATGGAGGGAAGAATGAGATTGAAGAGGATGTGGAAGTTGATTCCACAGGTGGGGAAAAAGAGGAACAAATGAGTGGAGGTGAGCAGTGATCCTAGATATAGGTAGTTTCACCAGAAGGGGGTTCATGGTGGACCATGTGAGCCCTGCAGAAACCTGGGGGTCGGGGGGAGAGAAAGCATGGAAAGAGCAGAGTCAGAAAGGTTTGTGTTGGAGTCTGTAGAAATTGTGATGATGATAAATACAATTCTTTCTCACCAGTTACAATGTGGATTGAAGAACAGTTGGTTGAATGGCTGCAGCAAAGAAAGTATGAGGAATACCAGGACATGTTGGACCAGATGAAATTGGAACAATAAAGTTGAAATCACTATCCATTTTCTCAAGTTAAATCATTATCCATGCTTCACTTCATCATATTTTACCGAGACATCAGTGGCTCTTTAATCTCGTAAGTTGCACTTTGGCTTCACAGTTGAGTTGTTCTTTAACCTGATCAGTCAAAAATGCTGCACAAGGCTTTACCTCATTACTGTTAGTGTTCTCTCGCATCAGTGATGTTTTACTTGACATAATGGCCTTCAATCGCATCAGTGATGCTGAATCAAACTCGGTGGTGTGATGATAGAGCGTTCACTCCGAGTCTGAGAGGTCGGCGGTTTGAATTCTGTCATAACAAAGACTTTAAAACGGTATACGTGTGCTACTTCCTCTCGTAATGCTCAACATTTTAAAAGGATAGAGCACGGACCAACAAACATATGTTGGCAACTATTGCACATGCTCATTGGCCTCCTGCGTTGTCTCCTTGGAAGGAAACTCATACGATCACGTCATAAAATGCATGCTACAAGCATGATAATGATGATGTGCACTAATTAGCATAACCATTCTAATCGAATACACAAAATACACAATGGAATACACAAAAATACACAGAATAAACAAAAAATACAATGTAATACACAAAATCCACAATGGAATACACAAAATTTACAAAAAAACACAATGGAATCCACAAATAAACAAAGAAAATGACAATGGAATGCACAAAATAAACAAAAAAAACTCACAAAATAAACAATAGAATACACAATGGAGTACACAAAATAAACAAAAAAATACACAATGGAATAAACAAAATACACAATGGAATACACAAAATACGCAATGGAATAAACAAAAATACACAATGGAATAAAACAAATACACATGGAATACACAAAATACGCATGAATAAAAAAAAATACACAATGGAATAAACAAAACTAGCATAACCCGCGCTTTGTGCGACATGTTGGGTGGGTGTGTTTGAGAAAGGAACTGATGCAGAGTATAATCAGTAGTAATTTTACTTTAATGCAGTAAGTGGAATACGATTTCACTGTTTCAGAACCATTTTATTTACTTTTTTTGTACCATGCACCTCATATGGTCTTTGAGATAATGTAAGCCGAATATCACGTTACTCGAGCGCAGAACAAAGTCAAAGATAGCGCGACACGAAACCACCAACTCGGAAATAATATATAAGATACACAATGGAATAAACAAAAACACACAATGGAAGAGACAAAATACACAATGGAATACTGAAAATAAAAAACACATTGGAACAAAATTTACAAAATGCACAAGGGAATACACAAAATAAACAAAAATCACAAATGGAATACACAAAATAGGCAAGGAATACATAAAAAAACACAATTGAATATACAAAATAGACAATGGAATACACAAAATAAACAAAGAAAACAACAATGGAATGCACAAAATACACAATGAAAAGCACAAAATACACAATAGAATACACAATGGAATAAACAAAATACAACAATGATAAACAAAATACACAATGGAATAAACAAAATACACAATGGAAGAGACAAAATACACAATGGAATACTGAAAATAAAAAAACATTGGAATACACAAAATTTACAAAAATGCACAAGGGAATACAACAAAATAAACAAAAATCACAATGGAATAACAAAATAGGCAATGGAATACACAAAATAAACAGAAACAACAATGGAATGCACAAAATACACAATGAAAAGCACAAAATACACAATAGAATACACAAATGGAATAAACAAAATACAAATGGATAAACAAAATACACAAGAATAACAAAATTACACAATGGAATAAACAAAATACACAATGGAATAAACAAAATACACAATGGAAGAGACAAAATACACAATGGAATACTGAAAATAAAAACACCTTGGAATACACAAAATAAACAAAAAATCACAATGGAATACACAAATAGGCAATGGGAATACATAAAAAAACACAATTGAATATATACAAAATAGACAATGGAATACACAAAATAAACAAAGAAAACAACAATGGAATGCACAAAAAATACACAATGAAAAGCACAAAATACACAATAGAAATATACAATGGAATAAACAAAATACACAATGAATAAACAAAATACACAATGGAAGAGACAAAATACACAATGGAAGAGACAAAATACACAATGGAATACTGAAAATAAAAAACACATTGGAATACACAAAATTTACAAAATGCACAAAGGAATACACAAAATAACAAAAATCACAATGGAATACACAAAATAGCAATAGAATACATAAAAAACACAATTGAATATACAAATAGACAATGGAATACACAAAATAAACAAAGAAAACAACAATGAAAAGCACAAAATACACAATGAAAAGCACAAAAATACACAATAGAATACACCAATGGAATAAACAAAATACACAATGGAATAAACAAAATACACATGGAAGAGACAAAATACACAATGGAATACTGAAAATAAAACACATTGAATACACAAAATTTACAAAATGCACAATGGAATACACAAAATAGGCAATGGAATACACAAAAATAAACAAAGAAAACAACAATGGAATCACAAAATACACAATGAAAAGCACAAAATACACAATATAATACGCAATGGAATAAACAAAATACACAATAGAATACACAATGGAATGAACAAAATACACAATGGAATACACAAAATATGAAATGGAATAAACAAAATACACAATGGAACACAAAAATACACAATGGAATACACAAAATACACAATGGAATACATAAAATACACAAGACTCAATGGAATACATAAAATAAACAAAAAGGACAATGGAATACATAAAATAAATAAAAAAAACATAATGGAATGCACAAAATAAACAAAAAACACAATGGAATACACAAAATACACAATGGAATACACAAAATAAACAATTTCGAGCTCTCGGATGGTTTGGGGGGGATTTGACCCCTCAAAATAGGTATTTGCTCTTTTCTCCGAAACTATACATGATTTTGATGAAACTTGACCACAACCTTCATCACCCGTGATGCGCCAAAGTTTGTTCACGGCATTTAAAAAAAACGTTTAAGGTGGTCTGTGGGGGGTTTGAGTGATTGTCGCTCTTGATCCAGGTGAGCTTCAGGATGTGCAGTCCTACTTTTATGTTGAACATGAGGGAATATAATGTGAGAAAGCCTGGCATTGTTGTTTATGAGTAAAATAAATAGATGGTCTCAAACTGCAAAACATATGACTTTATGTTTTGCAAAACATTCTATCCATGTAGTACCATTTTGTCATTATGTATGATTATTATAATGTAAGTAAAGGGGGGCGGGGTGAGGTGTAAGCTGGTCTGTTATTAAATGTAAACTGGTCAGGAGAGCCAGGTATGGCTGTTAATCGCTCACTAGATAACTCATTAAGCTCTAGTTTAAAGTCATCTGGTCATACTTGCACTAACCGTGCATGTCCATTGGGAATCAAAATGTTTTTTAATATAAAATGATTTTACACCTAAGCAAAGAAAGTGTAGTCTTTCATTTCAACAGAGTAACAAAGATAGATTTGAGACATCATCAAGTGAGGTCATCCCCATCCATACTCATATTTTCGACTCCCTTAACCCTCCCCAAGCTCACCTTGTTCCTTTCCATGTTTTCCAACCACCACTCTCCAGGTTATTCCACCCACCCCGACCTGCTCCTCTCCAGGTTATTCCACCTGCCCCTCTCCAGGTTCCCAGCAAACAGATCATGTAATCATAACGTTGCTGGAATGTCGTAATTAGGTAATGGAAAAAAGTGTTGTAGAAACGTTTTTACGACGTTTTACGTTTACCTTCATACGTAAAAACGTTGAAACATCGTTCCAGAAATGTAATATAATAATGCTATTTGACCGTTATGGGAAAACGTTACCTCAACGGTTTTGTTAGGTAATGAGCGAACGTTCTATCAATCAACGTATTGTGAACTAGAAACACCCGGCTCAACTATGGGAGCAATCTCGGGGGTTGGGGATTATTGGGAGAGGTGGGAAACTGGTTTTTCCCTTCTTTGGCTCATTACCTCTGACACCGAAGGTGGACGGAGGTTATGTTTTCACCCCTGTCTGTCTGTGAGCAGGATATCTCAAAACGTTGTAGACGAATTTGGACGAAACTTGGTGGGCAGGTTGGGTGTGGGACAAGGACGAAATGATTCGATTTTGGTGAAGATCCGGATCCGGATCAGAGAATTTTTTCATTTGTTTAAAATGATTCTTCATTATTGAGAGATGGGGCAAAAATGCATCAATACATTATTTATTTATTTTTTAATGTGTAACTCAGGTTGTTGCAGATATAGTTCCTTGCATGACAATGAACTTTTCAATGATACTGCTGTGGGGATGAGGATGACCACAGGGGATAACGGGAGTAATATGGAATCGATATTTCATTAATAAATGTGTAGTATAAGTGTTTGGTTTCTGTTTGAAATGATTTGTTCACGACATTAAAAAAAAACATCATGGTCTAAGAGGATTTACATGGGTCAAAGTGGGTCCAGGTTTGCTCCCCCAAAAATAGGTATTTTCTTTCTTCTCTGAAACTACACCCATGATTTCAATGGAACTTGACCACAACCTTCATCACCCATGATGCTACAACGAATCGTCCTATTTTCATCAAACTTTACTGGGAATTCTCCCAACGTCCACACTGCTCAATCTCCTTCTGCGTATCAAGGACTTCATGTTTATGTTAGTTGTCCTTTTATGATATTCTGATGGAAGGCTGTGTTGTTAGCAGTAGAGGTTGGTTAGATTAAGGATAACTCATGATCTGTTCTTCCTATCCGAACTATTGAGGGGCTGGCAAGGTAAGGTGAGGGAACCTCCGAGAGGGTCCCTTCCTTATACGAGGTTGCCACCGGCACATCATGCATAAAGTCACTTACTTCGCCCATCCCAAGAGCATGACATCACCGCCGGTGTTGTCAGTGTCGTTACCTGTAGAGGGAAGGAGCACCCTGATGTGGCAGCAACACAACCAGCCATTGTGTTGTTGCCACATCAGGGTGCTCACTGGCAACGACAAGTGCCGATATTGACCAGAGTGGTGAGGTGTTGCCTGATTGAGCTGATGGCAGGAGGATGCTGTCTCAATGGTCATGCCACATCATGTGGGGAACAAGAGGAGATGGGGGGGGAGGGAAGGGGAGGATGTGGTACCCTAAAACCTTGGCCAGTTTTTGAAATACCTACACCCAAAATTTGGAGCCTCTAGGTGCTAGGGTTCGGCCATGAAAGAATAATGTGCAAACACTTGGAGTTATGTATAAGATAATCGTCGTTCATTGCGTATCTTTGTACCACTGGATCTGTCCGTTTCAGTGTCTCATGCCAAGGTCTTTATTATTGAATAAATCATTATTTCATAAGACTATGTGCCTGCTCTATTCTCTGCCTCCCGCAGGTCACTTGTTTCGGTGTATTGGATAATCCGTGGGAGAATCGTTAAATTAAGTAGGGGTCAATGAAGAACATCCTTCGTTTGGATGAGTGTGGGTTACTTGGTGTCCTGACATTAGTGTCACGTGGCCCATCCCCTCGGTGCTGCGGATCAAAATTGGAATTAAGCCGGCCAGTCATGGGAGTAGTACCTCTCAGCGTGGACGTTCCTATCTCATGGGACATTGGCATCGAGTGGACTGGCGTTCATACAACAATGCAACTATAGTCCCCGCAAAACCACAGTGACAACTCAAAACAACGAGCAAGTGTGAATGTCAAAGAACACAAAGGCAATTGGATGTTTTAAAATGTCCTTCATTTGTCAAATGTACAAAAGTATTAGAGGGGGTATGGTGAGGCTGGCGGGCAGAATTTGGTTTCACCTGCATAGTTTGCCATGTCACGTGGTCAAGAGAACAGGGTCAGGAGGAGATAGTATCGGAGAGAGATCGGGATGAAGAGAGCAAGAAAGGGAAATGGGCCGGAACATTCTGAGGAGATGAGAGGGAGAGGCATTTGTTCAGACCGCTATTGCAGACTGCCACCCACGGGGCGGTATGCAAATTGTCGATTTGTTTCAAACCGCCAGAGCAAAACTGCTGCCATTTAACTTCATCAATGCACATCCAGGTTACGAACTTGCAGACCGGTGAAAAGAATAAAGAATGAACATTTTGAATACCGAGCCTGTAAAAACAAAGTACGAGAGAAAAGTACAACAGTGGAAGTGCGGAGACACTTGCGCGGGGCGGCGTGACATCACAAAAATGAGTCCTGCTGAAGTACAGGTGTGCAATGCACTTTTTAACACACCGAGCCACACCACTTCAACTGTTAAAACGTCATTTTGAATCAAGAACAGCGAGTTAAAAAAAACATTCTTTTGTTCTCTCCTCGTCAAACTCCATGTTTTTGAGTGGCGAACACTAAAATAACGTCACGTTCGTGTATTCCGTGTAGTTTACCTCGCTTCACCAAGCATACCTCAAAGGTTCAATTATTTTTAATTGTAAGTCCAGGGCGTGTTGTAAAGTATTGCCTACTTTTCTTTTTCTCAAAAATGGGTAAAGATATCCGAATGAAACAAAGACATACTAACATCAATCTTCATTCTACCACGGTGCATATTTATTTCTCAACATAATCACCATTGCAGTCCACACATTTCCACCAACATTCAAGTAGTTCCGTGATCCCGTCACGATAGAACTTTGTGTCCTGCTGATTTAACTCGCACCTCACAGTGGTCTTGACATCATCCTTGGAAGAAAACTGTTCTTCACGAAGCTGTTCCTTAAGTTTGGGGAAGAGATGAAAATCTGATGTAGCCAAGTCAGGGATGGTAATCCTTTGTGGTGATACTCCATTGACAGTCTCTTACTCTCAGCAGTTACGCCAACTCTCCTCTCAAGAGCTTCATGCTTTGCAGCACTGACAACGTCGTGCTGCCCTCTGCCATCTTTACGAACGCAGCAGTGAGACATCTTGTCAGAATCACGGAAATTCGCACCCAGTGGCGGGAAGAACTAATGTTCGGACTGTGCTTTGTTTCGTTCGAATATCTTTACCTGTTTTTGGAGAAAAAGAATAGGAGGAATTACTTTTCAACGCACCCTGGTACATTGGAACAGTCGGACCCTATGGTCATTCAGAATGACCTGTGATAAGGAAAGGGAATGAGTCAACCACAGTGAGTGGGATAACATCACATGTAGAGCAGACAACCTGGGGCAGGCGGATTATCCGACCATGAAAGTCGTTAATTAGCCAACTGAGTTTTTCCGACGATCCAAGAGTGAGGGCAAAGTTCTGAAACAAACTCGACCTCCTGAATCTCAGAATCTGAATCCATAATAATGCTGCCATCAGCTGGATTTGAATCATTTGAATCGGCATCAGTTGGATCACAGCCTCTGAGATGCCAGTCCTATGTTCAAAGCAACTAGCCACCACGATGACCTAATATTGCAAACTGAACATGTGTGAAGTGCATTGAAAGAGTTCATAAAAGTTCACCCACTCAGTTAAAGCTTTAGGAAAAGGTTTCCATCAGCTATTTCTGTGACATGTGTCCTTGTAGAGCTCGAATAGGGCTACTCCTATGAAACTTTAATAAGCAGGTTGGTCCTTTGGCATGGACAATGAAAAATGGTGATGCTGCGTACCTCAACAGGTGGAGGGAAGATTTACCCAAAAGCGCAAAATGCTCAGTCTGGCAGGGCTTTGCTCTGCATCGTGTACGTGTGTCCTGACTCCTGGTTTGTAAAACCACCTCATTGCCTACACCATCCTGAGCAAGTGTATCTTGAGAACAAGTCTTTATGCACCAAACATTCAAGTTTTCACAAGAGCGACTTTCAGTTGCACATGGTAACAAGTTTCTATATTTCCAGGTAGATCGCATAAAAATACTATAATATTTACATTTTTAAATAATTTACAGAGTCGAGTAAGAGAACAAGGAACAGCAAGAAACGAAAATAAGGACAAAATTAAAAAAAACACTTGTCATTTGTTCTCTTATTCTTTGTCCTTTTGTCTAAATCCATCCAGGTCTTCACTCTGGTTGCACTCTACTTCTCTAACACTCGATCCCTCCCTTGTTTGTGCATTTCTACAACAAAGAAATTCACATAATCTACTGATCACTGGCATCCTTTGGCATTGTCCTCCTCCTCACGCAACTTTTCTCACAATCTGCACATTCCTGGAGCTGTCCGCAAGTTCTGGGAAACTTTCAGGAGGCAGAAGATAAAGTGGCTCCAAAGACTGGGGGTTCCTGCCAGCCAGAAGATCGAGCTTCTCTGTCTGGCTCCAGCGTGTAGACTCTCCACTCCTTATAGCCCTTCGCTCACGCTCCCACGCCCCAGACCAGGCTCTTCTTTTTGCCTCAGTGAGCAGGCGAGCACGCTCATCTGGCACGTTGGAGCCGTACCGTAGCCTTATTGCCAGCGTTCCACGGCGTAGCTCTACATCCATGTACTTGCTCTGCTGCCCTTCAGCAGAACTGACTGTGGACCCCCGGACTGTCAGGTTGGCACCCACTCCAGGTAATAGCATTCTTCGCTCGGGGGATCGTGTCTCTACAGTTCCTGTGCCAATAAGGCCCATGAGCGGTGGAGGATTTAAGCTCTCGGCGGTACTCCCACTTACCAGTATGCCTACTGCCACCAAGTCCAGCGTGGGGTCTCCAGCTTTCACAAAGTGGTGTGTGTCCGTGCCATTGAGTGTGAATTGTAGGCCACGCAGGTACACCGAATTGTGCAACAGCTGTGCTACTTTACGCTCGTCCGGACTTGCTCCTGGCACAGTCCAAGCTGATACCTGTCCATATTCGTCGACTGAAAAACGTATGGCATGGCCAAATAATGATGGCTCGGCAGCAAATCTTGGCTGGTTGAGATCACAGCAATCTTGCCAGTCATTGCACCGCAGTGAAAGGCTAGGCAAATCCAGTTTTGTAAAGGCATCCATCTCGTTGCGGGCAAAACAATCCACGTCTGTCTGCAGTTTCTGTGTTGGGATTCAGGTGGTGATAAAAGTAATCAGGAAATGGCTGTCTTTTAATGTCAAGCCTAGTTAATAAAAACAAGACACACGTTAATGGCTTGAAGGCCATTGCACAAAAAACATTGAAGATAAAAGGTTTAACAGAAAATCCATATGCATGTTGTTCATAGGTATTTGGTCTATGATTTCGGTCTTGAGATGTTAGAAGTAAACCTGAAGCTATTTTAAAAGTGAATATTATTATACAGATGAACTGGTTTCCACCAAAAGGCTTTTCAGATGAGGAATTTGAATGGGCAACCTCAACCCCTCAACTCATTGTCATGCCGAAGGCGGCTGTCGGTAGCATGGTTTACAGACAATGAACACTGAGAAAGCAGATCCATGGGAACTGGCGCACATAAAGACTGAAACTCATGGTGCGAGTCCTCCTTGAGCGTTGCTTGTATAAAACACGAGCCGAGCCCCTGCCCATGTCCCAAACCTAAAATGGTGCTGTAGTTTCCCCACACAAAAATGCAAAGATATTTGGGAGGACCTTGGTGATTTCCATGGTGAGGAAATCAATGCCATTTCTACTCGTGTGGATGATATATTATGTGCACCTACAATGATCATTTAATGAACACAGACAGGGTCATAACGTCTGTATGTTAGGTCGCATCACAGCAATAAGGGAATGAAAGCATCAATTTCATGAATCATCTTCACTAACTAAATGCATATGTAAATAAAACTAACCAGTTTGCTCGAGATTGGCAAGTTTAGAATATCAAACATGCATCTGCTTCGATTTGTCATAACAATAATAAAAATAACTAGAAGGGTACTTGGTACACTGCATACCTACAACCACGCAATGCCAAATGCAGCACAACAGATCAGGCAAATTAAATTTTTGAAATATCATTCAACTAAATATATATATATATATATATATATATATATATATATATATATATATATATATATATATACACACATACGCACGCATGCACGCACGCACGCACGCACGCGCACACACACACACACACACACACACACACACACACACGACATCAAATAACTGGACTGGGAATATCCATTATAATAAAAAAAGAAGGCACAGCCAACCAATAAAAATGAACCCCACTCTCCAATTTTGAAACAAACGGGAAGAGCAGGGTCAGCCTCAGGCAACGTTTCGCTTGTGATCCACAAGCTTTATCAAGCCAAAGGGAACGAGCTGGCGCATGCGGCCATTTTATTCATTTTTTATAGACCACTCGACCTACTTCCGGTCACGCACGGCAGCATGGAACCCTTTTTTTGTTGTTAAAGCAAGAGAAAGCCATATCATCATCATTGGGTTACTTCTCATTCCTATGTTTATCCAACAATGATTACAGCAAGCAATGATTACAGCAATGATTATCCAACAATATTAATGATTTTTACCTGGACTCAAAAAATCCTCGTATCAAAAACAGCAAGGAACAAGAAAAAGAGCAATCAGAGATTGCAGATCCTCGCCAGGACTTCTTTTGTGTGGTTTTTGTGTACTGGGTGTTACATAATTAATGAGACATAACTAGAACTGCCACTTTATAACTGCTGGCAGGGATGACCGGGTACCAAGACGCCCGCTTTGATCGGACGCCTGACCCTAACACATGATGTTTATTGTTATTCAATTGAATTCAGAATGGAATTAAAATAAATTCAATTCAAATCAAATGGAAGACCAAATAGGTACAGTGCTGTGCTAGGTTTATCAGAAGGAATCCGAACAAGCAAAGATGAAGTCATCAGGAGGAACCTGGATAGGATTCGCATTTCATCTGCTACTCCTCTACTCTCAAACCCATCCAGGCACAGCCAAGTGAGCCTTATTCAAAATAAAAAAATAAAGGAACCCAGATCTAATTTTTAAAATAATTCTAGCTGCCAGACCATGCGTCCATTCAAGTTGAAATTTAAAATATGTATTCCCTAACACCACTAGATCATACGTAAGAAGTTTCACGTCGATTGATTAAGCAGTTACAGAGAAAACATTATTTAATATTTTCTTCAATCCAATATGGCTGCCAAACCATGTGATCTATCAAATAGTCCTTAACAAACTTGTACACCCAAGGCTTTGGGAACATTTATGTGAATTTTCCCCTCGATCTATCCAGCCGTTCTGGAGAAGAAGATTGTTTTTAGGTTTTAGGGCAAATCCAATATGGCTGCCAAACCATGTGATCTATGAAGTCATATGTGTAAAGTTTCACCTAGATCTGCTCATCCACTTCAGAGAAGATTTTTGAAGGGTTTTTTGTTTAAACAATATGGCTACCGAATCACATGACCGATGATGTCATCAAATTTTTTTTCTGTGGACCATTTTATCCCGAGATGGCCCTCAACATTTTTCATACTGATCGGATGTAGCATTCTACATATGCAATTATGACGTCATAATGAAGGCACCTATGACCATCAAAAAAAAAATCACATTTATTCCCCATCAGGAGTGCTTGCCCTTTGCCAGGTTTAAATTTTTTCCTTGGTGCAGTTTCAGAGATACAGAGGTCCAAAGTTTTTCCAACATGGCTGCCACACCACATGACCCATTACATCATAATTATCAATAAAACATAATACATAAGTAGTCGCTCCTATGTACTAAAGTTCTGTGCAGACAAATAAACAGACAGACAAACAAATGGACCCAAATGCAATACCCTCTCCTTCGGCGAGAGTAACAAGAAATCATTGGTCGATTTATTTTACTGTATTACCCGGACCTCTCGGAAAGAATTGCCAAAGTGATGCAAGGGATACAAATCGGAGTAGCCTATAAACCACTACGCACTATCCACAGTGCTATCACCAGATTAAAAGACATTCCATCTGGTGATAAGTCTGGAGTGGTGTACGGTACCACTTGCAATGATTGTGGTCAGGCATATGTTGATGAAACTGTGAGAAGGCTCAAGTCACGTTTGGATGAACATAAAAGGGCAATGCGGCTGTGTAGGGCAGATCAGTCAGCCATTGCACGGCACCAGGTACAAACCGGTCATGAGTATGACCTGGCTGGAACCCGTATACTGAGTGCCATGCCCACCAAACACCGATGACTGATTCTTGAAGCTTGGCATACAAAAGAACAGGGAGGGGGGTTAACCGGTGAAACGATTGATCTCCCAACCCAATATAATACACTGAGAGAGACATCAAGAAGGGGATGGTGTAAAACTATGATGATTGACAAGCCAACCCTACCTATACACCACCCAGGAGTTCATACAGGTGCTCAACTGGAAGCACGTCAGTGGGGAAAAAGGGGGAGAACAGTCCTGACCACTCATGTGCATCATTATAATACCAGATCATGATGTTTGCAACATAGGAATGAGAAGTAACCCATTGATGATAATGTGGCTTTCTCTTGTTTTAACAACAAAAAAAGGGTTCCATGCGCGACTGGAAGTAGGTCGAGTGGTCGATAAAAATTGGCAACAAAATGGCCGTGTGCACCAGCTTTGTTCCCTTTGGCTTGATAAAGCTTGTGGATCACAAACGAAATGTTGCCTGCTCTTCTCCTCTTCTGACCTACTCTCAATGGCACGTCCGGAGTGTCAAACAATGTGCGAATAGGACAAACTAACACTTTTTTTTTTAGCAGTCGGAACTGTTGCTAAGGTCAAATCCGCATTTTAAATTTTGAAATTCGGTTCAGGTTAAGAGATTCTCGAGGTTATCACATGTACTGTACGGAAATGAAATAAAGCCACGAACACTGGCGTCTCCGGACATTTATAAGCATTGCGATGTATCCAGTGACTCGTATGTATGATGATCAGGCATTCCATGATACGAGTGAGGAAAGTGAAAAAAAATTGAGCGCTTTATCGTGAAGAAACTGTTGCGGCCTGTTTCAACTCAAGGCATTGTTAAGCAGGCCAAAAAAAAATGGTGAATTAAGACCCAAGCGAGATGAAAGAGGGCTGATAAAGGGGCTGACCAAGGATGAAGCCTTGATAAAGGATAATTATCCTTATAATTAATTAATAATAATTAATTAATTATAATAATTAATTATAATTAAATAAGGCCGTAAATTATCTTCGAAAGGGTTGTTTATATTTACCCAAACACAACGTTTTCATTCACGCACTCTCTTGGAGTTTCCTTCGTATCCATGTAAAGTTTGGGGCCACTAGGTTTCATGGTTTTGGAGTTATGAAAGAGACACACACACTGACACACACACTGACACACACACACACACACAATTATTATTATAGATTTGTTTTGACTTCTCTTAGCGATTACATTCCTTCACAACCATCTTACTATAATTCACCGTCTGTCTGTTCCCAGGTACCGCAAAAACGGCTGAACCGATCACAACCATTTTTAGCCACGTCTCGCAAGGCGAGACGTGGCTCTAAGCGAGCTTGGCGTTGTTCTTCTTATTATTATTGTTCTTCTTGTGAAGACAAAACCTTTAGAACTCAGCTCTTTTTTATACAGGATCCGGATCTCCTTAAATACTAAACACATGTACACATCCTCGCATTGAGGGTGCCTTTTGAGAGCGTCTATCATGAACTTTTAAATATATTCGGACATTTGCTTTAAAGTTTCGAAAAGTTCACGTTACTATTTAAAGATTATTCCATTTAATGTATTGCAATTTCGTAAATAGACTATTTATTTCGTAAATACACTATGACGGGTCTCGCTATTGGCTTAATGAAGGCACGGGACGAAATATCGGAAGTTGTTGTTGTTGTTTTTTTTTAATTATTTTGTTTTTTTTAGCCGACAAAACCTTTAGGACGCTGCTCTTGGACACATTTGTCCTTGTTTGGGTGTGTAATCCTGGGACCCCTTGGAGTAAAATAGGCATAAATATAATAACATGATCCCCTTGACGGCTCCTGTAGGGAGCGGGTGCTTCTAGTACACTAAATTAGTCAATTTACAAAGATTTACAAATAAGTAAAAAAAACCACAAATATAGAAACAAACAATAAATTCGGATAAAAAAGCATCATGGAAAAAAACCAATAAAATATGACAGTTATATTACACAAAACAATAAACACCAAGCTCATGTTAAACACAAAGACCTCAGCCGAATAAGCAAGAGAAAAAAAAGAAAGCACATTCAAAACACCATGTAGAATTTTCACTAGACATCCATCAAAAGAACAAAAGGGCCCCCATGTCCCACAACTACCAAAAAAAAAAATATATATATATATATATATTATTATAATATATATATATATATATATATGCCAAATAGCACCCTAAGCTAGCCCAAGGAAATTGCCCATGGGATGAATAGAAAAAAAACCTCAAGAGTAGGAAGGGTCTCAGATAGCTGAATGTGAAGACTCTGCTGCTTATTCAAAATGGAGGTTAAAATGGGATGGGACTGCACAAATAGCAGACGGTTTCTTTGACATCTTATAATGGATAACATGTTGGAGTTCGTTAAGTTATTGTTCCTTGGTGTGGGAAGCCAATCTCGATGTATGTTTGATTTTAAAAGTGTATTACCAAAATTGAGGGAGAACTGTTCGAGCCTCTCAGAGAAAACAGGAATATTAACTGATGAATATCTCCAAGGTGAGTTCTACAATAGTCACTCTAGAGAATTATACAAAACACTTTCAATTGCAATTTCTTCAACCATTTCCTCTGGACTTTAGTCAAGCCACAGAACCATCTGGGTGAAGCATATTCCAAAGTGGGTCGAACATGCTGTAAATACACTGTTATTAAATCAGAAACAGCGATATTATGACGTTTCAGTTGCCGCAAAAATGAGAGTTTTCTCGGAAGTGTAATGGTTTGAGCGTCCACTCCGAGTCTGGGAGGTCAGTGGTTCAAACCCCAGCTGATTATTACCAAAGACTTTAAAAATGGTACATCTTGCTTCCTTGCTTGACATTGAGCATTTAAAAGGGAGCATGGTCTATCCCCATAAGTTAGCATCCACGGGGAGGAAGAAATTCCTCGTGAGGAAATGCCCCGCTGAGTGTGGTGAGAAAAGCGGAGCCATTGTTTGGATGTTGTTGGTACTCAGAGTACCCCAGGAAGTGACGGCACTTCCCCCAAGCTCAGTGGCTCTGTTTCGTCCAATAGTCTTATGTTGTGTCACGTATGTTCAGCTGTATGTCTGTGTGTGCGTGCGTGCGTGCGTGCGTGCGTGTGTGTCAGCTGCACTACGAGCCTTAGATCATGTAAAAAAAACTAAAAACAAAAAAACCTTTACACATGACCTTAATTTGAGTGAGTGTTCCATTTCCACCTGGACTCCCAACAGTTAAATACAATCATCACCAATGTGAAAACTAGGTACATCTGCCAGGAGTCTTCGAAAACATGAAATTGTGACTTGGCATTTTCTAGGATTAATCTTCATGCTGTTTTTGGATGACTCTTCTTGAAAGCAGTCAAGTTGCTGCTGCACAGAGCTAGTTTGTAAAATGTCATGATAAGCTTGATGCAAAGTCATGTTGTCAACATACTTATAGTGTGAGACTTCAGGGTGACCAGAAACAGTCATTTATCATGACTAAGAAAGCTACATGACCAATCTTTGTGCCTTGTGGAACCCCGGCATTTGTTATTTCCCATGTTGAAACTCCCCTGTTGTAGCCTACAGCCTGGCTTCTGAAAAAACCTACAGATCCATGGGATGAACTGCCTCAATGTATGGCTGGCTTGAAGAAAATAAAACACTCTACAAAGATAGATTAATATTTCGTAACTGTTGCATACAACCCCTTACCATTCCCCCCCTATCCCACCCAATTCCTCCTTCATCCAAATTTCCAGTTTTCCCTCCTTGGAGTTTCCTTCTGTATCCATTTTGTTCACCCCATGCATCCTTGCCTGCCCCCATTCCTCCTCACACGCTTGTTTTGCAAGTCCCCTCTACCTTGGCCTTCAAATCTGCTTTTGGTGTTTCCCCCCCTCTCTACTGTTCCTTCTGCATCATGTTATGTCCTGATCCATTCAGTGTACTACCTCTTCCATGAGCCTCAACTATGTGTACAACAAAAAACAAATAGATGCTAAAATATAAATAGAACAAAAAGAAATTAATAATAATAATAACAAAAGATAGAAAAAAAAAAGATGTTTGAAAACAATAATTAAAAAGGAGACAAAACAAACTGCAAACAGAAGGGTAATATAAGCAATTGAAAAGGATATAAACAAGTGAAACACATGACCAAATAAGGTTGGATAAGATAAAGGAAAGGTGAGACATATTTACCTGCTGATGGTGAAAAAGGCTGTTGTGATGTTTCGATGACAGAATGGGTTCTCTTGGATCTGGAATAGGAGGCTGCGGGAACCTTGGAACTAGATTGTGCAGGAAGAAGCCAAAGGTTTGCAGCCAGCTGTTCACATCTGCAATGAGCATAAAGTACCTTCATTATACGTATCCTCATCACACACCTTCCACCTTTTAAAATTTAGACCTTGGAGCCCGATTTATTCCTAAAATTGTAAGCTCACTTCCAATTAAGTTTGACTGGAAACCATCATTTTAAACTGTAAATTACCAAAGAGTATCCAACCCAAGCCCGACTCCAAAGATCTCTTTCAGTGCCTTCCCAAAAATAGAAGCTTGGATGTTGGCCATGTGACCGTCCTCCCACCTGCCATGTGCAGTGGTCCTCTAGTGCCTCCCCCGACAGGATCAT
Organism: Eptatretus atami; assembly: GCA_035128595.1. Taxonomy (NCBI): domain Eukaryota; kingdom Metazoa; phylum Chordata; class Myxini; order Myxiniformes; family Myxinidae; genus Eptatretus; species Eptatretus atami. Next base: position 45,306,683 of record CM068967.1, read on the forward strand.
TGTGCAGGAACATGTATGCATTGAAGGGCTCCAGGTCACGTGATAAACGTTCCCACAGGCCAGGTTCAGGTAGCGTCCAGCGTCCAGCAGCCACGTCGTAGTCCCTCCCAGAGAAATGGGCAAGTCGTGTAAGTGGCTCATACAGGGAACCACGAAAACCCAGGAGCAATGGGAGTTCTGGGTTAGAATCTTGGTATAGCTCCCCAAAGGGCGTATAGAAAAGGCGTTTGACAAGGTGTCCCTTCTCGTCAAACATGCAAAGTGGAGTCCCGACCTCATCAGTGCCAACATAAAATTCTCGTCCACTGCTCAGCTCTAATGCAAAGAGATGCCCCTGAGGATGCAACCGTCAGACAAAACAAATCCAGAAATTAATGAGTAAAAGTAAAGACTGGAGTTTGGGGAAGTGACGTACAAAATTAAATTATTAATTAAACACGTATCGCATCATGAAGAACATGGCTATGAGATTATAAAAAGGAAAGAGTTTGGTGGAGTTAATAAACTGAAAATAATGAAGTAGGTAAGCATAGTGAAGGAAAAATCATGAATGATACCTGCCAGTTTACGCACCACAGCCTCTGGCAATGAGACATAGAATAGGTAAAGTAGTTAATTGTAAGTGCTGAAATAATGTTAGTTGTAAGTTAGTTGTAAGCGCTGAACCTTTTACCTGCAAGTCATAGTAGTACGCTGTGATTTCTCGATTGGTGTGGTTGTACACGTGTGTGAGGCGCGTCGGCCGTGACATGTCCGCATAGAAGAACTGAAGAAACCCGCCTCGTTGATCTTTCCTCCAGGCCCGTCGACCAAATGCATCGTACCCATAGGTGATACTCCATGCTTCGGTGGAACCACCCCCTCCCCAGGCCCGTACCAACACACCTCTCGAATCATATTCAAACCTTTCATTTCCACGGCCACAAAGGAAGCCATCGGCATCGACATCATAGGGAAGATCTCCTAGACTCGAGAGACGGTCACCAGAAGTGTATCGCAATGGGGCGAGGTGTGATGACGCGCCGGGGCTCAGTAGATGCAGATTGCCGTTCAGGTCGTAACTGTAGCGCCATGTGGGGCGACCATCCACTGCGACAGCCTGCAGCTGTCCATCAGGGTCATACTCATATTCTAGTGCTGTAGTGTTTGCAGTTGGGTCTATCCGAAAATGACGCTGAACAACGCGCCCAGCTACATCATAGCGAATAGTCAACCAGAAGAGCAATGAGCGAAGAATTTCATAGTGTACCTGTGAGAGGTGAACAAGGTTAAAGAAAAAAGAAGGATTTTGTGAAATGGATTAGAGTTGTGGAGTCCATCAATCTTCGCAGAGGGAATATTAACAGTTTTGCAAAACAAATACCATATAGCTTTGACTCCAAATCAATATTCAGAATGGATTTCTACACCAATCTTAAAAATTTCCTCTTGCTTTAAAAGTTTATCAGGAATATGGTAAGAGATAAGAACGCTTTTTGGTTTCATCATTCAACATCACTAGGTGGAGCGCATACCTCCGCCACGTGTTGCCTGATCCATGAGAACATATCGGGCCCAATACATTTTTGACATATCATGCTACATATCGTTTTTAGCCCTATCTTTCAATGGTGAAAAATCACTTTAAAAATTCTAGTAGTCGGATCCGGATCTGGATCTTAACCAAAATCGAATCAATTCTTCCTTGTCAAAAAACCCAACATGTCCACCAAGTTTCATCTGAATCTGTCTGCAACTTTTTGAGATATCATGCTATATATCAGTTTAGCCCTATCTCTCAATGGTGAAGAATCACTTTAAAAATTCTAGTGGTCGGATCCGGATCTTCACCAAAATCTAATCAATTCATCCTTGTCACACCCCCAACGTGTCCACCAAGTTTTGGCCGAATATGTACATAAATTTTTGAGATATCACGTTATACTGCATATTTTTAGCCCGATCACTCAATGGTGAAGAATCACTCAAAAACTTCTAGTATGCTGATCTGGATCCAGATCTTCACCAAAATGTAAACAATTCATCCTTGTCACACTCCCAACCAAATTTCGGACCAAATTTCGTCCAGATCCGTTCACAACTTTTTGAGATATCCTGCTCACAGACAAACAGAAATTTATACAAACAGAAAGGGATGAAAACATAACATCTGTCCACCTTCGGTTCTTCAGTTGGTAAAAAAAAACAAAAAAACAACTTCGCTGATTCTCTCGATTCTCGATTCTGGATTCTGATAAGAAATTCTCGATTCTGGATCCGAATCTTCACTAAAATCGAATCGATTCATCATTGTCACACACCCAACTTATCTACCAAATTTCATACTGACCTGTCGAAAACTTTTAGAGATATCCTACTCACAGACAGACAGGGGTGAAAACATGACATCCGTCCACCTTCGGTGGCGGAGGTAATGACTGACACCATAACCATGTATGCATATGACACCATAACCATTGAACCATCGCTTTGTATTCGCAAGTTTGATCATGTTAATTTAATTACTCATTTACTTATCATTTACTGAGCTGTTTGATCAGGTACAATAAGTCGTCGCTTAACATTGTCCATTGTTCCGTGAACATTGTTCCGTTATAAAGTCGTTTTTAGCTCGCCTGTTCGAAGAACAGAGAGCTATAGCGATACCATCAAGGCGTGAGCGTGAAAATGTTAAATTTTGATGCACGGAAAAACTCCTCGATGGATTTCGACGAACTTGGTGGGGGGTTTAGGTATGGTCCAAGGATCATGCCATTGTTTTGGACTGGTCCCCCCCCCCCAAAAAAAAAAATAGAGAATTTTTTTTTTTTTTTGCATTTCTACATGTTTTAAGTGATTTCCAACTCCCCCCCCCCCCAAAAAAATTGTTAGAAAAAAAAATTTTTGCAACTTTTTTTTCAACAAAATTTCGATTCCTTTTTTTTTTGCATTTCTACATGTTTTAAGTGATTAGGATTTCGACGAAACTTGGTGGGGGGGTTAGGTATGGTCCAAGGATCATGCCATTAGATTTTGGACTTGGTCCCCCCCCAAAAAAAAATTGTTAGAGAAAAAAAAATTTTTTTTTTTGCATTTCTACATGTTTTAAGTGATTTCCAACCCACCCCCCCCCCCCCAAAAAAAAATTGTTAGAGAAAAAAAAATTTTTTGAAAACTTTTTTTTCAACAATTTCGATTTCTTTTTTTTGCATTTCTACATGTTTTAAGTGATTTCCAACCCCCCCCCCCCAAAAAAAATGTTGGAGAAAAGAACTATAACTGTCAGCACTGTTGACATCATATTTAATGAATAAGATATAAGGTCACTTGAGTGACCCAGCAGTATTGGCGGGCGAGGTTTTGCACTCTCCCGAGTGCTCCCCCTCTAGTTTCCTTTCTAATGTTTTTATCTACCACACTATTTTTATACGCCCGATATATATATATATATATATATATAATATAATATAATAATATATATATATATATATTGTTACGGCTCTGGAAATTCGCAAACACCATAAGGTCCCGTAGGTGAGATATATTTCTTAAGTCATGTGTAGTTAGCCCACCCATTGTTTAGAGGGAATTAATGTGATTCATTCGGGCTGCGATCCTTTGAGTTAGGCGTTTTTCTGTTCTGCTTTATTTTCGAACCAACCACACTTCAACGTCAACAACGCCAACCAACGTCAACAACGCTAACCACGCCACCACTCTAACAACGCCGGCACCGCCACCCTCACAACCACGCACACCATCTCAACCACGCTACCCACAGCAACGAACGCCATCCTCAGCGGTCTACGTACGACGGTTGCGCGTTGAAGGCGTCGAACGGCTTCGCCTCGCCCCCCACAAGACGCAGGTGGGAGGAACGAGAGGAACGCCCCCCTTCTCGAAGCGCCTCGAAGGAGGGTGGAGCCGAGAACGGGCGTGGCGCCGGGCGTATAAGACGCGGAGGCGGCTGAGGTTTTCTCTCCTCTTCGTCGTCGATGCTTCTGCTCTCCTCTCTTCGTCGTCTTCTGCTTGGAGGTTCTTTTCTGCTCTGCTGGCTTCTCTGGTTCGGCGCTCGCTTCGTCCTGCTGCTCCGGGTTCGGCGTGTGCTCTCCCTGTCGGTCGGTGCTCGGTCCAAGGCGTCGAGAGGCCGGTACGGGCAGGCGCGCCGGAGAGGCCCTCGCCGACCACGCTCGAGCGGGGAGTCACGGCAGAGGACGGTCGCCGAGGACTCAACACCGCAGGGAAGTCGACTTCCATTTCTTTTGGGGTTTTGTGTGAATGTGTGTGTGTAGGCGCCAAGTCCGTGAAGTAGTATTTGTTTTAAGTGGTCCGTGTGTCGCGTTATTCGGTAGTAGCTCTGCGTCTTTTTGTTTTCTGTTTGATATATGTGCATTTTGCCAATTGTGATTGTAAATACATGCTTTGCTTTATGTGTGCTACTCGTCCGTCTGTGTAATAAATACGTGTGCTTGTTGAATTCTTCCCCCGTCTCGCTGTCGTCCTTCCTTCGTTGGGTCTCCATCTTGTTTCACGTAAAGGGTTTGAGTGGCGCGAGACGCCCGATAAATTAATCTGAACCGTCAAGGCCGACGATAACACCGCTCGGTTATCCGTTAGCATGGAACGGGTCGCTTAAGCGGCCCGTATCCGAAGTCGGCCTGTGGCGAGGTACAACCCCTCGGTAGGTTACCCGTGCGGGTATTTAGGTATATCGACTTTCGGCGATTGACCCTATTCCGCGCGGGTAGAATGCGGACTGGGTTGTGGTGAGGCCGAAAGGTCCACCCGTGACTGGATCCCGGCGTTAGCCGGGAGGGTCACGACTGAATTGTCCGTCCGGTGGCGAGGCGGTCGCGGATTCGAGTCACGTGGCCGATCGCACGGCCGACGGCGCGAATTCGCAACATATATATATCGGGGCGTATTATGTGATACCGGTCGTCCATCCGTCTGTCTGTCTGTCTGTCTGTCCGTCCGTTCCTGTCCGCACTCTAACTCCCAAAGTTTTCAAACTTTCACGTTTCATATTTGGTACATAGGTACAGACTGTGGAGCCGTTGTGTCCCGACATACCTTCGTCATCTAAAGTGGTTGCCATGGCAACCGGGATGCTGTTTTCCATCCGTTCCTGTCCGCACTCTAACTCCCAAAGTTTTCAACTTTCACGTTTCATATTTGGTACATAGGTACAGACTGTGGAGACGGTGTGTCGCGACATACGTTCGTCATCTAAAGTGGTTGCCATGGCAACCGGGATGCTGTTCTCCATCCGTTCCTGTCCACACTCTAACTCCCAAAGTTTTCAACTTTCACGTTTCATATTGGTACATAGGTACAGACTGTGGAGACGGTGTGTCATGACATACGTTCGTCATCTAAAGTGGTTGCCATGGCAACCAGGATGCTGTTTTCCATCCGTTCCTGTCCGCACTCTGACTCCCAAAGTTTTAAATTTCACGTTTCATATTTGGTACATAGGTACAGACTGTGGAGACGATGTGTCATGACATACGTTCGTCATCTAAAGTGGTTGCCATGGCAACCAGGATGCTGTTTTCCATCAGTTCTGTCCACACTCTAACTCCCAATGTTTTCAACTTTCACGTTTCATATTTGGTACATAGGTACAGACTGTGGAGACGGTGTGTAGCGACATACGTTCGTCATCTAAAGTGGTGGCATGGCAACCAGGATGCTGTTTTCCATGTAGTAGCACCAATTCTGTTATACCTTCTTGTTAGGGCGTATATTGTGCTCACTTGCGCTCTTGTTACTGATTACAATATAACAAATACATATATTGCTTTATAATTATACTTCACTGCAATGCTTTATAAAAAATATTAATTATTAGACTCGTCTTTTAAAAACGATAAATGTATAAACAGGCGAGCATTGGGTGCTTTGACACCAACTCTGGTTACCTCTAACTTAGTACCAAACTCATGGTTTTCCTCGTTTTAATAAAGCTACAGTATAAACCATACAGTGAACCCAATGTATACGCTGTACCGTCAATACTACAGTATAAGCCTTATATACACGAGCTGTGCATCGATAATATCGATGGGTCCTGGGCTGAAGTTACCCAGGTGTGCATGAATGGTGTGTGAAGGAAGTTGTGCCTGAATGCGTCAATGACTTGAAAGGATTTAAAGATGTCCCTGGTATGAAGAAAGTTATCCTCGGCTTAGCCAATAAAGTGAGTTTTGATGAGGTGGAAGAAGCTGACGTGACACAACTTCCGCAATCACACAGAGAGAAGGTAAGATGAAGATCTGAAGCAATGAGAGATGATGAGAAAAAAGCAAATGTAGATGATGATATATTGTTGTTTAAAATTATTTGAAACTTATACTCTATATGTTAGTAATGTCTATTGACTGACGATAAAAATTTTCCATGGGAACCTAACCCCCCCCCTATTTACATTAATTATTTTGAGGAAATTGGATTCGCTTAAAGTCATTTCAGTTAAAGTCTCACTTTTCAAGAATGGCAACAACAACGTTAAGCGAGGACTGACTGTATCAATATACAATATTCAATTTCACATTTTCCTCAAATTTTAATCAGATTTATTTGATTCCTCATTTAACAGGTGACCATATTTAGCTGAAGAAAATACAAGACTCAATTTGCAAAATCTCATCATGTGTGTTAAACGCGCATCAAATACTGATTATGATTTTACCTCCTCATAGTTTTATGAATCCGAAGCATTTTTAGAACAAAAAGCAGGAACAGAATTGAACCATGTTTGAAAATCTCAAGTAGTTTTCCTGCTCTGTGAAAGTATACATAAGGTATTATTAAAAATTAATTAGACGATTAAGTAGAAATTAGGAACAATACCCCCAACAATTATGGCAAGAAAGTCCTTTTTTTTTGTAGGGTTGGGAGCAATCTATTTATTATGTATGAAAATTATTGACATACCTCTCCCATACAACGCACGTCAACATTTCATCTCCAAACCTTCATTTCCAGTTTCCGGTTTTGGTGCCGAAGATGCTATAATTCTCTGTTCTAAGTGATTCGTATGCAAAGCCAAGTACACCGTTCGGGAGTTATCTCTGTTGCCATTGATTATTGTCCTCCTTTGTTCATTTTGTGTACCCATTGCCATGCCTTCTGGTGTGCCTGTTTGGGTTTTTCTTTTCACCTCAAGCACTACCTTGACTGTGACTTGCCCTCATCCACTTAATCCTCAACAGATTTCTAATCATCTCCTCTCCCTGACAAGGGTGGAGTACCCCAAGGCAATGTTCAAGACCCTATCCTATTCCTAATCTTCATCAACGACCTCTCTGACTATCTGTAAAATCCTCTTCATCTATTTGCTGATGACTCTGCCATCTGCCATAACATGACATCCTTCAGACGGGCAGCAGCCTCTTCCCTCTCTTCAGACCTTGACAAAATCACATTTCCTGGTCAAACACTTGGAATATGTCCTTTCAATCCTGAGAAATCTCACACTCTCACCCTCTCTCTCTCTCTCTCTCTGAAAGAACCATCTGACAAACCTTCTCATCTACTTTCTCAACAACATTCTTGAAGAGGTTCAGTCATTCAAACTCTTGGGTCTCACTGTCAGTCAAGAGTAAACCTCATTTCTAATATGGCCTCCAAAGCCATTTGCTGACTGGTCATCCTCCACCATACAAAGTCCTTCCTTGGCACACCTAAACTCTTATCCATTTTCACTTCATCCGCAGCTTGATGGGGTGCTGATTTCCCCTGCCTCACACTTTACTCAGCTTGGTGCCATGGAAACCATGGCTTTCAAGAACACTGGAATCTTCCGGTATGAAGCTGAGTCTATGGACCGATCACCTTGCCATTGCAGATAGGTCCATGGTCTCTCTTTCTTCTACCACCTCCTTTCTGGTCTTACACCCTCTCCCTTCTCCAAGCTTTGTCCCCCCCCCCCCCACAAGGTTTTTACAGGTGTATGTGATTCACCTGCATTCTCCTTCTGTTGAAACTTCAAAAATCCAGAAACACTGCTCACCTCAACTCATTTCTTACTCTTTTTCCCACATGTAGAACCAACTTTCACATTCTCTTCGCCATATCAGATTGCCCTCCATCCAAAACCATGATCTTTTCTACCTCCATTAAACCACCTCCCCCAAACCCCCACAATTTCTAGTTTTCCCTTCCTGAGAGTTGGCTACTGTATCCATCTGTCCACCCCTACAATCTCCCCTACCCCTCATTCCTACCCACATGTCTTGTTTGTCTGTCTCCATCTATTTTGTCCCTTGCCCTGTTGGCATCGCCCTCCCCCCCACCCCCCCCCCCCCCCCCCCCCCCCACCCTATCCTCTTTCTGTTGTTCCTTTCACTCTGCTGTGTCCTGATACATTCTGTTCTAGCTCTTCCACAAGCTTTGACTTCATACACAAAAAAACCCCTGAACCTCACATCGATTCATCATTCTTTCCTCCCATCATCAAAAAGTTGCAGCGGACAGAATCTCCATTCCCACCCTCAATGTAATTCCTTCCTTATACTTTTAGGTTTTTAAGAAGTTCTCTGAGCCCATTTTGTGCTCCTTTGATCATTTCATTTCAATCCGTTTGTTCTGTTGTCCCATGCTGAGCACCATCTGCAAGCCTCATATAATTCCTTCTCTATCTCTTTTTTTCCTTCCATTACACTCATCCCTTTTCACCCTAAATCCATCCCCGTCCCTCACTCTTTTTCTTTCTTCTCAAGAATGACTTTTTCTTTCACATTCCACATGAACTCCAGCTCATTCCTCAAGCCATTCGATCACAAAACTATTTCTTCTTTCCTCTTATCTCCTCTTCTCCCCAACTCCTCCTCCCTTATCTTGCCTCTCCCTATTCCCACACTGTCACCTCAAATCTTTCAAATGACAAATGTAAAATTTTTAATCTTCCTGCACTCTCATGACCTCCACCACCTAAGTTGGACGGCGGTTATGTTTTCACCCCTGTCTGTCTATGTGTTTGTCTGTCTGTGAACAGGATATCTCAAAAAGGTAATGGATGGATTCAGTCGAAACTTGGTGGACAGGTTGGGTGTGTGTGACAAGGACGAATAGATTGGATTTTAGTGAAGATCCTGATCTGGATACTATCGTGTTTTTGAAGTGATTATTCACCATTGAGAGATAGGGTCAAAACTATATGTTGCATGACATCTCAAAAAGTTGCAGTGGACGGATTCGGACGGAAATTGGTGGATGAGTTGGGTAGGTGACAAGAACAAGCCCATCCCATAGATTTTGGTTAAGGTACGGATGCAGATCCAGCCTATCAGTGGGCTATAACACCTAAACTGTTCAGTCTGGCAGAGGTAGGCACTCTACCGAGTGCCGTTCTCGTAGTTCTGTTTGTTCTGTTGTTGCTCTTCCATGAGCCTCAACTTTTTATAATAATAATAAAAAAAACATTTTCATCTCCCCACCACCTTTCAGGCTCTCCTACCCTCCCTTCTCTTTCCTCTCCTTTTACCTAATTTACTTTTCTTAATATAACCAGCCCCCTCCCCCCAAGACGACAACCCACCCACCCCTCACCTAAGGTGTCGATGTTAAGACCGCAGTTGATACAAAGGCTCCAAATGCAGTGCTCTTCCACAAGCACTGTTTTATACAAAGTCTAGGCTCATGGAAGGGTGATGTGACACTTGGCAGTGGACTGGATCAAAACAAAGCTTTCAAACTTATGGTATCCTTTAGATTTTAAGTCATTTACAAGAAATATTTATTGAAGGAAGCTGTAATGAATATTAGACAACCATATATTGAATTCAACCGAATAAAATATAGCAATGCAATGAATGTGGCAGATATTCCATGAATGCTGAAACCAAAACTGTCAGGATACTTTTTGAGAAAGTTTTGGTGAAGAATCTTTCTTTAGTGAGTTTTAATATTTGGTAGCAAGGTAACGATGCTTTATCAACATAAACAATGCAATCAGACTTTACCTCTGTGATGCGTCCCAGATTATCACGGCGTTTGGTAAGCGTCATGGAGGATGTAGTAACAACTGGATCAATGCCATAGTAAATCACACCAAACTTGCCAAACTGTTCCAGACGTCCTGTGACATCATCATAGCGGAAAAGGTCTATAGGCAGTGGTTGCTCATCAACAACAGTCTGGAGCCCTGTCATGCGAAAGCGCTCATCATGGCTGTACTCAAACAGAGCAACTGCTCCACCTATCCCAACACAGCTTGACATCTGTTGTTCCAGCAAGGGTCCAGTATGTCTGAACTTTATGGAGCATATGCTTTCAGGCATGCCTTCATGTGAACCCTTTTTAGCACTCTGCCTCTGATTTGATATATCAGTTGCAATAGCAGCCATGTGCAATAAACCCGAGTGCTCATCGTATGTGAAGGAGGCACGTGTCCCATCAAATAGTACTTCTGTCAGGTGTCCGTGCATCCCATAGTGATACAACACACGCCGTCCTGTTCCCAAGTATTCAACCTGCAGGATGCGACCATCATAGCTGTAGTCCTGCAGCACAGGAGCCGCTCTCCCTGGACCATGATGTTCATTGCGGTAATAAAAAGGGGCGCGGTGAGTGCCAAAAGTGTGGCGAGCTCCATCTGGCATTGTAACAGCAGAAAGTTGTTTAGCAGCATCAAACTCAAACATGTACTGCCTCTGGCTGGGAAGTAGCAGCATCACTGCCTACAGGGTGAGAAAGGTTCAGTTTGGCAATGTCATGTAAGTGGGGTCGTCAGAAAAATTGGCGATGCGAGGGGAAAGGCATGACACATACCTGCTCCATGTATGAATACTTCCAAGAGGAGCCATCTGGGAAGAAGCGTGATGTGAGGCGCCCACGAGCATCGTAACGCCGCTGCTCAGAAACAGATCCACGATGCAGGGTGGCTAGCAAACCACCTGGTGCATATGTCAGGTTAAGGGAGGCGAGATGATCTCCAGGAAGCCAAACAGTTGGACGGCTCGCTCGATCATGCAGAACACGCAGTAGAAAACGACGGTGATCATCATAGATTTTCTGAACATGTTCTCCTCGATCATAATCAAGGGACAGAAGGTTTCTGTCTTGAACCTGAAAATAATAAAGCAAGTTATTCTTGAGGTAAAAAGCAATCATACACCGATTGATAAAGACATGCCAGTGGAGACGGAGGACGGGAAAAAAAAATGTGTAAAGTATTAAATAATTGTTCTACAGGTACACACAAGACAAAATAAAACAATAAGTTTACTTACGAGCCATAATCAAACTCCCAATAAAGAACTTTGGATGGTATCATCATAGCATTGGTGACGGCTCATTCCGTGTCATTTCAGCCGGGGGTTGCGGTGACCCCCTCAGATTTTTCTGAAAAAATTCTCAAAGCTACCTTAACATATATGAGGAAGGTTTGCCAAGTTATAGCTCAAAATTCCAAGTAGTGTCTGAGATATGGCCCTACAAACACCCTAGGGGTGTTTCAATTCTGGCAGTCGCAAGTTGCAGATTTGTATCTGAAGCATTTTTGGAGGGCTCTAAATTCCAGAGTTTTAAAAAACAGAGTTCTAAAAATTCACACAAATGGTGGCTATTAGTGAGGCTTTCAGAATCTGACATAAAAAATGTTCTACTTAAAATACTTTTTGAGATAAGTACTCTCAAAAGTAGTGATTTGTAACATGCAGTCAAAAAAATTTGAGTTTTCAAATTGCTGCCAACAGTCAGTTTATTCATCATGAAGAATTTTGTTGCCTGATTTACATAATCTAGTGACTGGATCATTTACACAAGAAAACTGAAAGCTTTTGGAGCAAAATCTTTGGTGCTATAGGTGTCTGAACTTTGCTCCAGACTCAACGACACTGAAATTTACCCCGGTTTTACCCCAAGTGTTCACCATGTTGACAGTTACACAGCTCTTTTAAATTTTTGTCACTTAAAGACACATACATAGGCAAACTGTGGTAGAAAATTCAAGAGTTGTTCTCAATCCCTTCTATTCTCAAACAACTAGATGTCCTACACAGTCACTAAGCTCAAGCATTCAACAAACTTGTCCAAGGGGAGGAGGTAATGGGGATGAATCGCTCACAGAGGCTAACACCTTCCTCATCCCAAAATCTGAAGACATCCAACTACCTCACAAGTATAAACCAATAACATGTCCATCAACAACATACAAACTTCTGATGGGAATCATCACAGAAATGATGTACCACCACCGAACACAAGAAAGCAGCCTAGAGCAGAACAGAAGGGATGAAAAAGAGGATGCTACAGAAAAATAGATCACTTTCTACTAAACAAGGCCATACTCGAAAACTGTAAAACGAGAAGAATCAAATTGTCCACAGCATTGCTAGATTACAAAAAAAGCTTTTGATAGTATCCCACATTCATGGATGAAAAAAATGGATGCAATTTTACAAGATCAACCACCAAATAATCAAACTGATTGAGAAAGTAATGGAGCTCTGGAATCCACACTGATTTATTACAGCACTCGGAAGGAAAGATCAAAATACCAGGAGTGAAGATATGTCATGGGATTTTCCAGGGTGAAAGCCTTTCGCTCCTCCTGTTTTGCCTGGCCCTGAACCCACTGAGCAACCTCATTAATGAGCAAGGACATGGGTACACCGTATCATCCAATAAGAGAACGTCCAAAGAGACAGGGAAGGTGACATATTATTGTACATGCATGATCTAAAACTCTTTGCACCAAATGAAGAAAAATTGGTAGAACAACTGAAATTAGTGAAGCGGTGCTCCGACAACATTCAAATGGCATTTGGTTTTGATAAGTGTGCCAAGCGCACGTTCGTACAAGGTAAATCAACAAAAATGGACAACAGAAAAATCGACTTAGATACAACAACACAGGAACTCCAAAAAGAAGCAGAAGATGACAACCAAATACATCACAAACAAATGCACAAAACAATTGCCAAATAATACTTAAGAAGAACGAGGCTGACCCTGAAAACATACCTATCTCCAATAGACAAAATCAAAGCCATTAACCAACTAGCAGTACCAGTGTTCCAATACAGTTGCGGAATAATAAAGTCACCACAAGCGGAAATCAATAAACTAGATATCAAAAAAAAGGAAACTCCACACTACCCACAAAATGTTCTACAAAAATCAGTGTATCCCGGGAATGTACCTGCCAAGATGAGGAGATCACAGCCCGATGGAGCTCAACCAAGTGCACAGAATGACAACAGTAGGATTGGCTGAGTATGTGAAAAGTTCAACAGACTACCAAATCCAACTTGTACAGAAAAACGAAGACAACAAGCCAGAAAAGGTATCCCTAATCCTCCACAAATTTCCAAAGACAGGTGCGAATGGAAGATGTCATACGTATGAAACCGAAACAGAAACTAATACAGCCTCAATGATTGCAAGAAAAAGACAAAATAAAAGTATAAAGCGAAATATCAACAGATATCCACCGACAACTGGGAGAACAACAAAAAAGCAGGAAGATATTTAAAAAAACAAAAGTTTGGCAGAATGAGCATAGACATAGACGGCTCACGGTGACGATCCTGAAGAGTCCTCGGAACAAAACTTTGAGAACAAAAAAATAAACCACGGCTTGGTCCATGATCTGTGACCCCCTTACCGAAATGGAGGTGGATACTTCGAGTCTGGGAGGACTCCGTTCCACCATCTTAAACCCGCATATGAAGATAAGGAATAACACACACACACACACACACACACACAATTTTAACTTTCATAACTTTTGATGTACACATGATAGAAACAAACTGTAATTGGCATATGAGATTGTTGTGGTTATTGTTGTTATTAGTGTTGTTAAATCCACAATTCCCCAAAGTTTCTTGATGAGTTGACATTTTTTGATGAGGCAACCTCTACACCAGTGGTAAAGTCAACCACAACAATGGCTGACAGGATGGCCTATAGGTACACACACTCACTTCTAAACTGTCTCGCCTGGGTTTGAATCCCAACCCGCTATATACTGTCATCCTGGTGTTTCACAGGCAGGGTGATTCATCAATGTGTGCAGTCTCTTGGATGGATGTTAAATGGGAATCTCATCTGCCAACATTATTTGGTGGATGTTAAAAATTCCACGGTGTCCTTCACGAAGAGTAGGCGAGATATCACTGGCATACTGGAACAAATTACAAGTTCTTGCCCGAACCAGCAGAGGGCATTGCATCAGCAGCACAGCCACACCCTCAGCCAATGAAGCTACCCTGCAACTTTGTGCTGCATTTGAAAGAAGAACAACCACCACGAATACTGCATTTGGTTCCAGAACTACAAAGATCAAATCTTTCACATATCACCTTGTTCCAGCAAGACTAGGCTCCCTGCCACTATGCTTCGAATGTGCGATGGATGGTTCTTGAACATCTCAGCAACTGGAGAATGTTTTCAACAAGATGGAAAGTCGGATTGAACCATGTATTATTAAAGATGGTGGTTATGTTGAAGCCAAAAAAAATTGAACTGTATTGAGTAAAAACTTTATGAATTATGCTTTCATGCATCATTTATAGTTTGTTCCTATTATGCGTACATCAAAAGTTACAAAAGTTCAAACTTGCATGTGGACTTTATGGACACCCTGTATATAAAATATTGAAAACATATTTGAGAAATTATTAAGTTGATGTTGTTAGTACTGCATTTTCACTTACTCTGAGGCGTTGGCCAAGCAGAATGATGCGCCCTTCACGTTGCTCTCTACGTAACCTCCACTCAACAAGGGATCCCATTGCACTCCCAGGAAGAGAAAGGTTTCGACGAGCAGCTCCAGGGTTCAATGACCCTCCCAGCATGTGGGGTTGTGTGTGCAGCTGTGCGTGCAGGCCATTGGGGTAGGAAGCATCCACATCACCATCCCAACCCAACTCGTAATGCCAGACTGCCTCACCTGCAATCAGCACCCAACAAACAGCACAAACCATCTCTCAATAAGCAGCATTCAGTTGATCATCAAAACTTGGTTATCATCAACCAGTACTATGTTATTGGCCTGCACCAGGCAATGAGCATCCGCTTGACAACAAGCAGAACCAAGTCATCACAAAGCAAAAATGGATGTAGTAAGCCTGTGAGGCAAAAACACAGCCCTTGATTTAGAGAGCAATGTAATAACCATGGTACGTTGCTGGTTATACAACAATAAGTATGGTACCGTGAAACATTGCATCATGAAAGGGAGCATCTGACATTCTGCTTTAGCTGTGATTCTAAAATCCTTGGGGATAGAAAATATAGTTAAATAAAACCTAACAAAAGCAAATGAGCAAAATGGAGTACAGCCCAGCCTTGCAAATCTAGGCAGATGCTCCAATTATCGCAGCCAATTAGACTGTGACTCTTTCACAATTAAGCAGTAAATTAAGAACGCCATCTGTTAAATAATTGATGAGAGGCAGCAGTAGGTTCAAGATAGGGCAGAGGTCCTGGCCTGAACCACACATGTTCCACCATCCCTTTGCTGAAGAGCCCCCAAAAGAAACAAGTGATTAATTAAGGGACCGACAGTGGTGTGAAAGAAGTTAACAACTTCGCACAACAGAGGCGTGAAATATGACGAAGCGGTGGCTGTGAATGGAGTATAAATTATATAAATATCAACTTCATGATTAACATTGACCCTAAAATTAACCGCAAAGCACTTTAATGCAAAGTTGATCAACCAAGAATGTAATTAATATCAAAATGACTGTCCATGTAATGAGCACATTGAGAGGAGGTTTGTAAACTTTGCTGAAGAGAGTAAAAGCAGATGAAAACTTTGTGAGGTTCAGACCGCCCCTTCCCCGTTTATTCACAGATGATCGGAAACACAGATTGTGAACATACTGAGGTTGCAGTATGCATTTTGCACTCAGACTTTTACTAACCCCTGTGCACAGTGTAGCTGGTACTGATAGTGCTGACATTGGTGCTGATTATAAGACTGCCATCCTGACCAGACTGCCGGAGCACAATGTGCATCGTTGGAGGATCTGCTGACGCTTCCAGTGTCAGGGTATCCCCGGTAGGGTACACGGTACGAGAGAGGTGCCCACGATCATTGTAGCTGCAAATTCAAGA
>CM068967.1:45381477-45411189 GCA_035128595.1 Eptatretus atami
AATATAATATAATTAATAGTCTGCCGCTCAACGATTTAAATCATAACCGCACTAGAACGAAGTGTCAACATCACCGTCATGCCGAAGAAGAAGAAAAAAAATCATGGAGTCTGGAACACTGACGGGTTCCTCCTGTGAACCCCATTTCATATACCAATTCCCCTAAACGCTGCCAATACGCCATTATACGGTAGCTGTAAGTTAGTAACACGTTCAGTAAGTTCTGTGGTCGTCCGGAAGACGTCAAATACATCTGCATATGTCAATATGCGTTGGAGATACGTTACACATAGGTTCAAAGCACGTTACTCATAGGTTCAAAGCACGTTACTCATAGGTTCAAAGCACGTAACACATAGGTTCAAAGCACGTTACTCATAGGTTAGAAATAAGTTTCGGGTACGCTAAACATTACCTCGATGTGTTTTGACTTATGAGTTACTTACAAGTAATGTGTGTCGACGTGTGTCAACGATCGCGTAACGTGCCTACAACTTATGGCCAGCGTATGCGGAACGTGTGCGTCATACGCTGGCATACGTCGAAAAAATTCAGCATGCTTAAAATTTGTCGACGTACTCGGCGTACTACGACGTATGCCAGCGTGCTTCAGCGTGCTCTTAACGTATACAAAACTTACCCATCATGTATTCGAGGTGCCAGCGTATTCGGCAAATTTTTCATACGTCGGCATACGCTGGCTAAAATGTCAAGGTGTGACAGCGGCTTGACACTTCGATGTCTAGTGCAGTTATGATTTGAATCGTCGAGCCGCAGCCTTTTAATAGGCTACGCCACGTGATCGTCGGCGATACGCTGCCGCGCTATGCATAAGTTAGACTATCGTTGAGCATAGGTTGTGAATGCCGAACACACGCTAAGCATTCGTTGGTATAAGTTATCTATATGTTATCGAAACGTTCTGTGTACGTTACTAATACGTTATCCATATGTCCAACTCATTATGAATACGCCCAAAACTGGAAAAAAAACATCAATAGTTCAGCGTACGCCAGCGTTTTACATACATTTTGATACATTGCCATACGCTGGCTAAAACGTCAAGGTGTGACAGGCCTTAAGCTTGTTACTAAATACAAATCAAACCCCTAACTTAGTGCTGTGATGGAACTCGATTTGTGCAGATGTGGATGAAAATTTTTGGGGCCCTGGGCACAAAAAATATTTCGGCCAAAAAAGCCCAATAAGAGGACTCATGTTACTTTCGCCACAAAAAGCCCAAATAAAGGACTCATGTTACTTTCACCCCAAAAAGGCCAAATAAGAGGACTCATGTTACTTTCGCCCAAAAAGGCCAAATAAGAGGACTCATGTTACTTTCGCAATACCAAAAAAGCCCAAATAAGAGGACTCATGTTACTTCGCCCAAAAAAGGCCAAATAAGAGGATTCATGTTACTTTTGCCCCCAAAAGACCCAAATAAGAGGACTCATGTTACTTTCGCCCCAAAAAGGCCCAAATAAGAGGACTCATGTTACTTTCGCCCCAAAAAGGCCCAATAAAAGGACTTATGTTACTTTCGCCCCAAAAAGGCCCAAATAGGACTCCATCTTACTTTCACCCCAAAAAGGCCCAAATAAGAGGACTCATGTTACTTTCGCCCGAAAAAGGCCAAAATAAGAGGACTCATGTTACTTTCACCCCAAAAAGGCCCAAATAGAGGACTTATGTTACTTTCGCCCAAAAAAGGCCCAAATAGAGGACTCATATTACTTTCGCCCAAAAAAGGCCCAAATAAGAGGACTTATGTTACTTTCGCCCCAAAAAGGCCCAATAAGAGGACTTATGTTACTTTCGCCCAAAAAAGGCCCAAATAGGACTCCATGTTACTTTCACCCAAAAAGGCCCAAATAGGACTCCACGTTACTTTCGCCCCAAAAAGGCCCAAATAAGAGGACTCCATGTTACTCTCACCCCAAAAAGGCCCAAATAGGAGGACTCATGTTACTTTCACCCAAAAAGGCCCAAATAGGACTCCATGTTACTCTCACCCCAAAAATGCCCAAACAAGAGGACTCATGTTACTTTCACCCCAAAAAGGCCCAAATAGAGGACTCATGTTACTTTTTCCCCAAAAAGACCCAACTAAGAGGACTCATGTTACTTTCACCCAAAAAAAGGACTCTGTATTATTTTGCCCAAAAAGGCCCAAGTAAGAGGACCATGTTATTTTCGCACTCACTGAGCCGATGTTGCTTTTGACTTGACTGCAAAAATCCAGAGGAATTCCCATGTTTTATTGCCTTTTCCGCTGCTTGGAAAAATCGGAGATGTTTGATTAATTTCATCGTCGGGTGTCTCACTTCAAATAAGCAATTTTTTTGTTGTGTGTATTGTTGGTAGAAACGGGAAATCTGTGTAAAAATTCAGTGACAAAATATTGTAGTAGGGGGAGCTGATAACCTTGGCAACCATTAATTTTTTGATTTTAAAATGATTTCTGGTCACGATCACAGAAATATTCAATCACAGATGAGATGTATTTCATTTCTTACAAATATATCGATATCTCCGACCTCTTAACGCTGTCCTATCTGAGGGGCCATTCAAATATGTCATAAGTAACTTGTAGGGGTTGGGTTTGGAGTTTTATGGTGTGTGTGTGTGTGTGTGTGTGGTGTGTGTGGGGTGTGTGGGTGTGTGTGTATGTGTGTGTGTGTGTGTCCAAGCGTTATTGAGTTTTACACTTGCGGGGGTTTGGGGGGTGTTTCCAGAGCGTTATGTGACGACGTTTTTCGTTGTATAGTAAAACGAGCTGTAAAAGGACTTTTTGGACGTTTCTGGTGAGCTTTCCTGAACTTGAATGAGGTTCTGATTGGGCATTTCTCCATTAGCCATGGCTTTGCCGAGAGATCTCACTGTAAGCTGGTCGATGGAAGAAAAAAAATTTACCCCCGCTTGGGGGTGATGGTCATCTCTGAAGCTCTGTGGATGTGGATCTCTGATCGGCTTAGAATGGCTTCGATGTCAACTTGTCTTTTGGTTCAACGTACAGACGGAAGCCCGGGAGTAAAAAGGATAGAAAACCTCAGAAATCAAACTACATTTCTGAGTTATCCGGAGATAGATTTTGAAAATGGTTGATTTGGAACATTTATGATCAATGTGTCTACAAAAGGATAGAAACCGGATCTCAGAAATCAAACGCATTTCTGAGTCATAAATGGCGGATGATATTTTGACAATGGACAATTTCACAAGTTTACAGCATCGGTGACCTTGACATTGACCTTCAATCGTGTCAAAAATCATACCGTCGTGCATCACTCATCGACCCCTACCTACATACCAAGTTTCATCAAGATCGGGCAAAAAAATTTTGACCGTATCACATCGACGATTTTCCAACTTTGAAGAAACGTGACTCGATAACCAGGACGAATTAAAAAACCGCCCGACCAAATTTAGATATTGTTCCATATTATCAGAATCCGAAGAAATGTCAAAGATCGGATCACAAACGGCGGAGGAGATAGATTTGAAAATGGCCGATTTTCAACTTTGGAGTGACCTTGACGTTAACCTTGACCTTCAATCGGGTCAAAGGTCATACCGTCGTGCATCCCTCATCGACATCTACCAACATACCAAATATCAAGAAAATTGGAAGAAAAAAATGGGGACGTACGTATGTACGTACGGACGGACGGACGGACGGACATCGAGACTGGTTTTATTAGGTCATCTCTAACGAGATGACCTAAAAAGTGATGCCACCTCCCTGTGAAGAGGAAGAAGAGACTGCAACAGGAAATATGTTGTTCATTCTCATATATAAACCAAAATGGTTTTTTGATTGTGACCTTACTGCTTTGAGCTCCCAAAGTGAATTAATGACAAAACTTTATACGATCAGATTTTTAACCATGATTCACCAAAATAGGTGGTTTAAACAGTCATGAGGAGAGTCATTTGGCCCATTCTTGGGGATGCACCTCAAAAGGGAGGTCATTATTGCTGTGTTGCACACCAGAGTTAATTTATTTACTAACATGAGGTAATTTCTTTACTACAGCTTCACTCCTTTACACCCTACACGGCCTATAGACCCCCTTAGACCCTTTACACACTTTAATACCCATTTAGACCCTTTGAGACGTATAGACCGTCTTCGACCCTTTCAACACTTTTCAGACCGATCGACCATTTAAGACCCTTTGGACAATTTCAGACCATTTAGACACCTCAGACTGCTTTGCTCTTTTGCCCTTAGACCCCTTTAGACATTTAGACCCATTTAACACCCTTAGACCCTTTAAACACTTTAGACCCCTTTATGACCCTTAAGACCCTTAAAACACTTCAGACCCCTTTTGACCTTTTAAGACCCTTAAGCCACATTAGATCTCTCTACACCCTTTAGAAAATCGAAAAAGATTCCCCTAAAAATAATTTTGACGACGTTTTTCGTGCCCATTCGCGTTGCATCACAAGTTGCGATGACAAATCGAAACTGATATCCCAAAGTGAAACTGATGTGGAACATGAAACTGAAACGACTGATCTCTGGATCATCAAATGGGAAACCAGAATGAAATGCTTTGAGAAATATGAATGGAAATTGCCGAAAGCAAAGCTACAGGAGTAGTATAGAGAGAGGCGGCAAGTGGGGACTGAAGAAGCGATGGGGAGAGGGATAGGTGTCTGTAGGTGGTCGGTTAGCATGGAAAGAACTTTGGTGATCTTCCATCAGGCGGTAGGCCCAAAACATGCCCAAATTAGTTTCCCAGCCAAGCTTTCATATATATCACCCTCACTCCCAAGTAGTACTACGAGGTACAACAAGCATGGATTGGAAATCTTCGCTGGTGGAATTGAACAAGGTTCCCAAGGTTCACAGCTCCACCTACTGCGATATCTTCACACCAAATTCCCTTTTCTACTACACACACTCATTTGAGTGAGACGTCGACGAGCCCATCAGTGGCAGATACACTGCTCGTCCATAATAAGGGCGAAATATGGATCGACGGCTCTGCTTTCATTTATTCGTGACCAAGGGCGTACACCTCAGTTTTCAAAAACCTGAGTGCCACACGGACGCCATCCTAGTTTGGAGGTGATGTGTCGACATAGTTTACATGCATGACGTCACTGTCATGTTACATCTCGGGTCAGTGTGCTCCTTTCGTTTAATAATGATACATAAGAAACAATGGCACATTATGAGAATAATAATGAAAATGATTATAATGATGCATTATGATAATGATAATAATGATAATAATAATGATAATATTGATACTTAATAATAATTGATGATAATAGTAGATGGTAATGATACTGGTATGTGAGTACGTCTATTAATTACATTACTATTGAAATGTGTGTACATTACTATTAATACTACTAATGGAATGTAAGTATGTCTATAAATCCATACAATTGGAGCGTGAGTACGTTTACTAATTCCACATTGGAACGTATTAATTGTGTACTAATTACGTCTATTATTAATTACATAACACAGCAGTACACAAACACCACACAAAAGTCTTTGGTGAGGGTCTGCAATCTCTGATTGCTCTTTCTAGTTTGATTTTGCAATCGAGATGTAAAGTTTTTTTTTTTTCCTGAGTCTTTCTTGTTCTTTTGCTCTTTCTAATTCTATGCTGAATTCTCGTTTAGCCTAAACCTTACTGTCAATGGTTACTACCTGTATTGAAATAACTCAGCACTGTCACATCCGTTCACAAAATTCTTCCTGTTAACCATAATTAAATTATCTCTTTTTTTTGTTGCTCCATTTGGACTTTTCTGTTTCCTTCATTCTTTTTCATGAAAGTGTCTATATATAGAATATATTTCCATGTGAAGTTACACTACTTCGCTTCCTCTTTTGTTTTTTGGGTCGTTTTTGCCGATTCCAAAATTTCTGATAACTTACTCATTGTCTTATGTTATTTTGTTTTGTTATAAGTAGACTTGAATGATTTACAGGTGACATTTCTTCATCAATTTAACCATCCAGGTGTGCCGTTTGTTCAGACTTACTCTTGTAAATGACAATGTGTCCAGCCAAATCAGTTTTATCGGCAATCCAACCTACACAGAACAATTCCTCCTAAAAAACGAGAGAAACTCACCCATCGCGAAAAATAATGTGTGATGTAAACTAGACAGAAACTACATTATACCCATTGTAAATCTATGGAAAGGGACGAACATCTGTACAGAGTTTTGCTGTACTAGACCATTTATTCAGGATTGGAGAAAAAAGAATGTTTGATGCCTTGTGTTTGTGGCAGAAAAACAATGACTTTCTGCCCTGAAAGAAAAGAAGCAGGGTCATTCTCACATAATTGACAGATTGATGTCACATGTCTTTAAGTGGCCTCATTTCATGAAATTTCAGGCATTTTCGGCGAAGTTATGGACCATATATCTTTTGCCCTGGTAGCGTTCAAATATCCCATCGTTTGAGATCATAAAATTACAATAAATAGGAAAAAATGAATTTGTTCTCTCAGTCTGATGCAATTTGCAGTCACAATACCCCACAGTACCATTTCATGTCCCAAAAAAGCATCAATAAATTCTCCGAATTTTACGAGAATTCATGTAGGGTTCCTTCTTAATTCAATATCTTCCGTATTAGAGTGTAAATACCGCCGAAACAGTACAAGTTTTGCAATATAGTGGATTTTGTGCCCGTCACTCAATTTCGTCATTACCGTAACGAAAACGTCCAACCGGTGAATGTTAGAACTGTGAGCCAATTAAGCGATCACGTCAAGTGATCGTGACGTGGCGTTCGGTTCTTGTACCGCTATTTTAGAATTATTTTTCAAGTTTGGTCGTGCAGTTTGGGTGCAAAAACTCCTCAAAAGTTGGCAGGTGAGTATGCTTATTCAACGTCATTACCGTACATGCCCCATTGACCATACATATGAATTTCAACAGATATTATGTACACTAACGTAGAGAATGCTTCTAAATGATAACGTTTTTGACAATTCACGGTGTATCTGCTTCCCGGTCTGGCCACGACGGGCGTTGTATGTTGATTTCGTCATTACTCGAACGTCATTACCGTAACGTTTTAGTTTCATTACGGTAAATTGATTGTGTTACGGTAATGATTTTTCACTTTATGTCCACAATTTCTCATCAAACATGATGTATTGATTTCTTATTGATGACAACTTTTCTTATGTTTTCAATAAACATGATGGAGATAGAATAATCTTGGCATCCTTTGACGTCTCTTGAAAACATCATTGTCGGATATACAAGCCCTTTCATTTCCGTTACGGTAATGACTCCACGGCCATAAAGCACTGAAATCGCGGTGAAAAATCGGCTAAATGAGAGGTAATTCAGCGCTGCTTTCATCAAATACAATGAAACTACGTCCCATTTGCCACATTCGGACCTGAAAATTTTAATCTTGTTCAAAGAATTTTCTAATGTTACCACCTCCTGATTCTGTCAGTTATGTGAGAATAACCCAGCAAACAAATTTCAATTTTGGAATTAAATGAAGAGCCCTCAATGGCAGCCATGTAGAAATGAGTGGTGGATAAAAAGAAAGTGATAAACAATGCGTTGAGAGAGTGAATGAAGCTTTACCTGTGCCTCAGATCTCTGTGCCTGAGACAGCAGCAGGGGAAGGGAGAGGAAAAGTCAAACAAGGAGAGATAACGAGTGAGTGAGGAGCACTGGAACAGATGTTTGTGGGATTGATGTGGACACAACCTTTATGACAAAGGAATGGAAGCAAGTGCAGGCAGGAAAATCATTTTGATACAGCTCTGTGACAATATACCATTTGTGCAGGTCGCCGTGTTGTTCTGTGGGACGCAGGTATAATGCAAGGTATAGCCGTCTGAAGGTTCAACAACATCATGAAATAATATTAAAATAATTTCCTTCATTCATGCAAAAACAGCCCTGATGGAGACTACGCTGCCAATGCAGTGAGTGCTTCCATAGATTACGGCAGGAATTAATAATTTAGCCAAATAATGGCACATGATGGCTACAGTCCCTACACGCTTCAAAAAAATATTGTGGAATCATTAATGTCCATCAGCCAATGTGAGTAGATAAGATGAGTTGCTTAACGTCCTTTCCTAAGGACTGCATAATCCTCAATGCAACATAATGGCTGGAAACATGATGATTGACAGTTCATAGTCAGGTCAGGAATAAAACCCAGACTAGACAAACTCAAAGGCAAGTTAGCAACCTCCTGAACTACCCTGTGAGCTAACTAAAAAGTCGTACATTGCAGACCTTAAAAACAATGCTAGTACGGAAAAGGCACTGTATGAAAAATGAGTATATTAGAGAAAGAAGACAAGAAGAAAGAAAACAAAAGGAGGATTAAAAAGCAGAAAGAAAGAAATCATCAATATAGTGCAACTCGGAAACAAAAGAGTGAGGTTATTTTATCGATTTTCTCAACCGAACATTTTCTCAAATGATGCAGCGATGGGTATCTCATTTGAAAGAATGAAATGAGGAAGATGAGAACAGATAGAGGAGGAGATGATTTCACAATCGGGAGTATAAGGGAACAAATGAATGCAGGCAGGCAACCAGCCTGCACCTTTGAGGAGGTAAGCAGATGAAGGCTTACTTGAGGAACGTTTGCGATTTGGAGTGGCTCTGGGAGGGAAGAGCAAGGCCAGATGTAGGTTTTATAAAAATCGAGAGCCCACCAACCTGCCACCGGTGGGAGAGTGAGTCTTTGGGAATCCTCCTCCTGCCTTGAGATGACAATGGTTCGGAAGGCCTTGTTTTCAGCTGCTTTAAGGAGAGCAAGGTGGAAGCCAGGAGCACCAGCCCATAGTGGGGAGCCATATTCCATGGAGCTCTGCAAGAAAGTCTTACAATATAGACCCTGATGTGTGCACTCCAGCTCAGGAATGCCTTAGCTCTGCAGAAAACCCAGATGGTGGCTGGTCTTTGATGTTAGCTTGGTGATATGATCCTCCCACCAAAGTATATGGCAGAAAGTGAGGCCAAGGAGTAACAGGGACTTACCTCTTCCAGTGTCTGTCAGAGAAGTGGATTGCATAGTTTGATTGCCGATCCTTGTGGAGAGAGTTGAGAATGTGTGACTGCGCGTCACTGAACACTTATGTTCCAATGAGCTAATCAGCAGCATATCTTGCCCAGGTCTGACAAAGGTATTCATCAGAGGCTGGCCTTTCACAAATGGTGGATTGTTCTGCACAGGATGGAGTCATCAAAAATGGTAAAGTTGGTTTCAAGAGAATTGGAGAGATCATTTACATAGATCAAGAATACTGTATGTCCGAAGTTACTGCCTTGTGGAACTCCAACCCGAAGGGAAAGATCAGCGAGAAGGACACCATCAAGAGCCACACACTGTTTCTGCAGTAGAGGAAATCACTTAAGCAAGGGCATCTTAATATACCAAATAAAGACAACTTAGAAATCAGAGCTGGATGCCAGACAGCAACAAAGGCTCGAAGAGATATCCTGTAAGATGACCTAATATCCAAGGTGGAATGGGCAGGTTGGAAGCCAAACTGTCGTCGGAGATTAGCAAGTTAGAGAAGAGATCGTGTCTGAGGTCAGAAGCGATGATGGACTCTTTGCTCATTATGGGGAGAAGACTGATAGGTCTGCAATTGAGGGATCAGTTTTACAACCTTTCTATGATAAGAGTGATGTTTACAACTTACAAGAAGGAAGAAGTTGCTCATCTAAGGAGGACCTGTGAAACAAAGGAGCGAGGTATTATAGGACTGAAGCACAGTTACTGATTATTACAGCACGTAAATGCCATCAGGACCAGTTGAAAAAAGGTGTCAAGCCAGGAAGAAACTTCTCCACTTCCTTTCTCATGACATGAGCAGACCTGTTACCAATTGGTGAGAGAATTTCCTTATTTTTCTGCTGAGGGACACTGACTCTAACACCATAAAAGACTAGTTTCCCATCATGTTGTTTAAATAGCCTACTTACAGTCTCAACATTTGTGCACATCCGTCCGTGTTTAAAAGCTAGCTGATGTCACATGCGCGGTATATTTAGCTTTGTAATTGCTAAGGTCTAATCACTCCGGCCGCTCATGTGATAGGACTGCAGTTGGTCGGTCATTAGACCATTTGGGCTGTGGGTATGGATATAGCGTTAAAACACTAATCAAGCAAGTAAGTTGATCCAGTACTGGAGCCATAAATAAGATTTGGAATTTGTCTTACAAGCTATCAACCAATTTCTTCATAAATCCATGAACAAATGCAAGGAGGACATGATCTGAAATTATGCCATCAGAGACATGTTGGTCTAAGACCTGTGCTGTAGCACATAGAAGACTCGAACATTACGATGGTTTGGCTTTCCAAAATTTTATCCGGATCCGTCCACAACCTTTTAGATATCCGTAGACAAACAGACAAACAGACAAACAGACAGACAAACAGACAAACAGACAGACAAACAGACAGAAAGGAGTGAAAACATAACCTCCTTCACCTTCGGTGGCGGAGGTAAAAAAGGTCGATTGTTTTTCACAATAATGAAAATAATTGAAATTCTACAGGAAAATGAAGAAACAACTGTTGATATAATTTTTGAAAGAAAAACCAACTACGGAGTTGGAAAACATCATCTCCATTACTCATGGGTTTGCAGAAAATAAAAAATAATGTCCCTATCCAAAGGATAGCAAAAAAACTTATACATGTCCATGCAAAGAAGCTCAAGTAGAGCAACATAACTCAAAATTAGGCTTGATTGAACCTTCAGGACACATCGTTCTGTATATTCACCTGAGCTCAAGAACAGAAGAAACATTGCCTCCGGGCTTGAGGCGTCTAAACAAGGTTGAAATCCCCCACGTAGAGTGAGCCATCGGAGCGCAGGCATGCCACTGGGCGAGGAGACCACTCCCCGTGCCGGCCCCGTGGCACAACTTCCAACACAGCTGAGGGACGCCTGCGCGCTGAACCCAAGGCGGTGTGCATGAGAGGAGGGCGAGACGCGAGCCAGAGTGCACCGCCATCACCTCCATACATGATGCCTGGGGAGGTATAACAAATACAAAAAGGAAGAGCAAGAGAAGGAAGGTTAAAGAAGAAGCATCAACTCTGAAGTTCCTTGTTGTGAAAAGTTTCTCAGCGCTATCATCAGAAATAGTCAGGAAATCCAATGGAGTATGAAATACTATGGTTAATATGCAAGGCTTACAATGAATGCACATAACCACAGAGCACAATTCATTTCAATTAAATTAAATATGAATAATGGATTTTATTAACCAGAAGTTGATAAAAGCGAATGTTCATCTTGTCTGCTGAAACCGACCAACATAAGCCATCATTGACTCATATTCCTTGAAATTTGAATCTTTAATGTTTATCCGCCAAAAATATTTTTGAAAATTTAAGAGAATTACAGGATGAGAACCAGCATGTTTTAGCAGATGAGTTTGTTGAATTAAAGAGAAACAGCAATTTTCAAAATTTTGGGAAAAAAGCACGTCATCAGGTTCAATGGCAAGTAGATCTGGGTATCGTCAGCATGCAAGGAAGTTCTACCCACCCATTTAATTCCCCAAAATGTACTGTTATTTGGTGGAATTTTGTGTGCCGACATGAATACCAGATTAAAATGTTCAGTGTAAATGGGTTGAGGCCAAGACATAATATAAATGCTTATAACCTGACCTAAGTTTCGGAAATTTCACACTGAAGTGAAATACTTGGACATTTGGTGGCAACCATCTGTTCACCATAACTTTGAAATTCATCACGGTTGACGCAACAGGGTCCTTTGTGACTCATGTCACAACATATCAATTCTGAATGCAAGTTTTTGCATCCCAAGTTCAAATCAAATCCTTTTCTTCTTCTTGGAGAGATCTCAACAATCAATCCTTACATCTGAAGCTGAGTCCAAATATCAAAAAAAAAAAATTTGATTTAACTCCAGCTAAAATAATCATAAAATATTAAGACATATCTAAGTCATAGATGTGAGTCCCACATCAGCAAACTAATTTGCAAGAGTAAGCATTAATTATTTATTCCAACTTTTTATTCACCTGACACAACCAAGCACAGCCAATGCCTTTAGTTTAATTATTATCCACATTACTACATTGCCTGGTTTAGTGGAAAACCAATGAAATGATATCAATGCTTTCACAAATCTATTGTTACATTCTGCTGCATGCATCTCTTCCCTGTGTTGAATAGATCTTTTACACCATCTTGATAACAATCTGATGTATTTACAATATAGTCATATAATTAGCCTATACATGAACAACTAGTAGGGTACTTGTTAGAGCGCATACGTCCACCCTGTAATGCCTGATCCACGAGAACATATCGGGCGCAATACATTTTTGAAATATCATGCTATATAATCATTTTGAGCCTTATCTCTCAATGGTGAAGAATCACTTTAAAATTCTAGTGTCGATCCGGATCAGGATCTTTACCAAAATCGAATCAGTTCTCTTTGTCACACACCGAAGCTGTCCACAAAATTTCTCCAAATCCGTTCACCAACTTTTGAGATATCCTGTACACCAACAGCAAAAAACAGACAGAAAGGGGTGAAAAACATAACCTCCTTCATCTTCGGTAGCGGAGGTAAAAACACATGACTCATGACAACAGTTCAATTAGGTCAGGTATCAGTATGGGAGCATGCGCCAGAGCAGCGCGTCGCTGCGTCCACTTTCCGCCGGTACTCCGGGGCCTCCGTCTGCCATCCCCAGGCAGATGCCAGGCCCATCCCCATCTCCTGAGATGCCGATCAACCTGCTGCAACGCGAGGCATGTGTTCGGCCCATTGGCCTCCTCCACTCACGAGACTCCCTCACTGAGAGAATCTGTGTGAGCAGGATCAGCCGCAGGAAAACGCACATGTCCATACAGGCCGCAGCTGACGCTCACGGACTATGCAGGTAAACAAATCTCATTTGAGTCTCTCTCAGCAAACCGCTCGTTGGACACAAAGTCCGACCAGCGATAGCCAAGATTCTCCGAAGAGGACCTGGTACCAAGGAATTAAGTCTCCGTCTCATATCCTTGGTCAGAGTCCAAGTTCTCGCATCCATAGAGCAAGACTGGAAGCACCAAGGACCTGAAGACTCGGACTTTCGTCCTCCCGCACAGGTACCGGCAGCGCACACCCCATTATCCAGTGAATCCATTGACTCCCCAGGCCCGACCCAGACGTCTATTGACCTCTGACTCACAGCCAGCAGAGACCATGAATATCACTGCCAAGGTAAGTGAATCCCTCCACGACCTCAACTCCTCACCACAAACAGGCACAGACAGGACAGCACATCCAAGATGTCATTGGAAAGCCTAGATCTTAGTTTTGACCCAGGAAACCCGTAATCCCGTGGCTCCGACTCCTCATTCAGCACATCGAGGCCCCCAAAAGGAATTCTAGCCACAGAATTAATCTAGCACAGAATATCTAGTTCAATAAGCCACATAATAAAAGTCTTTTGTTGGCACTTTAATTAATAGTTGCCTTGCCAAGGGCCAAAAAAACCCCCACTTTTTGATGGCATTTTTTGTAATGGCTGGCATCAATGCTTAAAATGTCCCTTGGGGTTGACAATCATCAATGGGGGATTTCATGCTGGATTTTGCGTTAAAGATCACTCAGAGGATAAAGGTCATCCAGGGGACTTATTTTTGAGGTAGTACCATATTAGTGCAGATTTAACCACATGAATCGGTTACAACTGTCCTATATCATAGATTAGATGTCTATAAAAGGTATTTTGTTTATTTCAAAAGAACAAGAAACAAATTTGGCCCAATGGTTCAGTGATCAAGGTACAGCACAAATACCATATAAGAGGTCAAAATCCATAAAGATATTTCTCGAAAAAACATGATTCCTTGAATTTTTGTTTTAAAACGACTCAATTTAACTAATTTACGTTAATATCAGAATAAAAAAATATCTCTTTTCTTCTTTCGGCTGCTCCTTAGGGGTCGCCACAGCGGATCAACCGTCTCCATTTCGCTCTATCCTCCACATCTTCATTGACACTCCAACCACCCGCATGTCCGCCCTCACCGCATCCATGAACCTCTTCTTTGGCCTCCTCTTCTCCTCCTGCCGGCGGCTCCATCTTCAGCATCCTTCTTCCCGATATACTCCACTTCCACTCCTGTGCACATGTCCAAACCATCTCAATCTCGCCTCTCTCACTTTGTCTCCAAACCGTCCTAACTGCGCTGTCCCTCTAATATACTCATTCCTTATCCTGTCCATCCTCGTCACTGCCACGAGAATCGCAGGCATCTTTAACTCTGCCACCTCCAGCTCGCTTCCTGATCTTGTTGGTAGCGCCACCGCCTCCAAACCATAACACATAGCTGGTCTCACTACCGTCTTTATATACTTTTCCCCATTCATCTCTTGCAGCTACCCTTCTGTCACAAATCACTCCTGCAACTCTTCCTCCACCCACTCCATCCTGCTCTGCACTCTCTTTCACTTCAGTCCCCACACTCTCCGTTATTTGGACAGTTGATCCCAAGAGTATTAAAACCCATTCCACCTTCCCCACCTCAACTCCTTGCAACGGCACCTACCGAGCCACCCTCCCTCTCATTTACGCAACATGTACTCCTGCTTACTGCCTACTGACTATCATTCCCCTTCTCTTACCAGTGCGTACCCTCCACCTCTCGAGGCTCGCCCTCAACGCTGTTCCCTACATATCCCGTACAGATCATGCATGTCATCTGCGAACTCATAGTCCATGGGAGACTCTCATCTGATTCTCGTCCGTCAACCTGTCAAATCCCTATGCCAAAACAGGAAAGGGCTCAGAGTCGATCCTTGGGCAATCCTCACTTTTACCTTAAACCGGTCCGTCATCCATACCCGCACACCTCACCGCTGTCACCACTGGCTCTCAGTATATATCCAGCACGATCCTCATCATTACTTGCTCCACCACTCCCGACTTCCTCATACAATGGCCACAACTCCTCTCGTGGCACCCTTATCATAAGTGCTTTCTCCTAAATCCACAAACACACAATGTAACTCCTTCTGGCCTTCCCCTATACTTGTCCATCAACATTCTAAGCAAAGCAAACATTGCATCAGGTGCTCCATTCTTGGCATAAACCATATGTGCTCACACAATCGGTCGACCTCTCTCTCAACCTAGCTTCCATACTCTTTCCACAACTTCATGGTGTGGCTTAAAACTTTATCCCTACTGTACATTCCACAGCTCTGCACATCACCCTTGTTCTGAAAACACAGAGGCGTGTAAGACTAGAAATGGGGTGAGTAAGAAGAAGGAGACCACCAACTGTCTGCCGATGTGAAAGTTGAGAGGTCCAGGAGACTCAGAGATATCAGGCATGGGCGATATCCAATGATCTTGAAGGCCTTGGTTCCACGTGTCCAGCTGAGCAAGGATGTATGAAGGACGCCAGCTCAGAAGGAAGGCAGTACCTCCACTCAAGCGTGTGCAATGAAGGCCTTTGAAGCCAGGAGTAGGAACTCAGATCTGACTAAGGAATTATTTTGTATGACTTGGACGTGATGACCAGACTTTGAAATGTGTTTGCCCAAGAAAGATCAGGGATGATAGTGACCCCAGGCAGTCTGAAAGTAAGAACTAGAGGATATGTCTAGAAAGTAGATATGGGGGTTATGCCCAGATAGTCCTTTTGGAGAGAGAACATGAGAGTGGAATTTGTCAGATGAAAGACATTATCAAGTGTTTGACCATCGTGCTGATATTTTTTCAACGGTCTGAAGGAGAGGGAAGAGGCTGCAGCCTGCCTGTCTGAAGCTAGGATTTATGGCCAGAGGTACAGTCGACAGCAAATAGATAAGGGGATTTCCAGAGAGTCAGAGAGAGAGAGAGAGGAGAGACATAGTTAATGCATGGAATGGTCTCCCTGGAAAGGTAGTGCAGCGAGAAACAGAGAATAGTTTAACTGGACATTAGGATAGGTACTGCGCAAGATTGGAGATAGAGTGCGTGTAGCGGATGTTGCGGGGAACCTTTAGCTAGCTTGTAGCCCTGAATGGGTGGATGTGCATGCACCGATTGGTACGGAGGTGTTTGATGGGGGTCTCATCAACGGGTATTGCTGCGGGTTTATGTGTGTGTGTGTTTTTTAACCAAGCCCAGCCCCCTGCCCATAACAAGAAGGAAAGAAAAAAACTACAAAAAAATTACAAAACAACAAAAAATTTATAACAAAAAACACTTTAAAAAAAAAACACATTTTTGCATTTCTTATTTGATATTGTTGATAATTGGTGTGGTGTTGATGTGGCGCAAGCATGATGGGCTGAATGGCCTCCACCTGCATCTAAATTTCCCTTGGTGATTCATTGATGAATAATCAGTAATAGGACTTGGCCAGAACACCTAGACAGGGAGAGGCGGAATTAAAGGATTCGTTGAGTGCCACACATTGGCTACGAGAGTAAGGAAGATAGTCAGCCATTTGCTGGAAATAAGTGAAACTATGATCATTATTAACTGTCTGTTATGGATCAATAATTATATATACCACATGATGGAAATGTTGCTATAGCATATGCTGTGAAAAGGCAAGTAAATTAAATAAGAATTGTGGTTAGCCAGAAACTCATCTTCGGCGAAATGGAGTACCAGTATACTGGTATAGGAGCACGATCGCCAGTGAGTCGCCACCCAACAAAATGAATAGCTGACCTGACAGCCAAGCTGCCACCACTAGAAGAAGAAGAGAAAGAAGAAGAAGAACAACAACAACAACAAGCAACAAGAACAGAAGAACAAACAAAACAAGAACAAAAGAAGAATAGAATGCTGGAATGTCAGAAATACTTTGAAGGAAAGCTTGTTATAATTAACTGTTCACTTGGTTGGAATAACTCACTTTGTATTATGCAGTGTTTTGATTAGTGGGTTCAAAACTCTACTCCTACATTTGAAAGAGGAACAGACTTGGGAGAAAAAAAAATCATTGTTGGAGAGGAGTCTTTGAAGACGTGCTGATGTGGACAATGAACAAGCTCTGCACAGACAAGGAATGCAGACATCTTGTCGCCATTGTCTCATAATGAATGTCGTGAGTAAGACACAAAATAAGGAGGAGATAGCAAAGGAGGAGAAAGGAGAGGGAAACAACAATGTCAGGGAGAATTGAGAATGTGCATGCGGACTATGAGAGATGGAACAGCTGGCGCATGTGGCTGAGCTTATGAAACCAGGATGAACACCAGCCGAATGAGGGTTGCTGTGAGGGTTGCATGGTGACCACCACCCTGTTTGATTCCAGCAGCATCTTTTGAGATGCTGGTCAATCCTACCTTGCTGGGCCGGTTGGGTCTCGACAAACCTATATTATCCTGCTGGAATCAGGGAGCTGACATACCAAGCATACCTACCCTCTCTAAGCACATCAACAAAACCAAGGCCAAGTTCGTCCTCATCCCTCGGCACTGCTGGACGCAACGTGGGTCCTTAACGGCGTAGTAGTGGACACTGGGTTAATCTGCTTGCTTTGTTGGGCTACAAAGATCACCCTCTGGGCTCGCAACACGCGCTGGCCAGTCGGACATCCTTGTGCACACTTGTGAACCATGAAGGCAACGAGCCTGCTTCAAACCTTGAACGAACCAACTTTGACACCAAGTTCGTATTCTAATGGTTTATTTTTATTCAGATACATTGAGATAAGTTGCAGACTTGAAAAGTCGTGAGTTTTATTTCAAAACTGCATGAAACTGTTGTGTTTAACTCTGGGGAGTTTTAAAACCATTGAACATTGAGTGTTTCTTTTTACAATCATTAAAATCATTGAGTGTTTCTTTAAAAATCATTGTTGATTGAATCTTATTAATGTATGCGTGTTTTA
Organism: Eptatretus atami; assembly: GCA_035128595.1. Taxonomy (NCBI): domain Eukaryota; kingdom Metazoa; phylum Chordata; class Myxini; order Myxiniformes; family Myxinidae; genus Eptatretus; species Eptatretus atami. Next base: position 45,399,345 of record CM068967.1, read on the forward strand.
AAGGACAGTAGGGATTATAAATTTAGTAAAAATTCCTTCTGTTTCATTGTCATATTGCTGGTTTCACCTGTTTAAACAATCAGCAGAACACTAATTGTGATCTGTTAAACTTTGTCGTGTTCCCCTTTGGGTAAATTGGGGTACTCATTTTTGATGCACGGAAAGGCAGCACGTAATACTGATGTAAGGTCATATTACGCAATTGATCTTACTATAATTAACAATGTGCGGATGTACATGCTTACAGTTTGCAGCGTTGTATTAACTTCCCTGATGTGTTATCAATGACAGGCGTCGAAAGGAGTTCATTCCGCGACACGACAGTCTTACCTTTTCTAGCAGAGATCCTGACTTGTCTAGTATCTTCGCCTATGCCAATAGTATTCACAATATACAAACATATCAACTCAAACTCGTAATATGACGATTGAAGATTTAATTTAAATATTGCATGGAGTGACGTTCTATGGCCTCAACCCAGAAGCAACTAAATCGAAACACTATTTGACTTCAAATCCATTTGAGTTTAGGTGAAGTCTTCTACACATATTGTATCTAGATGGTGAATATCTGTTCAAGAGGATGTCAGAAGTCCTTTTCTCAGCAAAAATGGCCCAAGCAACTGACAAAGGTACGCCAGGTTTTTTTGTTTTTTTAGATCCTTGTGGAGGGATCTCGAAGTCTTACTCACGTTGTTGTTGCTTTGCCTTCTTCTTTGTGGACTTTTTTGTTTCACAGGTCTACAGTTTCATCGAAACTCCTGAAACTTGGCGTATTTATGTAAAATTCCGCTGCGCAGACAGTAACCATCTCCGATTTGAAAATTCCTCCTAGAAAAAAAAGTTATGACCGTCAAAATATCTCCGTAATGGAAATCGCCTAAAAAATTATCTCCCGAAACTAGGCAAGCCTTTTGAATTCTGTTTGCGTGGAATCGACAGGGCATGAGCAGAGATGACATTACCGACACAATGATACATCACATGACGTCATATCAATATTTTATGACGTCTCCTATTTTTTTGACGATTTTTTGTTCACAACCCAGAGTTTCATCGGATCTACGTGAATTGGCCATGTATATGCAGAGAGCCCACGCGCAGGCGGTAACCATTCTCCGAAATTTTGGAAATTCTTTCCTAGAAAAAAAAGTTGACGTCATAATATCACGCTAATGGAAAATCGCCTTATACGTTATCTCCGAAACTAGCAAGCTGTTTGAATTTTGTTTGGGATCGAGCCGGCATTAGCCACAATAAATGTTATCGGCAAACCTGATAATCACAATGATGTCATATTCGTTTTTATGACGTCGTCATTAGAGGACGAGGATCTTAGCTCATTTGAGCTTGTCTTTTAATGGAAATCACCCCAAACAGGGAATAAAAGCCACTCCAGGTAAACAGAAAGAGAAGGCTGAGATAAAGATAAGGATAAAGCAAAACAAAACAAAAGAAGAGAAAATAAACAAAAAACATCCCAAGACACAGGAAGTATCTGAAGTCAGGGTGAAATGCGATGTAACTCAAAGATGTAGGAAGATAGGAAATGCATTAGCCTCTTGAAAGCTGGATAGATTGTAGGTAAATGCGGAAGATGTTTCAGGTCGTGAATTCCAAAGCGAGACGCATGAGGATAAAACATATCTGCACATTCTATTCGTTCTGCTCTTTGTATCAGTATATTACAATGGGGTTGTGAGAGGCAACCAGTTCGTGTCCAAACACTCGAACAGAGAGGACCAAGTTTAAAGATCCAGCAGAAATTTGCATGGAAAATATCTGTAGAACAAACTAAGAGTGGCAACTGACCTATGGTGAGAGAGCAGTTGAAGGTTGACCATCTCCCCACCAACCAGGTTCCACTATGCGATTATAAGGGAAGTAACTTTGTATGCGAAATTCCAAGTTTACTTGTTTCGACAGTTATCTCATGTTGACATTTTCGATTTAGCACCACTATACATGGCTGTGCACACAAAGATACAAGTAATATATATATAGTAAATGTACCGCCGAAGAAGCTTTTGAAACAGCTTTCCATCGATTTCCTCTCAAAGCCGCGTCAAATAACTGCAGTTGGTGAAAGAGACCAGAATCAGAGGAAAAAATGAGGTTTTGATTTCCGCGAGTACCGCATCTCTCTTTAAATCATAACCGCACTAGAAATCGAAGTGTCAACATCACCGTCATGCCGAAGAAGAAGAAAAAAAAATCATGGAGTCTGGAACACTGACGGGTTCCTCCTGTGAACCCCATTTTCATATACCAATTCCCCTAAACGCTGCCAATACGCCATTATACGGTAGCTGTAAGTTAGTAACACGTTCAGAAGGTCTGTGGTCGTCCGAAGACGTCAAATACATCTGCATATGTCAATATGCGTTGGAGATACGTTACACATAGGTTCAAAGCACGTTACTCATAGGTTCAAAGCACGTTACTCATAGGTTCAAAGCACGTAACACATAGGTTCAAAGCACGTTACTCATAGGTAGAAATAAGTTTCGGGTACGCTAAACATTACCTCGAGTGTTTTGACTTATGAGTAACTTACAAGTAATGTGTGTCGACGTGTGTCAACGATCGCGTAACGTGCCTACAACTTATGGCCAGCGTATGCGGAACGTGTGCGTCATACGCTGGCATACGTCGAAAAATTTTCAGCATGCTTAAAATTTGTCGACGTACTCGCGCGCTACTACGACGTATGCCAGCGTGCTTCAGCGTGCTCTTAACGTATACAAAACTTACCCATCATGTATTCGAGGTGTGCCAGCGTATTCGGCAAATTTTTCATACGTCGGCATACGCTGGCTAAAATGTCAAGGTGTGACAGCCAGTGGCTCTCTCTCTCTCTCGCAGCTGTGGCTGCTGGTTGCATCATTGGTTGGGACGCGGCTATGCTGCTGATGCAGTGTCCCCTTACCAGTACACTGGTACTCATTTTGCCAACCTCGGAAGGATGACAGGCTGACTCAACCTCCTGATCTATTTTAATTCAGCGGCAACGGGGCTTGAACTCAGGACCCTAGGATCCCAAGCCGCCACCTTAACCACTAAGCCAACATCAGGCTTAGTGCCTTATTGCAAGGTGACAAATACAAGGTTGATAGCTCAGAGTCCAAAGCAAACGAAAGGTGTGCTCAGGTGCCAAAATATTGAGCCTTATATTCCTGAGTGCTGGTGGAACGACTCACAATGTAAGGGCCCAAAGGGATCAGTTTCAGCTTTTCCCGACCACTGGCTTCCTGGAAATTTCAAATTGCTAACTCATAAATGCTCCTATCAGTATCCATTTGTGGGTGAAGTTAATGTGTGTCTTTTCAAAAACGTAACAGTCATGCTATTTATCCAAGAAAAACGAGCAACCCAAAAGCATCATCTGCATACAGATAAAATAGATTGGACAAACATCAAGGGTGTCAATATTTGAACCTTCAGAGCAGGATTCGAACCACAGTAGGAGCATCATTGTGCGAATGAATTATTATCCTTCCTGAGTTGCTGTGGAACGACAAATATATTTTGACATTTCTAGTGTTATTGGTCTTCACCTCATCTAAGGGATTTACTTTTTAAAGCATGTGATACCAAACATATAGCACAAGTAACAGAAATTATTTCTCACCACGTGGCCCAACAAAGCGAGCAGCATGAGCTTGTCCACCATCACCGCAACGTGTCTCGTCCACGGGCAGACATTGCTCGCCGTGCAACTGCCACATGAGCCTCTCAACTTTTGATCAACCCAGCTAGGCGCTGTACTCTGAGAACCCGGTAGGGACCAATGTCAGAGACGTACAAGTCCCCAGAGCTGGGATCCAAAGCCAAGTAGTATCGATGAGATGGGTTGTCTGCAGAAAACATGCAAAAAGGGTCAAAGTAAATAAAATCTATATTAGAACGATCTTATGGTCCACTAAATGAAAACTATAGCAGGACGATCTTTGGGGTCCAGTACGCAAAATCTAAAATAAGTAACCTTAGTGGTCCACTAAATCAAATGTATATCAAGATGACCTTCGTGGTCCAATAAATGAAATCTATATCAACATGACCTGAGGGGGTCCAGTAAATGAAATCGAAATTGATACAACCTGAGGGGTCTAATAAATAAACTCGACATTAAGTTGACCTTGGGGTCCAGAAAATGAAGTGGTCCAATAAATCACAGCTATATTAAGACCACCTTTGTGGTCCCGGTAAACTAAATATATAATAAGACCACCTTAATCGTCCAGTGAATCTAATCAATATTAAGATGACATTTGGGTCCAAGTAAGTTAATCTAGATCAATACAACCTTAGGGGTCGAGTAGATCAAGTCTACATTAAGACGAATCCAATGGAAGACCAACTACTGAATTGGAGTCAACTTAGGTGTTCAATACATAATATATGTATTTTAAACCAATTTTAGTGGTCCAGTAAATTAAATCTATATTACGACAACCTGAGGGATCAGGCAAATCAAATCTAAATAACTTACGAGTCCAATAAATCAAATCTATAAGGCTATCTTAGTGATCCAGTAAATGAAATCGATATTAAGATGACCTTGGGTTCCCGTCAATGAAATCAAATATTATGACCTTAGGGGTCAGTAAATACTAGAATGGCACTCTTCGACGTCGCGACCTCACCAGATATGCCTCCGCCCACATTATTACATCATTATACATACTTGTGCCAAGTTTGATTTAAATCCCTAACCCAGGTTTAAAATATTAAAAATTCTGGCTGCCAACCTTGCATTCGATCAGGTTGAAATTTAAACAGATATTCCAAATGACCACTAGATCATAACTGTGTCGTTCACATCGATTGATAAAGTGTTCAAGAGAAAGATTAAATTTAAGATTTTTGTTTGAACAAGTCTGGCTGCCAGACCATGCAACCTATTAATGGATAGGCAATCATATCGGTAAAGTTTCACCTCGATCTGTTCAGCCGTTTCGAGAATATTTTTGAAGATTTTTATGTTAAAAACAATATGGCTGCCGAACCATATACCAGTGATGACATCAATCCCTCCCCCCCCCAACCCCACACAATTTAGCACTAGATGACCCTCAAAGATTTTCACACTGATCGGATAAAGCGTTCGACGTAGGCAATTATGACATCATAACAAACCCACCTATGACATCATCGCTGAGCCCAGATTCAAAATATTAAATAATTATGGCTGCCAGATCATGTATCAGATCAGGTTGAAATTTAAAACATGTATTCCCATGACTACTAGATCGCGGTTCAAGAGAAGAATTTTTCAAAGATTTTTCATTCAATCCAATATGACATATTAATTAATATTCATGAACACCCTGGTATCCCCAAGGATTGGGGAACATATGGGTGAAGTTTCCCCTCAATCTGTCAAGCCGTTCTGGAGAAGGTTATTTTTTTTTAATGTTTGAGGGTAATTACAATATGACTGCTGAACCACGTGACCGATGATGTCGTAAATATTTTGCCAATTACAATTTAGCCACAGATGACCCTCAAAAATGTTCATACTGATTGGATAAAGCAGTAACATATGCAATTATGACGTCATAACAAAAGCCACATATGACATCATCAAAAATCACGCTCGTTTTCCCATGGGAGTACTTCACATGTGCCAAGTTTCAATTTTTTTCATGGAGCGGGTTTTGGAGATACAGAGGTCCAAAGTTTTTCCTTTTTTCCAACATGGCTGCCACACCATGTGACGTATGATGTCATAATTATCACAAAAACATTCTACATGAGTAGTCACATCTATGGTGAAAATTTCGTGAAATTTCTACGGTGGAAAAAAAACAAGCCATGCCACCCCGCTTCGATACAACCCCGCTTCAATCGGACACCTGACCACAACATCGTCTTTATCAAATCAAATTCAGAATGGTGGCCAATCACGTCTTTAGAGTTTCACATCGATTGGATAAGGGTTTTTTTTGTCCAACATGGCTGCGAGACCATGTGACCGATGACGTTGAAATTTTCAAGCAATATTCACCATACCGAGTCGATCATATTAAAAAAAAATTTTTTATCGGAAGCCTTTTGATGTGATGATCCACTACTGTAGCTGCAAATATTTTATTGAACAATGACCTCATCAGTCGCATGATGTGGCAGCCATTATACTTTAAGGAAGTAATTAAACAATTATTTATCTGAAACCGTTTAACCTATCAACACGAACTTTGCAGTTATGATCCACGACCCATGCTGCATACATTTGACTTAACAATGACATCATCAGTCACGTGGTGTGGCAGCCACGTTGGTTTCAAGGAAAATATTTCAAAGTTATGTTTTGGAAACCGCTGTCACGATCGATGCGAAGCTTTGCAGTTGTGATTCACTGCCCCTGCTCCATGTAATGCTATATATTTCACATCGATCTGTTAAGTGGTTTTGGAGAAAAGGTTTTTTAATTTCTGTTTTTCAAACTAGCATGGCTGCCAAACCACATGATCTATGGCATTGAAGATTTGGACACTGCACAAGATTTGGTCGAGCATTACATGTGTGAAGTTTCATTTTGGTCGGAAAAAGTTCGTTTTTCTATCCAAATATGGCTGCCACACCACAAGACTCTGACATCATCATTTCCAGACGGTATGCAGCAATGGTGTTAGATGATATTTGGTAAATTTCACTTCGATTGGAAGAGCAGTTCCAGAGAAAACATTATTTAATATTTTTCTTCAATCTAATATGACCGGCAAATTATTTGTTGACCCATCAATTATTCTTTTATCACCCCCAAGGATTGGGGAATATGTGGGTGAAGTTTCCCTTCGACTGTCAAGCCGTTCTGGCGGAGATTTTTTTAAGGTTTAAGGGTAAATCCAAGATGGCTGCCCAACCATGTGACGATGACATCATAGTTATCAAACTATTTCACTATGGCTAGCGGTCATTTATGTTAATTTTCACTTTGATCTCTAAAGCAATTCGGGAGAAGATTATTTTCCTTTTTTTTTAATATGGCTGCCAAACTACGTGACTGATGATGTCATAAAAAATTTCTGTCAACCAATCTATCCCAGTTGAACCTCAAAAACATTCATACTGATTGGATGCAGTGTTCTACGTGTAAAATTTGACCAGGATACCACTTTACCAATGACGTCAGTCAAATCACCCTTATTCCCCATGCAGAGTAGTTGTCAGGTGCCAAGTTGCAATTTTTTCCCGTTTTTCCAACATGGCTGCCACCCCATGTGACCTATAACGTCATTATTATTAAAAAATTCTGCAAGAGTAGTCACATTTTCTGGTGAAAATTTTGTGTTAATCGCGAAAGCGATTGCAGAGAAAACAGCGAAAATTAGCATGGACAGACGTATGTACAGACGGACAACCCAAAAACATAATGTCACCAGCGACTTCAACAGCAAAGCATAAAAGTCTATATTAAGATGGCGTTAGTGATTCAGTAAATAAAATCGATATTAAACTAGAACAGCATTTGGTAAAGCGCATAGTCTCACCTCTTGCGCTCATTCTCAACAAAACTACCATCGTTAACTGAACACGCTACTATTATGACCCACTGCTATTATGGCACGTTAACACAGTGGGGGTCGATGTGCAACCGTGACACGCGTTGGAGATGGATGACAACAGGAAGATTGTGTGGAAGGCATTTGTTGGTGTCTGGTGAGTGTTGTACGATAACCAGGAGATGGCATCGTGTTGTACTGAGCAGACAAAACTTGCCTGTCGTACATGTTTGATGTGTCGTGAAGTGGGCGTGAATGACGATGTGGTGTGGCGACAGCGGAGCTCTTTGTGAGGACCCTATGGACACCGCACAGGGTGCCGAAGTGGGTGTGGCGACAGCGGGAGCTCTTTGTGAGGATCCTGTGGACACCACAGTGGGTGCCGAAGTGGGCGTGGCGACAGCGGGAGCTCTTTGTGAGGACCCTGTGGACACCACAGTGGGTGCCGAAGTGGGCGTGGCGACAGCGGGAGCTCTTGTGAGGACCCTGTGGACACCACAGTGGGTGCCGAAGTGGGCGTGGTGACAGCGGAGCTCTTTGTGAGGACCCTGTGGACACCACAGTGGGTGCCAAAGTGGGTGTGGCGACAGCGCGAGCTCTTTGTGAGGTTCCGTGTTGCAGCATGAGAGTCAGATTTTGCAGCATGAGTGTGTGTGCTGGTACAAAGGCTGGAGCCTGGATCCGTGGGGAAACCACGTGGCTCAGTGGAAAGGATCATTTACAGGGTGAAGGACTGATGCAGGCAGCTTGACAGAGATGATTACATTTTCAAGGTGTAAAAACAATAAATTATCATTATAAATAGTCAAAGTTAAGGTAAATAAGATAAAAGGTAATTGGATTTAAAATTTGTTTAACATGTTGAATTTTTGTTTTTTCCTATGTTTTGTGTTTCATATGTATTTTTTGATTGCTAGGCTTGTTGAATGGTGTTCTACAAGACATAAACTAACAAGACGTAAACTAAGTGTTAGAACGCCTTAATTACACTAATTCTTATGGAGAAAATTCCCGCTAATCGTCGTTTCTTTTTCAGTCCAACTTTTCTAGAATGTATCTTGGGCGTATAGCGAGTACCTCCTCTATATCGTTTTTGTCTTGAACTCTCAATAGTGAAGGATCACTGAAAAAAATATAATATCTGGATCCAGATAAGGATCTTCATCAAAATCTTATCAAGTTGTCCTGTCGCACTCCCAACCTGTCCACCAAGTTTTGAGACATCCTACTAACAAACAAATAGACAGACACACTGATAAACAGGGGTTAATCGCACCATGACTCCGCTCGGGAGAAGCTAAATGCCTCAATTCTGTGTTTGCTTCCAAATCTTGTGTTCCGAACCCCTCACTCTCAGTAACCATCTTTCCCTGTTGTAACCAACTGTTCCAGGACTCTGCGTCTTTTGCATCTGAGAACTGGAAGAAGTTTCTTTCAATCCTCGACTCTGACTCTGGACTGGACAGCATCAGCTCACATGTCCTAAAAACCTGCTCTGCTGCTCTTGCACATCCTCTCTCTGCCATTTTCACACCATCATTTGCCCTAGGTCATCTTCGATCTGCTGGAAAATCCACCAACTTCACTGCATTACATTAAAAAGTGCAAAAAATGAATCACCTTAACTACAGACCTATCAGCTTACTTTCAATCGTCAGCAATATCATGGAATCCATCATTGCAGTTGATATGAAACCCTACATTTTCTCCAACAACCTCATCTTGGATCACCAATTTGGTTTCAGACAAGGTCACTCCACCTTGAACATGCTGCTTCGACTTACCCAACTATGGATGGAGGCCCTCAATATTAGATACCTCAGGGCCGTCTCTCTGGACATATCTCATGATTTTGATATGGTCTGGCATCCTGCCTTACTCACCTTGCTCAGCTTGACTCCATGGAAACCAAGGCCTTTAAGATTATTAGAATCTCCCACGATGAAGCTGTGTCTATGGGCCTATCACTTCGCCATTGCATACAGGTCGGTGGTCTCTCTGTCTTCCACTGCCTCCTTTTTTGCCTTGCACCCACTGCTCCTTCTGTGCTTTGTCCCCCCCCCCCCCCCCACAAGGTTTCTGCAGGAACACACAGTCCCCTATCATCCCCTTTCTGGTGAAACTATATAAATCCAGTATCACTGCTCACCCGCTGTTTACCACCATCTCAGATCATCCCTAATCTAAAACCTGCCCTCATTAACCCCACCCTCATCCCTCACCTTCATCCTTCCAAATTTACAGTTTTCCCTCCATTTGAGAGTTTCCTTCTGTGTACATCTTGTACACAACATGCGTCCTCTCCTACCCCACATTCCTCCCCAAACCCATTGTTTGTCCACCGTTGGTGTTTCCCCCCTCTCTCTGCTGTTCCTTTTGTCCTGTTGGGCCATGATCTGTTCAGTGTACTCGTGTCATAATAAGTATAAATAGCCCTTATTAGCTCGGCTGCCACTGTGTAGCACTAGACGGCCGTTATTTTTTTTTAATAATCGCTTCCGTGTTTCTTCCATTATTTATGGTGGGTGGGACAGGCACACTCGTGCATCCTGTGGTCAGATTCCACCTCAGATCTCCGCCGGGGCGACAAAATCCTGCTGTATAAAAAAGGCAATTCTCAGCTGAATGTACTGTATGCATGTTTGTATTATAGATTAAACAAAAGGAGCACACTGACCCAAGTGACGTAACACTGACGTTATGCACATAAATTATGCCGACACATCACCTCAACACTAGGATGGTGTCAGTGTTGCACTGAGGTCTTCCTAGATTGAGATTTATGCCTTTATGGTCATGAATAAATGAAAACAGAGCCACTGATCCAGATTTCGCCCTTGTTATAAGGTCGTCACGACGACATATGCGAATCGTTTATTTGTGACCATACTAAAGGCCCTGTCACACCTTGACGATTTAGCCAGCGTATGCCGACGTATGAAAAATTTGTCTAAAACCCTGGCACAAGTCGAATACGTATGGGTAAGTTTTGTATACGTTAAGAGCACGCTGGCATACGTCGTAGTAGGCTGGCATACGTCGTAGTACGCCGAGCTCGTCAACAAATTTTAACATGCTTGAAATTTTTCGACGTATGCCAGCGTATGACTCACACGTTCCGCATACGCTGGCCATAAGTTGTAGGCACGTTACGCGATCGTTGACACACGTCGACACACGTTACTTGTAAGTTACTCATAAGTCGAAACACGTCGAGGTAATGTTTAGCGTTAGTGTTCCAGACTCCATGGTTTGTTTTTTTGTTTTTTTTCTTCTTCGGCATGACGGTGATGTTGACACTTCGATTTCTAGTGCGGTTATAATATAATATAATTAATAGTCTGCCGCTCAACGATTTAAATCATAACCGCACTAGAAATCGAAGTGTCAACATCACCTCATGCCGAAGAAGAAGAAAAAAAATCATGGAGTCTGGAACACTGACGGGTTCCTCCTGTGAACCCCATTTTCATATACCAATTCCCCTAAACGCTGCCAATACGCCATTATACGGTAGCTGTAAGTTAGTAACACGTTCAGTAAGTCTGTGGTCGTCCGGAAGACGTCAAATACATCTGCATATGTCAATATGCGTTGGAGATACGTTACACATAGGTTCAAAGCACGTTACTCATAGGTTCAAAGCACGTTACTCATAGGTTCAAAGCACGTAACACATAGGTTCAAAGCACGTTACTCATAGGTAGAAATAAGTTTCGGGTACGCTAAACATTACCTCGAGTGTGTTTTGACTTATGAGTAACTTACAAGTAATGTGTGTCGACGTGTGTCAACGATCGCGTAACGTGCCTACAACTTATGGCCAGCGTATGCGGAACGTGTGCGTCATACGCTGGCATACGTCGAAAAATTTTCAGCATGCTTAAAATTTGTCGACGTACTCGGCGTACTACGACGTATGCCAGCGTGCTTCAGCGTGCTCTTAACGTATACAAAACTTACCCATCATGTATTCGAGGTGTGCCAGCGTATTCGGCAAATTTTTCATACGTCGGCATACGCTGGCTAAAATGTCAAGGTGTGACAGCGGCTTGACACTTCGATGTCTAGTGCAGTTATGATTTGAATCGTCGAGCCGCAGCCTTTTAATAGGCTACGCCACGTGATCGTCGGCGATACGCTGCCGCGCTATGCATAAGTTAGACTATCGTTGAGCATAGGTTGTGGAATGCCGACAACACGCTAAGCATTCGTTGGTATAAGTTATCTATATGTTATCGAAACGTTCTGTGTACCTTACTAATACGTTATCCATATGTCCAACTCATTATGAATACGCCCAAAACTGAAAAAAAACATAATAGTTCAGCGTACGCC
>CM068967.1:45447169-45467722 GCA_035128595.1 Eptatretus atami
CGGTTGAGAGGGGAATGGCGACGCTCCTTCCCGCCAGCGGGGTCTTGCAACTGCCCACCAAAGACCAGGCCAGCGGCCTCCAGGACGAGCGAGCCAGAAGACGAGAGCGAGCCAGAGCAACACGAAACAAGAGCATCGACCAAAAACAAGGCATCGACCAAAACAAGAGCATCGACCAAAAACAAGAGCATCGACCAAACTAGAGCATCGACCAAACTGGAGCATCAACACAACTGCTTCCCCCGTCTCCGACTCTTATACCCCGGACCCGCCCTGCCGCTCCGCCCCCGTTTTCGGCTCCACCCTCCTTCAGAGGGTTCTCGGAGAGGGGCGTTCCTCCTCCCTGGCCGCGTCGCACCGCGCGTCCACCAATCGGGCGCCAGCTGCCCCACCCCGCTTCTGTCACACTCCTCGCGCGGGGAAAAATGGCGGGAAAAACAGGCGGGAAAACCCGCGCGCCATCGTAGCTCCTTCCTTGGCGCCCTTGTTTGCCGTTCGGTTGAAATCAAAGATAGGGAAAGAAAAATGACTAACTCAAAGTGTCGCAGCCCGAATGGATCACATTAATTCCCTCTAAACAACGGGTTGGGGCTAACTAACATGTACTTAAAAGATACCTCACCTACGGACCTGAATGGTGGTTTTGCGAATTTCCACAGCCGTAACAATATATAGCACGATCTCAAAATCTCAAAATATCTCAAAAAGTTCTGAAATTTTCTGCGCTATGTGCTTTAGCACTCGGCGGTCCCGTTCTGTGAGCTTATGTGGCCTACCACTTCGCGGCTGAGCTGTTCTTGCTCATAGACGTTTGCAATTCACAAGAACAGCACTTACAGTTGACCGGGGCAGCTCTAGCAGGGCATAAATTTGACGAACGACTTGTTGGAAAAGTGGCATCCTATGACCGTGCCACGCTGAAAGTCACTGAGCTCTTCAGTACGGCCCATTCTACTTCCAATGTTTATCTATGGAGATTTCATGGCTATGTGCTTGATTTTATACACCAGTCAGCAATGGGTACGGCTGAAATAGCGAATCCACTAATTAGAAGGGTGTCGACATATTTTGGCTGTGTGTGTGTGTGGTGTGGTGGTGTGGTGTGTGTGCACTACCATATAATATATATATATATATATATATGTATATAAAATATTTATATAGGAAAATTATATATTTCTACACACACACATACATTCATAACAGGACCCAATCACGTCTCTTACCCATAATTGGAGGACATTACATGCTCTTCCAGCTGAAGAAAGCTGCATAAAACAACCAAGAAAAGCTACACAAGGTACGTAAACCCTTTGTCGATTCAAACCCTACTCACGTTCCTCTGCAGCTGCAGACATTCACAAGTATTGTCGTACATACATGAAATTCCTGATGCTACACGCCCCCCCTTTTTCAGCTGTCAGACTAGTACATCTTCTTAGTTGCGTTATGCAGCTTTCTTCAGCTAGGAGAGCATGGGAGGAGTTAATTTTTACACACACTCACACACACACACACACACACACGTGTTTTTTCCTTCCAAATAAACAAAAGCATTAGAAGACCTTGCTAATTTTTGCATTGAAGACAATAGTCATGGACAAATCAAAACATTAAATTGGATGAGAATATAAACTGGGAACAAGGTACCATAAAAGAAACATTGTTTCTTCATTCATTCATTCCAAACAATTATTTTATACCTGTGTTTCTGGGCTGATGCCATGTTGTGAGGAGCAGGTGGAGCGAAAGGTGGGTGACGGTGCTGCGAGAAGCGTCAACGGACCGGGTGGCGGCAGAACGGCCACGGCACAGGCCGGGACATGGTTACTCTCGCGCCGCAGGGCGAATGGCTCCAGGCCGAGAAAGCGACCCCAGGGTGGCCAGAGACAACGACGGGCTGGCAAGAATGGCAAGCGATTGAAGAGTAGACACAGGCTACCGCCTCCGGGGGCCACCAAGTCAAAGCTGGGAGAACAACAAAATCGGGCAAAAGACAGACAATAAGTAAAAAGACAAAGTAAAGGATAGAGACAGAAATGAATGGAAAGCTGAAGACCAGAATGTAAATGTAAATGTAATGAATGAATATGTAATAAAATCTTTAAAAACTAGAATAGCACTCAGTAAAGTGCATACCTCCACTAGGCTGAATAGTTTACATTTTGTATCACACTGATAAGCCGGATCTGCATCTGGACCTTTATCAAAATCTAATCGGCTTGTTCTTGTCACCTCCCCAACTCATCCACCAAGTTTCGTCCACATCCGTCCACAACTTTTAGAGATATTGTGCGATACTTTGTTTATGGCTGGACCAGATATCCATCTTTCAATTATGAAGATTCACTTTAAAAATTCTCGGATCCGGATCTGCACCAAAATCTAATCAATTTGTCCTCGTCATACACCCAACTTGTCCAGCTAGTTTCGTCCGCATCTGTTCACAACCTTTTGAGATATCCTGCTCACTGTGGAAGTAAAATAATTCATTCCATCTTGTGAAATATGAGCATGGACATTTTGGTAATAGAAAGCTCTCTGGATCACATGACGATTGCAAAGCACTGGTGTTTCTGTATTAATCAAACGCAAACAAATATTTTTCATATTGAGATAAGTGTTCTTTGTCCACAAATTATGTACTCATTTCTCGTCATTTTTGCTTTGAAACAACATGGAGGTATAAAATATGTTGTGGAGTATTGGCTAAAATCACGTTGTAAAGAATGGTTCACGTGTGCCGCATTGAGATAAAAGATTTCAATTGTCTGCAGGATAATTATGCTTATCAGGTCTCTAACAATGACAAGGTCAGAGCTCATTAAATTTGCAGAGTCAATACTGACAGGCCATGAGTAAATGTTCACTGTACTGTGGTCTTGTTAATTCCCTTTAAACTGATATATCTTTCCATATTAAACCTTAGGATCATTGATTAACCAATATAATAATAACGAATATATAATCCCCATACTGGCCCAAGTACATCTGGGCCAGGGAAGGGATCATGTTAGTCCATGCTTAGTTCAAGGAAATATGTACCCATCTGTTATGTGTGTTACTCTAAAATATACTTGATAATGGATCATTGCCAACTGAAGGTTGTTATGAAAATTTCACTAGTCAATTATGAATGAAAGATTCAACTTGATCTTCTGTCTTCTCCGAAACTTATAAGAGGAAGACTTTGTTCACCATTCTTGTGATGGAACTTTTTGCAAATTTTTCTCCCTTTTATTATTATGATATACAGTCTTGCTCTCCTGTTTGATCATGTTCAGTTAGGGAATCACTCGGCATGTTTTCTTTGATGAGACAAGCAGGTTACTGAGTGGAGATGAATGAAGCCAAACTACTCCAAGTACTGCAAATACCCAGCTAAGGGGTGTAGAGACCCCCTTGGGGATTGTTGACTCTTTTTCACTTTGATCCAATGAAACAGCGGTAAAGTAAGGTGAGCACAGGAATTTGGAATTTATTCATGGTGCCGGCCCGAGCTCACCAACTCTTCACAAAGGATACCATGGGATCTTTAATGTCCACCAAATAATTCCGTCAGATGGGATTCCTGTTTAACATCCATCCGAGGGACGGCACAAACATTGATGAATCACCCGACCTGTGAAACACCAGGATGACAGTTTATAGCTCGGTCAGGATTCAAACCCATGCTCAGCAGCTTCGAGGCAAGTGTGCGTACCTCTCGGCTATCCTGCCCGCCCAAGCCATACCATAAAAATGCTTCTATAGTATCATTAAAAGGTGAAGGTGCCTTATTGGATTCTAACATATCATGCTAATCTATACACACCGCCGCAACAACGTTCGGCGTTCACCAAGACCAACTCATATCATGCAAATTAACTCCTTGGAAATGAAATGCTTCCCTTCAGTCGTTTAAATTGCATGTTGTTTCACATATTCCTTAATTAACACAGCCTTCACCCATCATCACAGGTATATTCCGACCATGAAGGGACCAACATCTCATTAATGGCATTTATTTTCAAATAGAAACCACTTCTGTTATTGTGAAAAGACTTTTTAATTATTATTTTTGCTTCCAGTGATGTTTGAGTCACAGAGGAGCTTGTACATAAATTACATGCAGGACAAACACATGAGTATAGACATCATTGTACTTTCACATTAATTACAAGGACACGAGTAGACGTTAGTTAAACAGGTGGCACATGGGGTTTGAACCCGGTTCCCAACATCCATCGTGAGCCGGGGGGTTCACAAGGGAACATGAACAGATTGACCCGTTTATGTGTTATGTTATTTTCTTCAATGTTCATTTTAAAATGCTGTGACGTTTGCCACTGCCTGAGGATACAGCACAAAAGGCTTGTCCAACTGTCCTTTCAAGCCTACATCCCATCTGCCTTATCGTCAGCATTGCCAAGTTGTGCCTTTTGCCATTTTGTATCCTCATTGTCCCATAAATCACGTAATCGTCTAAAGTCAGACTTGGTGGTGTAATGGTTAAAGTATCTGCTCTGAGTCTGAGTTGTTAGTGGTTCAAACCTCAACTGAGTCATAACAAAGACTGGTACATGCTACTTCCTTGCTTGATGTTTTGCACTTAAAAAGGATAGAACATGGACAAACAACCATAGATTGGCAATCATAACCCAGGCTTTGATGGCCCGAATGGCTTCCTCTTACATTAGAGTTCCTTGTCAGGAAATTCATTTCATATAATCTCCTGTAGCCCTTCTCGCTTCTTGGTTGCGCTTCTCTGACTTGTATTTACAGCATAACAAACAAGAAGTTAAAGTAGACATTCTTGTCTGTTAGAAAGGCATCACCAATATGTGAGTTTCAAAACGATGTAATCTGCCCCAGAATGCTCAGTGTACATGTGCAGAAACCTCAGAAAATAGTGATCTTTGGGGTGCCATAAAAAGTATATTGTGTGAGTGAGATAAGAATTGTTACCTAAAATGGCTCACAAAGCTTTTTGTAAAAGCTGAAAATACTTGGAAAAGTACCTGAGAGAAAGGGCTGTGCCTCTTCACAACGAAAGACTTGGAGACCTTTCTCAGCTCGCCGAACGAGAAGCTGTTCATACTGCAAGCTCCCGACCATGCGGGTCAGAGGAACGCCTGAGTGGATGGCCGTTTGCTACACAACCCCCAGATGGATCAAGCCCAGTGAATAGACTGTGTATCTTGATTAGATGCTTCTGAACACTAATGGGAAGGATATATCTGAGGCTTGTGAATGTACAGGATAAGTTTTAAATGATTATATTTGCTATTGCAGAGAAATCGGAGCTATGAGGACTGTTATAGGTATATGGTTTGTTTGGTTCCGGGGCCCCAAGAAAAAACTACACTAGATTTTTTTTCATCTATTGCTAAAAGGCAAAGCGTGTGTGTGTTATAAAAAATATAAATGTATACATAAATTGAAACATGTGGAGTGTGACGAGCACTCCCCTGATACCCAATGGACATAAAGTCCTGAAAAAAAATAATGTGCGTGTATATATATATATATATATTGTTGCGGATCCGGGGTGGCGGGATTCTCACCCGATCCTTGGCGCACCCTCACCACCACCGTCTCCGGGTTTTAACGCCGGCCGGCTCAGCACAGGCCTCGGGTCACGCGTCTTCAATCGCGATACCAACGTAATCCTGAACCTTACCAGTTGGGAAATAGAACCCCGTTACAGACTGGTTTTGTCAGATGCGAGCGTTTTCTGCCAGTCGTAACCATTTTGGTTTCATATGCCAATGAACGGATCATTCCTCGATGCGACACGAATTAATCCATAGCGGCAACTTCTATGAACCAACTAGATTTATTGGAACATCGGGGAATACGACACAAGCAAAACATTCACGACAATGTTTTTATTAACAATCTTTAACCCGTTCTTAACTAGGGAACTACGGATTACAGGTTTTGAGGGGTCCCTACCGAGATATGCCTTATACAACACGTGCAGACAAGACAGACAGACAGCATGCATGCAGACAAGACAGAGTACTTGGTGATGTTTCATGGGCGAGAGGAAAGTGTCAAAAAGCACGAATGTCGCTCGTAACGAGCGGATGTCCACGGATTCGAGCCCCAGCTCGAACTCGAACACGCCGCGTGGCGAGATGGCATCGCCTTTCTTTTCCGCACCGCACGCGGTCTCCGCGCGCTCTGACCCACGTAAGGTCGACTGCACAAGACCGTCAGATCAACGATGGGTCTCAGTGATTTCTCTCAAGGTCCAGCATACAAATCCAGCCTGCCTGCCTGTCACCAGACAAGGCCCAAATCGAGGTGCCGGGCTCCGGCAAGCGGATCAGCAAACGTGTCGAGCCGTGAGGTGAGCAAGGACCGTCAGAGGCTCCGTCGTTTCCTCTCTTGCCTTCCCGCCTCGAAGCCCGACTTCTCAACTCTGTCCTCTCAGTTTCGTTCTCTGCAGAATCACCTTTTCTTTCCTTCTCTACGCTCGCCTCTCAAAGCCGACCGCCGTCTCTCTCACGGCAGAATCACCTCCTCATAAGAGTCGATCGCCGACTCGACGTGCAGGCCGCCTCTCCCACTGCCAAAAAGGCAGACTCGACGTGCAGGCCGCCTCTCCCACTGCCAAAAATGCAGACTCGGCGCGCTCAGGTTCAGCGTCTCTCCCAGCAGATTCCATACTGTCCCTCCTTCGTCGCCTCACCTCGAAACCCGAGCACGCTCGAGACCAACTGTTTCCACAAACTCAACCCTTTTCTTTTACGAGGTCCCTTTTCGCTCGCTCGAAGCCACTCGCTCCTCCCCTTTTCGAAGCCGACAAACTCCTCCCCTCAGTTTCACTTCCTCTTTTTGGCCACACCTCTCAGCCGACTGGGCGAGGCCTCGTCCGGGATGGGAAGGAAGAAGAGGGAACTCTCAGCACACACCACTGTACGAACAATGAACAGCCTCTTACACCTCCCGACACACATGTAACGTCCATTTTACCAAACAACCGAGCTAACATGCATTATGGGATCTGAGCTAATCCTATATTTAGCAGCATACGAAGGGCCATTTCCGTAACAATATATATGTATGCCTAGTTTTGGCTTAATGGTTGGAGTGGTGGGCTTGGGATCCGAGGATTCTGAGTTGAAATCCTGCTCAGCTGTTGAATTAATACCAGGTGGGGTTGACTCTGCCTGTCATCCTTCCGAGGTCGGCAAAATGAGTACCAGCTTGCTGGTATCTTGTGTCGGAGTGGAGACCCATCCAGGATTGTGTCCAATAGTCAAGGAGACTGCTTTGGCAGCACCAATACTCTGCACAGTGTATGGTCCCAATGGATGGATATATATATATATATATCCACTGTGGCTGCTTGCTTGCATTAAAAGGAAATTATAGTAACTCAACATCATCCACGGATGTTTCATGTCTTTCATTTTTTTCAGTGAGTCCGATTTCCATTCAGGAACAGAACAATTATGGTTAACCATTTTTGAAATTGCCACTCTTTTGTCTCAACTCTAAATACTGAAAATTATGTTAAAAAGACGATTTGAATCACAGATTACGTGCTAGCAATGACAGGTTAAAAATGTCTGGCGAGCAGAACCGAGTCAGTGTAAACACACACACAGAGCATGCTCAAAAGGCCTCATTAGCATTCGTAGATAATTTTTAAAGTCCTGTATTCACAAAAGAACACAAAATAAGTGTTCAATTTTCTAAGTCATAAATTGTTTGCAAAGAAAATGTTGGAAAATCGATGAGGTAACCGATGAATATACTGTATTTGACTCGGTATTTGTTTGTTCTGACCAGTTCCAGTCAAATAATTCAATTTCTTCTTCAAACTAGTCAAGTTTTGTTCTGACTTTCTCTTCCTTGTGGAACTTTCCTTGAGTACAGACCATTTATGTGTGAGAATCAAGTGGTCCAACTGGACAATTTAAGGCTATTTAAAATCGAACAGATAATATGATGATGAAAATATTGGAGATCCAGGCACACTCCACCACTTTGTGACCGAAGGGGGGTGATAGGTAAAAGGTGTATAACGAGATCAACTCCACCCTGGAAGAAATAAAAATGAAGTGCTTCTCAAAGATGTCAGACTTCCTCATGTTTCATCAAAAAATTTAATAACAGTGAATATCTCTTTTGAAATGCTCTGGCAAGAATGGTTAAACTATTTTACGATCCAATTCCAGGCCCATGAAAAACGATGATTTGGTAAATTTTTTATATTATTTCTGCCAAGTAAAGCCAATAAGGGATGTCTGAAGGGTCTAACACTCGCCTCTGAACTATCTCGCCGGGGTCGGAAGCTTGACCCCGCTATAAGCTACCATCCTGGTGTTTTGCATGCATGACAAGGCATCAATGTGTGTGTCATCCCTCAAAGGGAAATTAAACTGGGCACCCCATCTGCCAGCATTAATCGGTGGATGGTAAAGATCACCCGATATCCTTCACGAGGAGTAATCAAACGGAAGACCAATAAGGAACCCAAAGAAGTAAAGAGCAAAGATGGAGTCATCAGGAGGAACCTGGATAGGATTCAGGTTTCAGCCACTACTGCTCAACCCACAAACCCATCCAGGCACAGCCAAGTGAGCCTTGCAGAAAAATTTCTGCAAGCATTCACTTCTGATTAGACAGATAAATAAAGAAAGAGAGGAATAGAAAGTAAAAGAGATGAAAGAAAAGAAAAGGCAAGAATTAAAATGAATAAAGAGAAATATGAAAAAAAATTTGTAAAGAAATGTGAAAGGAACAAAGACCAAAGATGTCGGGAAGAACCCAAACAGATAGATTTTAGCAGTTACTCCCCAGGCACAAACATAGCAACATGTTCAAGCCACCAGAAGTCTGTCAATAATAACTAATAACTTCAATATAAGTGAGTTTTCACCAGCACCCTGAACAAATTACAAATTCCTGCCCAGACTAACACTGGGAAGGGAATGGTAAACCACCCGGCATGAAGAAACCACCTGTCACGGCCAAACCACCCACATGGCCAAATCACCCGGCACGGTCAAACCACCCGACAAGACCAAACTACCGAGCACAGTCAAAACCTAACAAGAGATCATACAACACGATTGAACATCATGGAGGGAGTTCATAAAGCTGATGTAAACACGGCTTTACAATGTCAGCTCATGTTAAAAGAATGTAATCGCTAATCTCAGCACAAAATTAGCAATCTGCGTGGGTGGCAAAAGAAGTCAAAACAAATCGGAAATAAAATACTGTACTTGAAATGGTGATTGACCCGCCATGGAGAAAAGAGAAGCTGACGTTTCAGGTCGCTTTTGCTCTAATGAAGGGTAAGGCCCAAAAAGTCAGCTTCTCTTGTCTCACTAATGTTGAAATGACTGCAGTGTATCTTTTCTCAACACCGTATATATTTTGTTGTCTTGCGCACGTGCATTCCCATAAAAACACACATGGAGAATTCTTTGCCATTTATATGGTGTTAAGAAAGGAAACAGAAATTTACTCACTAATGTTGAACTGACTGCAATTTGAATCATCAACCCAAGTGAATTTAAACTTTTAAAATCCTTTACTATTTCAAAGTTGCATTCTACTGAAAGCTGCAGTTTGGTAAAATGCAAGTTGCCAAATATGAAACTGAAAATAAAACATTCCCACAATAAAAGCTATTTCTGATTGCCAAATACACCAATTATTTCCTGTTCTGAAATTGGAAACATCTGTCATGTGGATTCCTGAGGGATCAACAGAAACATTCAATCCTAGTCATCAGACATATAGCTTCCATTTGTGACACTTTCTTCCTGAAGCATGGCTGTTTAAAAAGGTATGTTCAAATGGTGGTCAAAGTCAAGGCGTAGAGCTAGAACAAAAAATGGCCGAGAACATAACACAACACAAGGAGGACATAGTGAAACAAGCTCAAATGAGCTAAGATCCTCGTCCTCTTAGTGATGACATCATAGTTATCAGTTATGTATCAGTGTGCGGTAATCATCTCTAATGCCCTATTCGATTCCATCTGAAGTATTCAAAAAGCTTGCGTTGTTTCGGAGATAATTGTTTATGCGATTTCCATTGCGATATTATGACGTCATAACTTTTTCTTGGAAGAATTTCCTCAATCTGAGATGGTTACTGTCTGTGTGTGAGCTTTCTGCATGAATGTCAAGTTTCAAGATGTTCTGATGAAACTCTTGGTTGTGAAACAAAAAATTTCAGAAAATAGTGATGACGTCATAAAACGAATATGACGTCATTGTGATGTATCAGATTTGCGTCAAATCATCTGTGCAAATGCCCCGTTTGATTCCCGCAAACAGAATTCAAAAAAGCTTCCCTAGTTTTGGAGATAATGGTATAGGCGATTTCCATCAGCGGTGATTTTATTGACGTCATAACTTTTTTTTCTAGGAAGAATTTTCTAAATCGGAGATGGTTACTGCCTGTGCGTGGACTTTATGCATACACATGCCACTTTTCACGAAGATCCGATTAAACTCTGGACTGTGAAACAAAAAATGTGAAAAAATAGGAATGACGTCATAATGATGTAAATTATCTTGTAGCGTTAAATTATCTCTGCTAATGCCCCTCCATTCCGCAAACATAATTAAAAAAGCTTTCCTAGTTTCAGAGATAATTTTTTTGGGCGATTTCCATTAGTCGTCATAACTTTTTTTTCTAGGATGACTTTTTACAATCGGAGATGGTACTGTCTGCCAGGTCTTTTACATATATATATATTTATATATATATATATATTATATATATATATATATATATATATGCCAAGTTTCAGGAAGTTTCGATGAAAACTGTAGGCTGTGAACAAAAAAAGTCCACAGAAGAAGAACAAGACAACAACGTGAGTAAGACTTAGAGATCCTCGTCAGAGGATCTAAAAAGGGGGAAGCTAAGCAACAGTAGAGTCAGAGACACAAGAGATGAAGAATGACATGGGAAAAATGAGCACAAAGGAGGAAAAGGAGGACATTGGGGGGGGGTGAATAACATGGATACAAGCTAAAACACAGCAAGCTCAAACACATGAAGGGAAAACCAGGGAAGAAACAGAATGGAAGTAGAACGGCTCTCGGCAGAGTGCATACCTCCACCAGGGTGAACAGTTTACTTGTTGTATCCAACTGATAAGCTGGAGCTACATCTAGACCTGAAACAAAATCTAATCGGCTTATTCTTGTCAATTACCCAACTCATCCATCTCGTTTTGTCATAATCCATCCACAACTTTTTCAAATATCACATCATATATCGTTTTTGGCCCTATCTCTCAATTGTGAAGATTGACTAGAAATTCTAGTGTCCTGATCTGGATTCAGATCTTCACCAAAATCTAACCAATTCGTCCTTGTCACACACCCAACGTGTCCACCAAGTTTTGTCCGAATCCATCTATAACTTTTTGAGATATTGTGCTACATATAGTTTTGGCCCAATTTCTCATTGGTGAAGAATCACTTCAAAAATTGTCGTAGTTGGATCCGGATCCGGATGGTCACCAAAATCTAATCAGTTTGTCCTTGTCACACACTCAACCCGGGTCCACAAAGTTTCATCTAAATCCGTCCATAACTTTTTGAGATATTCTGCTCACAAACAGACAAACAAACAGACAAACAGGGGTGAATGCGAATACATCACCTCATTCTACCTTCGGTGGTGGAGATAACAAAAAACGAAAAGAGGGTGGAGGGAAATGGGATGGGGACCACAATAACCTGGAAAGGAAGGGATGGTCTTGGAGAGGGTTAACGAGGGTATAAAGTATCATGGGTCTCCTTTAGCATTTTTCCATCCCCCCTGCCAAAATAGAGTGCACCTTTTCTGACGTGAATTTCACCCATAGCAAGATGGAGAAGCTTGGTGAAGCCAGGTCAATTCATCTACATTTTTGAGCAGATTCTATGTGACTGAAGTCTACAATCAGGGGATGTATCAAAACTACAAAAACGAAATTCAGCAAATCTGGGTCAATGCACAGGAAGTACGTGTAGTGCAGTGATCCATCGTGCACATGTCCGTAGAGATGACCATCCTCAAGAATGGCTTGATCTCCATTTCTAATGAGTCCATCAGCATCGAGTCCATTTTTTCAAAAAAGCAAATATCTTTTTGATATTTCATTTTGTTCAATTCTGTGCTTAAATGCCCACTGTAATCCGAGTCGGCTCAAAGAAGAAAGAGAATGAAAAGAAGATAAAAATGAGGAAGAAGATGAAGAAGCAAAAATTGTTTTGAAGTGAATGCCATGTGAGTCAGCGCATCTCACAAGCCATCGCGTCTGGTCAAAGTGTTTCCCAGGCTGGGGAAACCCTCAAAGGTTACGTTTACCCCGACAAGTGGGTCGCCTTCAGCAGTGGTCACCTGGCCACGCAGCACACACGCCCGCCTGTGAGAAAGACAAGATAAACAGATGCTCGTCAATTTTGCACTTTCACTTATATTATCACACCTTGCTCTTTCTTAATAACACACAAACTGCTCTCATGACAAGCCACAAGTTGGATAGTTTATTTTTGCTGTTAGATATCATTTTAATCCTGCCAATATTGCCAGGCATTTGTGAGAGGGGGTTTAATGCTGTTTAAATGTGGCTGCAGTCTACAATCTGCAGCCACATGGAATCTCCCCAGAAAGACTGACTGGAGATAATCTCTGAATCTCTGACATATGACATGATAAGTCACTTGTGCATATTCATGGGACCTCAGGAACGTTGCAAATGAAACTAGAGAGTTCATACATAGAGCGCCTCACCCCATGCAGTTTTTGAGGGGGAAAAAAAAGGACATGGGTGAGGTCTGCGAGCAGCAAATTTGATTGGTCAAGATGATGTAAAATTCCATAATATTTTGTCCAAGTACTGCTAAACGAAAGGTTTATGAAAGTGGCAATTAGGTGATTTGTGTTCTGCAGTGTTCATGTCTGTAATTCAATTGAAATAAAATAAAAATTTTAAAGGTTGCAGAAAAATAAAATTACAGAAGTTTACTGCCACTGACACAGTGTCTATTACTCCCACCCTACCAAACACAATACATTAGTTATTTGTGCCTGTTGTTTGTGTCCTTTATGACATCGCTAAAACAATAAGTTTCCTGTTTGGAATGGTTTTCAGTTTTGTTCGACTGCCAGGCAGACAGACAGAGTGAAATAATTATCTCATTCCTCTCTGCGGATGTGCGATCGGGACAAATTCAGAGCCAAAGAACTGCTAAGCTGCAGGTTCATTTTCCTATTCGTGTTCAACTATAACATTCAATTGAAATTAAGGTGTTCCTCAATCATAAACTGACATTTGTAGAGACAGACAGACAGACAAAGTGAACCAATTGCTTAACCCCGCTTTTCGTTTCATGCGTATGGGGTAATGAATATTATTCTCCTCCTAAAAAAGTAGGCTACAATCTGCCTTTGGTGAACATTGTTAAGGTCAAAAAATTGCTTGACTGGATATTAGCATGCAAACACTTGGAGAATTAACCCATTTATAAGCACCTAATATCTTTTTTTAGTTTTGGCAATGTTGTAAAATCAGGGTTAAAAAGTATGAATAAAGTGTGCGTGTGTGTGTGTTGCATGTCTTTCAGCATGCTCGATGAATCCAGAATTACAGTTCAAAGAAAAAAAAAATGGAATCCACAAGATCATGGACAGCTCAAGATGCAAAAATATAATTCAGAGGGTTTGAATGACCATTCCAAAAACAACAAACCTGGTGTCAAATGGTAGATTTCCATGCATTTGGTGGACCCTATTTTTTCCAACAAGGAACGAGACTCGACTGTAAAACGATGGAGGAGGGTAGCCATCTGTATTGACACTTGGCCCCCAATTTGCAAACCTCCCCATTCGCTTTAGTAGGTCCAGGGGGTCTGGGGCCCCATGGCATTCTGGGACACTGAGGCACTGCAGTTCAAAGCAGCAATCAGGATCAAGGCAGTCTGTAAGGCCATCTGGTGAGAGACAATTCAGATAGCAAATCTCTTTTCCAGTTTTCATTAACAAATGACGAGGTGGATGAAGCATTTTTGGTCAGACTATTGATGAGATAGTTTTCTGGAAACAAAGCCTTAAATATTTCACTGGGGTTGGAATTAAATATCAGGATCTCACCCCCATCATTGTCCCTTGCATCGCCGCAAGCTGTCTCTGTTGGCAGCTGACATCCTGCTCCATGCCAATTTGGATGACACTGGCAACTCCAAGCCCCTCCAGAAAGCTGACAGCTGCCATGGCCATGGCACAACCCAGGGCAGCCTTCTGTGGTAATATCATGTCGTGTATTTATCAAGGTTTTTTAAAAAAGATTTAGCAAAATGCAAAGTGGTGGAAAATGTAATAAAACAGAGCACAACAGAATATGGTGCACACACCTTGGAAGTACAAGCATATGCTGCAGGTGTGCATTGTAATTACACTATGTGATTATAGTGAGATAATCATTTCTTGTGTTGTAGAAATTGTGATAGAAGGCTTAATTCTCTTCCATACCCTTGAAAGACTTAAGCCTGGTGTTGGCTTAGTGGTTAGGGTGGCGGCTTGGGATCCTAGGGTCCTGAGTTCAAGCCCCGTTGGCTGCTGAATTTACACCAGGAGGTTGACTCAGCCTGTCATCCTTCCGAGGTGGGCGAAATGAGTACCAGTGTCCTGGTCCCGGTGTATGCCCCGGTTAGAATAAGTATACCATATCCCTGTGTCGTAAGAGGCGACCAGGGTTGGCGTCAGGAAGGGCATCCGGCCATAAAACATTGCCTCAAGAAAAGCTAACCCCTGCTCAGCAGGGAAAAATGGCTGTAAAAACGGCTGTACCCTTGAAAGACTTGACTAGCTCCAGCAAAATTCCAGCATGGTTGTAAAAGTTTGGTGGACCAATTTGTTTTCTTTCTTTTCTTTTAGAAAAGTTTGATACTCGAGAAAGAGATGGACGACAGATGGTGCGAGATTTGACAACCAACAATGGGGCACAGGGGAACAATGACACAAAGAAGAGTCATACAACATTAAAAACACTAGATTGAGCTACAAGTAGAGAAAAAGGGAATGATTAGCAAGAACAAACTACCTCATGGGTAGGAGGTATCAGGTATGCATAAGAGACGTGACATGGAGACAGGCTGCTATATTGAAGGACTACAGGGAAGTGCTTCATCAGACAGAGTCAAAAAGGCAATGCCAAGAGAAAAAGGGTAAAAAAAAATGTCGTTTATATGCGCAGAAAGCTTTGGCTTGGAGAGAAAGGGTAACAAGAAATGGGTTAATGAGGTGAGGTAATGGGTAAGAGCAGTTCCAAGGGAGGTAATCAATCCTTATGTAATTGCAAGGTGGATCACCCAATCAAGATTGGGTTAGTTAGACTTGAGTAAACCATCACGAAGATTGATGTTTAAACGTGCATCAAAAATTAACGTGGAGTGCAACTTGGCAATGTTGGGCCAAATGGCCTCATTTAATTGTTTGAGGTCGGTTTCTGCTCAGTCACATGTTTTTCAGCCATCTTCTGTCCTGTCTTTATTCTAATTAATAATACCCACTCTTTTTGGGAGCAAAATATGGTGTCAGGCAGGGGTCAGTGGTTAAACCACTTGCACAATGCCACATGTACAGATGAAAATTGCATGTACTCTCCCAAGATTGGCCTCGCCGTTCTCGATTCTACAATGATCAGACTTACACAGAAACACACATGTAGAGAATTCCCTTATTTTAATATAGCTAGAAACACCAGCTCCCTTCCGCTATGGTAGACCACTTATAGAAGGACCTGCACCCTCACGATAAAGTCGAGGGGATTGTGTTTTTGACCCGACCCGAGGTACCCCAAGCACGTATGCAAAATTTGGTGGAGATTTTCCCAGGGGGTATGGAATTGCATAGCAATCAAAGAAAAGGCTTCACACACACAACACACACACACACACACACACACACACACACACACACACACACACACACAAAAGTTGGACAGATTGGGGATAGACAAAAAATGGCTCAGAAGAGGTCAGCTCATTGGAACAGAGAACGAACCATTATTAATGCACAAGACACAGGACACTACATGAATGGCATTAATCAATGGCAGGACTGAGCCAATCTGCAAGGTAGTATAGAAAATAAAAGCATGAGCCACCTACTATCGGGATGTAAAAAAAAACTCATGTCAGAACAGCTGTACACACAAAGGCACAACAAGGTATGTAGAGTGATCCACTGGCACATCTTGTAGAAATTTCAAAATGCCAGTTCCAGAACACTCATCGAAACATTAACCAAGAGCAACCATTGAAAACAAGGACATAATGCTCACGTACGACCTTGTGATCGGATCCTGCGTGAACATAAAAAATTGGGGCAATACCCCTGGGTGCTCATCTGGTAGCAGCTGGATAAGAAAACCAGGGAACCACTAGTAGGCGTGGATGACCCAGAGAATACATAATGGAGAAGAAAGTAAATACCGATGGATTTTTTTTTTTGTAATGTAGTGAACAAACTTTGGTATATCATGGGTGATGAAGGTTGTGGTCAAGTATCATCAAAATTGTGTGTGTAGTTTCTGAGAAGAAAGCATACCTATTTGGGGGGGGGGCAACCTCCCCCCCCCAAACTCCCTCGACCCCACTTTTTTAAATTGCGTGAACAAACTTTGGTACATCATGGGTGAAGAAGGTTATGGTCAAGTTTATCAGAATTGTGTGTGGGTTTCTGAGAAGAAAGCAAAAACCTTTTTGGTGGGGGACAACCCCCCCCCCACCCCAATAAAAAATCTCCTCCATAGACCCCCCTCAGACCATGATTTTTTTAAGGCTGTGAACAAACATTGGTACGTCATGGGTAATAAAGGTTGTCGTCGAGTTTCATCAGAATTGTGTGTGTAGTTTCTGAGAAGAAAGCAACCCCGCCCCCTCCCCCATATACCTCCTTATGGCCTGATTTTTTTAATGCGTTGAACAAACTTTGGTACATAACGGGTAATGAAGGTTATGTTCAAGTTTCATTGAAATTGTTTGTGTAGTGTCAGAGAAGAAGTTGCAAGTGTTTGTGGACGGACAGATGGACAGACAGATGGACGGACGGACGGATAACGCGCCATCCCAGGAACTACATTCCAAGTGAGCTAAAAACAGAGCACTGCAACAGGGCATGGTATACAGATACAAAAAGGAAAATAAGGCATTGTTAATTGACGTTTTCAGGACCCAGTGATTTTGATCTAAGTAATGCAGATATCAAGAAAATGACGAAATATCAAGACCTCAAGAACGAAGTTGAAAAGATGCTGGAAGCTGAAGATTGCCAAAATTGTACTCGTGATAATTGGAGCAATGGGAATGATAAAGAAGAACCTCACAAAGATCATACAAACCATCAATGGCAACATTACCACAAACGTACCACAGTTGGAGGCTGTCCGGGGCTCAGTGATGATCTTGAAAAGATCCATTGCAACAAAACTCTGAGAACAACACAACTTCACAATTTAGGCTATGAATCACGATCCTTCACCAAAACGAATGTGGGTACTTTGAGTCCCGGGAGAACTCTGTTCCACCTTCTGAAGCCCAAATTATGGAGATAATGATTAACGACACACACACACACACACATACACACGCACACGCACGCACACACACGCACACACACGCACACGTACATACTATGAGGTGTTTGGTGAGGTGTTTTAATGATGTGGTGGTGAGATGTTTGTAATATGTGGCAGATATGTTGTGGAGAGGTATTTTCAAAACCATGGCAGTGAGGTGTTTTTAATAACATAGGAGTGAGGTGTTTTTAATAATGTGGCAGTGGGGTGTTTTTAATAACATGGGAGTGAGGTGTTTTTAATAACGTGGCAGTGGGGTGTTTTTAATAACATGGGAGTGAGGTGTTTTTAATAACGTGGCAGTGGGGTGTTTTGAATAACATGGGAGTGAGGTGTTTTTAATAACATGGCAGAGAGGTGTTTTTAATAATGTGGCAGTGGGGTGTTTTTAATAACATGGCAGTGAGGTGTTTTTAATAACATGGGAGTGAGCGAGGTTTTTTAATAACAGTGGCAGAGAGGTGTTTGTAATATCATGGCAGTGAGGTTTTTTAATAATGTGACAGAGAGGTGTTTAATAACGTGGAGTGAGGGTTTTTAATAACTGGCAGGAGGTGTTTTTAATAATATGGCAGAGAGGTGTTTTAATAACGTGGAAGTGAGGTGTTTTTTAAAAGTGCAGAGGTGTTTTAATAAATGGCAGAGAGTGTTTTTAATAAAGTGGGAGTGAGTGTTTGTATACCAGGCATGATGGTTTTAATAACAATGGCAGTGAGTGTTTTAATAAACATCGAGAGAGGTTTTTTAATAAGGTGGCAGTGAGGTGTTTGTAATTCCATGGCAGTGAGGTGTTTTTAATACATGGAGCGAGGTGTTTCTAATAACATGGCAGAGAGGTGTTTAATAACGTGGCAGTGAGGTGTTCGTAATTCCAGCAGTGAGTGTTTAATAACATGGCAGTGAGGTGTTTTTAATAACGTGGCAGTGAGGTGTTTTAATAATGTGGAAGTGAGGTGTTTTTATAACGTGGAGTGAGGTGTTTAAATAACGTGAAAAAAAATCATGGCAGTGAGGGTTTTTAATAACGTGGCAGTGAGACGTTTTTAATATAGTGGCAGTGAGGTGTTTAAATATACGTAGTGAGGTTAAAAACGTGGCAGTGAGATTTTAATAGTGGCAGTGAGGTGTTTTTAATAACTGTGGCAGAGAGACTTTTTAAATATTGTGGCAGTGAGGTGTTTTTAATAACGTGGCAGTGACGTTTTTTAATATTGTGCAGAGTGTTAATAACGGCAGTGAGTGTTTTAATAACTGGAAGTGAGATGTTTTAATAATCAGTCAGTGAGTGTTCTAAAACATGGCAGTGAGGTGTTTAATAAAGCGGCAAGAGTGTTTTAATAACGTGGCAGTGAAGGTGTTTTAATAATGTGGCAGAAAGGTGTTTTTAATAACGTGCAGTGAGGTTTTTAATAACGTGGCAGTGAGGTTTTTTAATAACGTGAAGAGGTTTTAATACGTGAAGTGAGGTGTTTTAATAACGTGGAAGTGAGTGTTTTTATTAATGTGGCAGTGAGGTGTTTTTAATAACGTGGCAGTGAGGTTTTTAATAACGTGGAAGTAAGGTGTTTTAATAACGTGGAAATGAGGGTTTTAATAACGTGGCAGTGAGTATTTTTAATAACGTGGCAGTGAGGTGTTTTTAATGACTGGAAGTGAGGTGTTTTAATAAATGGGCAGTGAGTGTTTTCCATAACATGGCAGTGAGGTGTTTTTAATAATGTGGCAGTAAGGTGTTTTTAATAATGTGGCAGTGAGTGTTTTTTTTAATAACGTGGCAGTGAGGTGTTTTTAATAACGTGGCAGTGAGATGTTTAATATACGTGGCAGTGAGGTTTTTAAATAATGTGGCAGTGAGTGTTTTTATAACGCGGCAGTGAGGTTTTTTAATAACGCGGCAGTGAGGTGTTTTAATAATGTGGCAGAGGTGTTTTCAATAACGTTGCAGTGAGGTGTTTTTAATAACGTGGAAGTGAGGTGTTTAATAATTGGCAGTGAGGTGTTTTTAATAATGGCATGGGGTGTTTAATAAGGGCAGTGAGGTGTTTTTAATAATGTGGAAGTGAGTGTGTTTTTAATATCGTGGCAGTGAGGTGTTTTTAATAATGTGGCAGTGAGTATTTTAATTGTGCATGAGGTTTTTAATAACGTGGCAGTGAGGTGTAAATAGTGCAGTGAGGTGTTTAAATAAGTGAGGGTTTAATATCGTGGCAGTGAGGTGTTTTTAATAATGTGGCAGTGAGGTATTTTAATAACACGGCAGAGTAGGTGTTTTTAATAACGCGGAAGTGAGGCGTTTTTAATAACGTGGCAGTGAGGTGTTTTAAAATAACGTGGAAGTGAGATGTTTTAATAAACGTGGCAGTGAGGTGTTTTATAATAACGTGGCAGTGAGGTGTTTTTAATAATGTGGAAGTGAGGTGTTTTTACTTATTGTGCAGTGAGGTGTTTTAATAACGTGGCAGTGAGATGTTTTTAATAACGTGGCAGTGAAATGTTTTAATAACGTGGCAGTGAGTGTTTTTAATAATGTGGCAGTGAGATGTTTTAATAACTTGATAGTGAATGTTTTAATAACGTGCCAGTGAGGTGTTATTAATAACGTGGTAGTTACGTTGGTGAGGTGTTTTAATACCTTCGCAGGTTTTAAACATGGCATGAGGTTAATAACGTGAAGTGAGGTGTTTTAATAATGTGGCAGTGAGATGTTTTTAATAACGTGCAGTGAGGGTTTTTAATAATGTGGCAGTGAGATGTTTAATAACGTGGCAGTGAGGTGTTTTAAATAACGTGGCAGTGAGGTGTTTTTAATAAACGTGGCAGTGGATGTTTTATAATGTGGCAGTGAGGTGTTTTTAAATTAATGTGGCAGTGAGATGTTTTTAACAACGTGGCAGTGAGATGTTTTAAATGAGAATCGTGGCAGTGAGGTGTTTTTAATAAAGTGGCAGTGAGTTTTA
>CM068967.1:45507804-45538795 GCA_035128595.1 Eptatretus atami
AGAGAGAGAGAGAGAGAGGAATGCTGGGGAAGCAGAAAGGGAATGGGATGCTGGGCAATGCAGTCGCTTACATTTACTGCAGTCTCTTCCTTCAAAACTTGCGAAGCAATGGCACTCGCCTGCAATGCATTCGCCATTGCCACGGCATCCATTAGGGCAGCCCTGCTGAGAGCCTGTCAGCGAGTATGGAGCACAGAGAGAACAAATATGATGATAAACAACAGCATGAAGGATAACAATTTAACAGCTTCCCTACATCTGCATCGCACTCTCTTCACCCACCAGTGGAAGAGGTGATCAGGCCGAGTACTTGCACACGATCCCCGTCATTGTAGACAGCCATGTGCCAAAGGCCAGCCAGTAGGAGCTCAATGAAAATCCCACGACGTGATGTTCTCATCTGATGCAAGTCAGACCTGAGTGCAGGACCAGCGACTCCACGACGCTCCCGAGCCCCGGCTAAGTGCCGCCCATCAAGCAATCGCACAAAGTCATACTGCATGTCCACCACCGGAGCACATTATCACACAACACGTTTAGTTAATCAGCAATTATATGTAACTCATACTTGTATAGCCTTCTGGTTATAAAACTTCCTAGTAATTACAAGTACTTTGTCGAGGAAAGGTGCTTTTACGAAAAGTTATTGGATTCAGTATACAGTGTATAAATGGCAAACCAGAGTGAGCGAGAGAGGAGGTAGACGAAAAGCCAGTCATCATTTGCTTTGTACAGTGCCAGATGCATTATATTGCCCTTTGTCTTCATACTAAAATTTGCAGTTTGGTGTCTGTCTGTCTGTCCACGATACATTCGGTCGTTACTTATTGATTGTTACTTAAGCGTTTTGTGGGGCACACCGACAATGAGTAAACCTTATTACATCCATAAACTATTCCGTCTATTCTGTCCAACATACGATTACCTTTTTTAAACAGTCACTACTGTTGTTTAACACGAAACCAAAAGAAGTTTGGTGGAAACCCAAGGTCCTTGAGGCATTCTATGCTCATCATGTCCACCACAGATGAACGTATCCGAGCTGTTTCAACTTGCGAGGCCTCTAGGTGGGTTGCTACCTAAGCTGCAATGACTTTTAGCTAATATAGATGCTTAAATAAGTCTTTACAGATGAATGATATATCCAATTGCCTGTACGATTTGTCTAACCATCAGATTATATGTGGACTTACTGCTGAGCTGTCTTGCCTGGGTTTGAATCTCGACCCAGCTACAAACTGTCATCCCAGTGTTTTGCAGGCTGGGTGATTCATCAATGGGTGTGCCATCCCTCAGATGGACATCTACTGGCATTTATTGGTGGACGTTAAAGTTCCTACGGTTTAGTTCGTGAAAAGTAGGCGAGCTATCGCAGGCACCCTGGCCAAATTCCAAATTTCTCCCTAACCTTCGTTAAACGTCTGGCCTGGCTAGCCGATTCATGAAAGACGTGGGCAAAATTTCCCCAGGCCAACCACACTAGAATGTGGAATAATTGTGGCCGTTAAAGAATTAATAATAATAATAATAATAATAATACACATGACCCAGCCCTATCCCCCCCCCCCCCCACCCGAATGGGGAGGATGTTTCTAGTTTAAAAAACTCAACTTTGAGTGAAACTTAAGTCTTGAGTTCAAATAAGCAAACTTCAAACTTCACCCCTCTGCCAGTTGGACATCGATCCATCAAAGAACCTCAAGATACGTGGCAACCACTTTTTGCAGCAACACAAACTTGCAGAGGATAGGCTATTCAATTAAAGAGGTTGGCAATATCCAGGTATACTAGGCCATGCAGGTAGTTGTCATATGTTGGTAAAATTGCAGTATAGCCAGTACGGGTTGTAGCAGGCATGAAAAAAGGTGACTTGTCATATCCCATACACGTCAAATCAGCCTATATCATGAGAAGTCATGAAGTACAGTAACTTCTGCCCATTTTCCTGTTGCAAAAGCGTTTCATTTGTGATGTGTAGGCCAGTCGTTCCACTCCACAAGACCGTCCGTGGATGGGTGAGCGATAATGTGAAAACATTTTGCCTTTAAGTGGCAATTGAGCAGCGCTTCCTTGTGGTGTCAACATGACAGGAATATTTGTTGTAATAATAAATTGATAATTGGTTTTTATATGGGAAATGCAGTCCGTATAATGTAAGACGGTTGAACTCGTAATTTAAGCTGAAAACCTTGCTCATTTGCGTGTTCTTATCCCAGCAATCCTTTCACACATCATCAGTCTCCATCTAATACAATGTAGTTCAGTTCCGTTCTGTTCTTGCATATGTCAGTGCGTGTGTGCGTGCGTGCGGTGAGTCCCTCTCTTCCGCCCTCCCACCCTCTCTCTATTATAATAAACCTTTTCTTCATAAAAACCTGCACGTGGTTATTCGAGGTATGGGACGTCACCATTAAGCGCTGGTGAATTAGCTTTAACAATCCGGCAATGGGCTGATTGGGAAATGGGTATTGAAAGCACTCTTAAAATATGAAAGCACGATTGGGAAATACACATTTCCTGTGCTATTAAAAGATAAACTGGACAAGTCTCATCCATGTCTCCAGACAGAAAGAGCTGACTTGTCACACAGTCACGGATGTTTAACCCCAATGTGGGGCCGTTCAAAAATTATGTAACGCTATTTGTTTCATGGAGGTACGTATGGGGCTTTATTAAACGTTACTAATAAAAAAAATTTCCACATATGATTACATTTTTCGGGATCCCTCATCGTGATTAACACCAGACCCAAACAAAGCCAATGGAAATCTGACGCAGCAAACCCGGACTGGGTATAATCAGCAGAGGCCCACCAGAAAACCAAGATGGCGGCCATATCATTTTGTCTGGGTGTCATGGTGGGTGCAGCCAAGTGACCAATGTGGGTGTGGTCCAGCAGCTGTCAAATCAATGGGTGCACATTTCAAAAATTGACCCCCAACAAGAACTACAACAACAAAACAACAACAACAGCAACGCAGAGCTCTTGTGTACATTCCACATGTTGCAGGTAAATATGAGTAGGTACAATCATAAGAACCAAATTCCTCACAAAGGCAAACAGCAAAATGAGAGAGGAAATTAAATTTGAAAAGATTGAAATCAGACATGATAATTCAGGTATATATTCTCAATGGTGCAATGGTTCGGGCATCTGCTGCTCGTCTGGGTGGTGTAATGGTTAGCGCATCTGCTGCTAGTCTGGGAGGTCATTGGTTGTCAGTGGTTCAAACCTGGGCCAAGTCATAGCAAAGACTTTAAAATGGTATGTGCTCCTTCCTTGATTGATGCTCAGCATTTAAGAGCATGGACAATCCCGTTCCTCCTGAGGAAATGCCCTGCTGAGTGTGGTGAGAAAGGAGGTGCCATTGTTGTGATGTCACTGGTACCCAGAGTACCCGAGGAAGTGATGGCACTTCTCCCAAGCTCAGTGGCTGAGTTTTGTCTTACAGTCTTGTGTTGTGTCATATATTCTCGTCTGTACGTCCATGTGTTGTGTGTGGCAGCTCCACTACGAGGCTCACCTTAGATCATGTTAGAATTTATTGTTTTTTTTAAAGAGTGGCTAAGGGTTGTAGATATTACTGTGAAAGGTAATGTAAAGGTGATCAGGTACTAATAATGTGATTTATTAAATGTACATATCCGTTTTCACCATCACGCAAAGAGGAATAATGATAAAAAAAAAGTAATGTGAGAATGTGAAGAATATTCAAAAGGTACATATTCTACTCAATTAAAGAATGGATGTGTCAGCAAGTCGATGATGAGCAGCAGAACTTTCCAAACCCCCATCATTTACTGGCAAACACCCCAAGCCTGACAGATGTATATGTGCACTGCTTGACCACTACCACTGTATTAGTAGGTTAAAATTGATAGAGTATGTTCGTTACTAAAATCTATCAATGAGGGCACGTGCTTTGGATTAAAAAGGGGAGACGATGAAGGCAAATTACGTTCGATACAATTATCCTTGCAGTTTTGGCATCTGCTTGTTATGCACGTGCTATCAGTCTCCTTGATCCACCTTGCCTTTTACCCATGCCTGGCAGTGCGCTTGCAATCGAGCAGCTCTCATTGCTAATTAGTTCTTCTGGAATCACATGTCACATATTAAGATAACTGACATGCATCCTTGCAAGTGATGACCTTTGAGAATTAATGCCAATTTGTATTTTAACTCAAGGCAACGAAAATCCAATAGGGTGAAGGGGTCCGAATAAGTTATTAGAGCGAATGCACCAAAGAACCGCAACAACATAGCCACATCGCCGGAACAGCATGGCCATATGGCTATAATATACGTAGGTTTTGTTAAAATCTTTAGGTACTCTAACTCATTACTGAGAACTCGTGACTTGGAATTGCATTCAGGCTCAAGCTCTCATGACTTGAACCTCAATTTCAGTTTGGATCTCATGACTCAGACACAGACAACATGTGTTAGGACTTCGGCTTGGATCAGATTATCTGTATTCAACTACATTTACTGTGCAGTCTATCATCGTATAAGTAAGTTGTTGGCAATATATCAGCTGAAACAATACATCTGAATTTTTATTGAATTATATTTAAATTTGCACTCTCCGTAATTTCAACAAAATATGCACAAATCAACAAGCAATGAAGATTACGGTAGTTAGGGTTAGGGTTAGTGTTCGAACTTCAAGACTGCTGTTCACCACCGTCTCAAGTCAACCCCCCATTCAAAGACATGATTTTTTTTCTACCCCTGTTAAACCATCCCCCACCCCTCCCAAAATGTTGCTTATGTATCCATGTTGTCCACCCCTTGTGTTCTCCCCTAACTCTCATCGTTACCTGAATCCTGTGTTGGTCCGTCTCCATCTACCTTCTCCCTCTGCCTCGTTATAGGCATTTCCCCTTTCTCCTGCTGTTCCATTTGTTATGTTGTATCCTGATGTGTCCTGTGTCCTAGCTCATCCATGAGCCTAAACCATGTATATTTAAAATATATATATATATATGAAATACAAATACCTCGTATCATTGATTATCACAAAGTAAAATGACTCGCCACATACCACAGATAATATACAACACCATTCAGTCATTATTTATTGGTATAATGTGGATTATCATGCATTGTATTGTAATTGTACTACATTCTATTTGAATATTTCTTCCAAGCAAAATTATTGTAATCGGTTTATTATAGTGGATGACCTTCTAGTTAAGTTATGTGCACTGTTTGGCTGCGATCACCGTTTCATCACGGAGCAATCCTATCGGCCTGTGCATAATGACATTACATTAGTTTGCAATAATAGTTTTCTGCGTTAATTCGTGTGGGCATTACGTCCTTGAAAAGTGCATCGATGATAGTGCTGTGCTATGTATCAAGTGCTTGTAACTTCGTCCTACGATGTGATGGGTTTAAACTTGTCACACTCGTGTCATTAAATCAAATTATAGTCCATGAAGACGAACGTTAATGCCTCCTGTCCTGTCCACTTTCGGTCTACTCTGTTATGCCTCATTCACACAAGACATGCATGCAAGCTGTGGGTTGTCTGCGCAGATAATTCTTCCGTGAGCTTCTATAATAATTATTCGTTCTTCTATGAGCCTTGTTCTTGTAAAGAATAAATATATACACGGTGTTTCAGAAAGATTGATACAACTTTGACTTCCTGCCATTTCTTTGTTTGTTTTTTTTAAACCTATACCCTTTTCCTTTTCAGGGTTTGATGGTGTTATCCTGTTATTTGTTCCCTGGGATTTCTAGCTCCATAGTTCAACTATGCCATTCACAGAGAAGCAGAAGACAAAAGTGGTAGCTCTGTGGTATGAGACTAAATCATATGCAGACACCCGCCGGAGGTTCTGCCGGGAATACGACCTCAGAACACGTGATGGACCCACAAATTGTGCCATTCAACATATTGTGAAACATTTTGAGCACAAGGGTACAGTGCACAACCAGAGCAAGGGCAACGGTGGCAGGCCAGCATCAGTAACCAAGAGCCAAGCCATCAACGATGCCGTGCGGGATTCTGCAGTGGACAGTCCCAAAAAGTCCCACCGCCGACACTCCCAGGAGCTAGGCATCAAACCAACATTAGTCTGGCGTATCCTCACTTAGGAACGGAAGCTTTTCCCAAACATCATCTCTCTTAGGCATAAACTGAGTCAAGATGACATGAGAAGGAGACTTGACATGTGCAATTGGCTCAGTGACAGGATGGAGTGAAACGCAAAGTGGATCAACCTGATCTGGTTCAGTGATGAAGCCCATTTTCACTTGTACGGTGCCATCAACAACCGCAACAACATTTTCTGGGAGAAGAACCACCTGAGGAGATCACTGAGAGGTACCTGAAAGGGCCTACGGTCACATGGTTCCTCGCCTTCAATGCCAGATGGTGAAGGAACGTGAGGGCCTTACTGGTTTGAGAATGACAACAGCAGGATGGTGACAATCAACGGTGAGCACTACCGGTCCATGCTCCAGAAGTTCCATCATGATCTAGCCCAAAAGGTCACTCCAAACCAGTTCAGCATGACCTGGTTTATGCAGGATGGTGCTACCCCGCACACAGCTCGTGACACCATCACTTTCCTGCGGCAGCAGAAACCGCCTCGTTGCCCTGGGTTACTGCTCATGACTGGGCACCCCATAGCCCAGACTTGAACCCTCTGGACTACTGGTTCTGGGGTGCTGCCAAGGGCTCTGTTTATGCCAACCGCCCTGCCACACTGGATGATCTGAAGCAGAAGGTGTCAGACGACCTCCAGGCAGTGCCACATGAGACCTACAGGAAAGTTGGACAGAACTTTGGAGTCAGGATAAATGCCTGTCTGAACCACGGAGGGGCACATATCGAGAACGTCAATTCCAAGGATTTTGAGTAAATGCCAATTTCAGACCTTGGGCTCTAACTCGAGCAGTGACTTACTTTAATAGCAATCAGTGATATAAAAATACCATGTCACAAGCTTTCAAGAAATGTTTGGTTTATGTTCCTGAGGTTTCCGTTTCTTTGTAAATAAACATTTAAAGTTGCATCACTCTTCTTGAAACACTATATGTATGTATGTAGGTATATTATATATATATATATATATATATATATATATATATATATATATTTATATATACACACACACCCAAGTTGGAAAGGATGTTAAGGACATGTAACTCCAGCGCAACAACTGCTGTGACTAGAACATGAAACATGAAACACGATGTTTAATTTATCTTCATAAACGTTGCTCTGTGCCAGAATGTCTCAAACAGTGATTGTGATTATTTGGCAAACCATGGGCAATTGGAAAGAGAATTCATTATGGTGTGATCTCAGCTGTTTCATGTCACAACTACGTTACTGATATAAAGTAAGAATAAAGATATCCTTGTGCCTGACTTGTGTATCATGTTTGTAAGCTTACAAAATAAAAAAATAAAAAAAGAGATGACATGCACAATAATAGAAGGGAGATGGACCCTCAAGGATCACGAGGTATTCGGACTGTCAGGAGAACAGCTTCAGCAAGTAGTGTATTCCGCAGCTCGTGTCACGTCTTGAAAAGAAGGCTGAATCGACAGCTATTTGTGTCTTGTAAAATATTTGGAGTCATAGATCCTGAGAAGTGAAGTATTCTGGGAAAACCCATAGCAACCGCAAAGATGGAAAAAAAAATACCCTCACAGCATTTGCTTATGTTATTAGCAAGCCAGCTGGGCTTTTAATAACAATTTAATCATAGCATGGTGGTTCTCATCAAATGACCGAGCTTGGTTTCCAGAAGCTTAAAATCCCAATCCTCAATAATGTACTGCTGCCTTCAACTGGATTTGAACCCATAATTCTCTAATTCTTGATGTTTAATAATTCTTGACCAGTCTTCTCACCACTATACCACCAGTGTACCGATAAGTGGTAAATTGTGCTTCAGGGTATACCTCCTATTCTTTGAACTATTGCTACATTACCCTTTGCATTAGATTAGTTCATTAGGCCACAATTAAATTTTTCCTCTGCATTGGCAGTTTGAGCTCCAAGAAACAGATGGGAGCCATAATTAAAACAACTTCGTGAACCGTACCTGTGTGTGTGAAGGGGGCTTGCCTCGGCGCCCGTACACAGCAACGAGTGCAGACTCTGCAAGGTTGGTCTCAAATTTGATTGGTTGAGATGATTCGATCGCAATGCGGAACCGCCAGAACCAGCCAGGTGGCACAGCCTGCTGCACTACATGCATTATGGCAAGCTCCCCGCCGTCAACCACTCCTGCTGGAAAAATTAATCACTTAATAACCCGGCATGCATCCATCTGCAGTACTCACAGCAAAGCACACAATTTCCCAAACCTTACAATATTGCCCTCCAGTGCCCTCACCGCATCACATCCCGCATCAGGTAATCAAATTGTTAGTTGTGCCAAAAACAAATGAGGAATCAGAATGAGAGGACACACCAAGACTTACCTGGTGTAATACTCCCAAAAACCTGGCTATGGTTCAGATGACTGCCGTAGAGCCACTCTGGCAGCCCGTCTGGTGGCCTCGTCTGTTTGACAGCGAGTAACTGCATGCCTGAAAAACAACGAGCAAGAGGAAAGCATTTTCTTGGGAAACCAAGTCGAAGCTCGTGGAAGAGGTAAAACAGAATAGAACAGCTGGAACATGTGGAAAGCAGGGAAACACACCAACAGTATAAAGTAAGAGGGACATGACAGAGGGTCACTTGGATGAAGAACGAGTGAGGAGAAGATTGAAAGCGTAAGGGGAAGGGGAGGAGGACACCTTGCCGATGACATTTTTTCGCATTTTTCAAACCAGTAAAACTACAAACTGATAAAAAGATGGTTTTCTTGTTTTTAAAATGTATCACTGTCTTGGGTGCTCTGCACACCATCTTGTTGGCAAAGGAAAGATTCATGGAATATGGTCGCAAGCGTTCATAATCACTATAACACAAACATCTGATTCATAAAAATGAGAATAATGTGGTGAGAATCGGGCGCGCTTAATAAATCGACTATCAAGGATCAAGCGGTCAATCTTTG
The DNA here is from genome assembly GCA_035128595.1 of Eptatretus atami. Classification (NCBI taxonomy): domain Eukaryota; kingdom Metazoa; phylum Chordata; class Myxini; order Myxiniformes; family Myxinidae; genus Eptatretus; species Eptatretus atami. Next base: position 45,516,841 of record CM068967.1, read on the forward strand.
ACATTTGACATCCAAAAGAAAGATCGAACAATATTATCTCAGAAAAAGTAAAAAGATCCTGAAAATTTACTTCTGATAAAAACGAGCGTCCAGTTGTATTTTTCTGTGTCATAAAATTAAAATAAATTTCGTTTCATGTTGAGATACCAATGTACACAGTAAGTTTAGCTTATTTCTCACAGGAAAAGCAGTATCCCCCCTGACCGGAAAAGCAAGCAAAAGTACCCGTGTCCAGTGACGAGAAAAGTTTCAGTTAATTTATCAATCAAAATGGTTTTATGGACTTTAAAAAGGTTAATTGTTTTGACCTCTGGGTTTCGTTCAGAGCCAAAGCTCTCAACTACTTATCCCACCCACCGTGAAACGGTGGTGCAACATCAGGCGGTAGAGGTTCAAGTTGTCAAAAAGAGGGTAAAATATCCGACTTGCGAAATAAAATTTGGCATCAACATCATTCATGCCTGTTCTCCCATCATTTCAAAGGTGAATGTTGAGCTTTTCAAATGCAGCGTGGGAAGCGGCCACCATAAACGACACACACACACACACACACGTATTCATCCAAATATTCCTTACTGTTTCTCTTACCTTACCACCACAGAATGTACACAGATGTCCACCAGCACATAAATCAATACACAGGCCCTCTATTTATAATGAAGTTCCTGTTCCGTTAAACACTTTCATGACGCACTTCTGGCTGATGAATTAAATAAATAAATAAACTTAAAAAAAAAATCATTTCACACAACTTCCAACGCTACGGGAACCTGTTTCCACGAAAACCAATCAAACGTAAACAAGAGATGACAATGACATCGAAAAACCTTCTTACATGACCGAATCACATGACCGAATCAAACTCTGAGCACAATAAGCCCCTCTCAAACATGATGGAATACATGTTAGCACGAACCACAAAGTCATCCTGAACGGAACAAATTCGAGCAAATCTAATCAGCTGAGATGAAAACACATTGTAGCCGATCTTAAACTGGTACATTAGGAGATGGAAATGTACATACAAGGCAACAGGAAAACTAAAATAGTCAACTTTATGATACACATTTATACTAAAACAATTGTTACCAACTCAAGCACATCCAGATATGTCACTACACCATCATCATTCCCACTCTTATCTACTATTAGGCTTTCTGGATAAATCCTACGAATCAACCGATCAAAAAACTTATAATTATTCACACAAACATCATCAATATAACAACATGTAGAGGACAATATTTTAGCGAAGCTTAACTTCTTCTTCTTCTTCGTCATCAACTTCTGCACAAATGAAAATTCACAATAAACAAGGGAAATGTCCGCGATATGGGGTTACAGTTCCCGCCAATTGGAATCTATCCGAGAAAAGCAGCCATGTGAGTTCCACCCATTGGTTGGACAGTTCGCCTGACTCCACCCACAATTTCTATACTACAGTCGCCATGTTGGTGCTTACCCACCTTCAGCCGTCATATTCACAATCGCCATGCCATCCCTACAAGTTTACCCTTCAGTGTAAAACGACCAAAGTGACATTTAAAAGGATTTTGAGTCGATCTGCATCATGGGCCTTGTGAAGATAGCCCTTGAGATCAAGGCAGCGATCTGTTGCCTTAAACACTGCTCAAATAACTGTGTGGCATTCTCTCGGGCACGGATTTGAACACACAGGTTACGCAGGATCTTGGTATTATTTCCGAATGTTCTATCTCTAAAAATGGTACTGTTGGAAAATAATCAATTTACTTGGAAAAAAAAAATTTTGAAGTTGTAAAACATCTGTTTAATCACAAAAATGCCTTCCAGCAGGACTTGCGGACTTTTATTATCCTCCGATAGCAGGAACCCTTTAAAATAAAGTGTGATGGACGTGCAAGGAGTGCACAAACAACAACCACAGCCACGACGACTGTAACAACAATAACTACTGCATGTTATGAATAATATTTTTCACATGTTTCACTTCATTTTACATCCTCATTGAGACTCACAGATAGGCATACATCTTCTGGACAATATTGGGCCGTGCAAGAGTGAGTGAGTCCATCCGGGACAGCGAAACATCCCTTCCACCCCTCTCTCCCTATACGAAGCCGTGCCTCCTGTGAGTAATTAGTGAGTAGCGGCTTCTTCCCTCCCTCCAGCCTCTCCAGTGTGTGTGTGTGTGTGGTGTGTGTGTGTGTGTGTGTGTGTGTTTGTGTGTGTGTGTGTGTGTGTGTGTGTGTGTGGTGTGTGTTGTGTGCGTGCCACTGTAGGGGGGTGATGCAATCACCCTATGGGTAATGTGCTCGTACCTTTTATTTGTTGAAATATTTTCCCACAAAAAGATGCAAGTGTTAAGGCCTAGGTCACATTTGCCACGGGGCCGTGGGGTCTCCAAAATCTACGGCCACTAGCATTATACGGGGCCGCAGTATTTCCACGGTCACACAATGTTGCAGTCACACATGTTTTTATTTTTCGGGGAGCCGCACGGCGTATTTATAAATCGTGGAGACCGAAAACGTGGGTGCCGTACGGTCTTTGATTTGATGTCGCACGGTGACATTAGGGCGTCGCTGCGGCGGCCATAGAATTTTCAAGGCAGACGCAAGGTGCCCGCAAGGCGACCGAGGGGGGCCTAAGGCGAAGTGCGGCCAGACGGACGGTAACGAGTGGGTATATATACCAGTTCTTTTTTTACTGAAATAAAAATATACCAGTATATATAACTGAATATACTATAACTATAATATACGTGGTGCCCCCAGAATCCGAATGCCCCATTGTTTGAACAAATTGGAATCCGAACAATTTTTCGAGAAAATTTTGCCTAAAAACCTAATACATTTTAAAAACCGAACACAACGTGGCGTTCATGTTTGTTCACGTGTCTCCCCACCTGTTCGAGCGCATCTTCGCGCTTTGTTCATTCAGTTCATCGGTGGAAGTCCTCGTGAAAGCATCTCTCGTGTGTCGATCGATACTTTAGGCCTCAGTCACATTTGCTCTACGGCGAGGATACGGCGGCCGTACGCCCTCTGAATTGACAGAAAGTGCGGCGGCCGCAGAGAAACTGAGTGGCCTCAGGGTGGCCTACGCTGTATGGCTATATTTTACAGGCCGTAAGGTCGCCGTGGAATTATAACGCGGAGTTTATAACTTTTTTCATTTCTACGTTCGCCGTAGAAATTCGACAAGCCGAAAAAAAAAAACTGGTAAAAAAAGAAAAGAAAAAAAATTAACCCATTCGTTACCGTCCGTCTGGCCGCACGTTCGGCTTAGGGTCTCCCTGCGGTCGCCTTGCGGTCGCCTTGTGTCTGCCTTGAAAATTCTATGGCCGCTGCAGGAACGCCCTAAGGTCACCGTGCGACATCAAATCAAAGACTGTATGGCACCCCCGTTTTCGGTCTCCACAATTCATAAATACGCCGTGCAGCTCCCCGAAAAATAAAAACATGTGTGACTGCTACATTGTGTGACCGTGGAAATACTGCGGCCGCTGTATAATTGCTAGTGCCCGTACATTTGTAGACCCTCCGGCCGCCGAGCCAAATGTGACTTAGGCCTTACTCGTGTTTTCACCTTCATTTGTGATGTTTGTTTTTTTAATCATCTTGTGTTTTAATTAATAACAAAAAAGCAATCCGATCACGTGGTGTGCGGACTGTCGGGCAAGGATTGAATTTCACAGCAAAACCGGTTGTAATTTGGAATATCCATGATTACGTCAGCCGCATGCGTTTGATGAAAGTGATTGTGGTTCTGCGGGCATCGTGTTTGATGAGCTGCCCTGGGGCAGCGCTCTCGCAGAGTGCGCGAGCGATCGGAACCCAGGCCGGAGCTCGAGCCTGTGTGGACTTTGGATGTGGTGATTGTACCAGTTTACAACAATACACCGCCACCGAAGGTCATTTACTCATCTTATTTTACCTTAAACATGGGGAATTTCAGTTTAAAGTGTCTTGAAAGTGGGTTTTCTTTGGGTCGAATGAATTAATTCACTCCATTATTTCTTATTGGGAAAATATTTTTGGAATCCGAACTTTTTGCAATCCGAACAGCCTCCTGGAACGAATTAAATTGGGATTCTGGGGCACCACGGAATAGGCAAACACCTATACTCCGATCTCTAGCGGTAGCGCACGGTGGACGCACGGTCGACGCAGACTGCCACGGAGGCCGTACGTAGGTGCACAGCGGGCGTAGGGGAACCGTGCGTCGACCCTGCGCTGCCCGCAGGTAGTCACACAGACCGCAAGGCACCGTACGGCGACCGTGGAAATAGTGCGGCCGCCGTAATTTTTGGGGGGTTGGGAAAATTCATTTTTTCATTGAGAAGAGCTTACGGCAGCCGCACGAATAACGCAAGCCCACCGTACGCCCTACGTACGGTCGACGTGGAACACATCTACATCATAGCTTGGCTTGTCGAATTGCTACGGCGAACGTAGAAATGAAAAAAAGTTATAACTCCGTGCTATAATTCCACGGCGCCCCTACGGCCTGTAAAATATAGCCAAACGGCGTAGAGCCTCCCTGAGGCCACCTCAGTTTCTCTTGCGGCCGCCGCACGTTTCTGTCAATTCAGAGGGCGTACGGCCGCCGTAGAGCAAATGTGACCTAGGCCTAAGCACAATAAAATTAACAGCATGTTTAAATATTTGTTGGTCAAACAATTAAAACCCTTTTTCTCTTTTTTACAACCTGATACATAAAAACTTATTATATAAGAGTTTAAAACTATCAACTAAAGAGCTCATGGAACAAGATATCCCATGCAGTATTCAAATGTATACAGGAAGGCCTTGAATAAAAAAGAGTTATGAAGAACATAAAATAAAGCATTATTACCTCCACCCACCTCAGGTGGACGGAGGTTATGTTTTTCACCTCTGTCTGTCTCTGTCTGTTTGTTTGTTTGTTTGTTTGTTTGTTTGTGAACAAAATATCTCAAAAGGTTGTGGACGGGTTTGGACGAAACTTGTTGGACGAAACTTGGCGGGCAGGTTGGGTATGTAACGAGGAAGAATTGACTTGATTTTGGTGAAAATCTGAATCCGGATTCGTATCCGAGAATTTTTAAAGTGAATCTTCACCATGGTTCGGTGAGAAGAACAAGCCAATTAAATTTTAGTTCAGGTCCGAATTCAGATCCGGCCCATCAGTGAAATGTAAACTAATCAGCTTGGTGGAGGTAGGCGCTCTACCGAGTGCCCTTCTAGTTTTTCTGTGTTAAGAACATAAAATAAAGTATATTTTGAGATATTATTTTTTATTATTATTATTATAATTTCATACGTGGCCTGTGGCTGCTGGTTGCATCATTGCTGGAAGCACTACCAAACACTTAGAGGAACGAGAAATCCAGAATGGTATGAAGGAAGGTGTGTTGGAATTTCCCAGCATGAACAATAACAATGGTCAAGTAAAAATGGGCCTTTTGTTTCTCGTTTGCAATTTCACCTGAGGGCAGTCTGCATTTTTTTGGACTTTTGGGTCCCGCTGTGCTTTCCGTTCCACTCTCTTCCGTCCAAAGTTTCTTAAAGAGGAATGAAATGAGGGATGCTGCTGAACCATAATTTTGGGTCTGAAGTTTTAAATCTCCTCATAAAGCAAACCAAAACATTGAGCTTATACTGATGTCTGACCATCAGTTGGAATTCCCAGTCACTCAACTCTGGACATGTTGCTGCCCCTTTCTCAGCAATTGTTGGAGGTGCTAACCTCAAATAAGAGGTCAGAACCGTTTCCATGGACATACATCAGACATTTGACACATTCCGGCATCCTACTTTGCTTGCCAAGCTCTCTGCCTGTGGCATACAAGGCCACCTTCTTACTGGACTTTCTGACTTCATCCACTTGTGCAGTCAATGCATTACCAATGGCACCATCTCCTCTCTTCTCTCAGTGGAGCCTGGAGTGCACCGAGGCAGTGTTGGACACGGTCTTGTTCCACATCTACATAAAAAAACTTATCTGATGCTCTGGAAAACTCTTTCTTCCCTTTGCCAGATGACTATATTGTATCACACAGTATCCCAACCTGATGGCATGCAGAGACCAGCTCCATCACTCTCGGCTGATCTGGGATTGATTTTGGGTTGTTCTGTTAAATGGAACATATGGAATGAAGAACTAATCTTGCAGGTGGAGGCTAATGTCGATTTTGCTCCAACAAACAGTTAACATCTGAAACATCAGCTTCGCCTTGCTTCCTATGGTGGTTAGCATATCACAAGCAATGTCCTCTTGATTTGCACAGTGGTTATCATACTGCAATCAATGTCCTGTTGATTTCATTAATTGATAACTGGAACATGTCTTAACAACATCGCAAATCTCACAATCGTCGAATGAGCCCACCTATTATATTTCCATGTGCACCAAAAGAAGAGGTAAAACCCCTGAACTTCTCGGTATCACCATCAAAATGATCTCTCTTGAGATGACCACATAGCAATGCTCACCTTCAAAACCAGCCACAGACTCGGCATCATCTGACATTCAACGAAATTCCTTGAGAAATTAAAACGACTCACAGCCTTTATCCGTAGTTTAATGGAGTACTGCACTACCCTTTGGGCTGATTCCCCAGCATCACATCTGTTTCTCCCAGATTATGTGGAACCTAAACCTCTCAACATTATTGGCACCTCCAGCAATGAAGCCAAAGAATGAGGTCTGTTGCTCTCACACAGGGTTCGTACCCTTTTTGACCATCTGAAATTTCCTGACTTTTTCCATGACCATTGCCAGATTTTCCATGACCTCTCCCAGGCATATTTTACAGAGAACTACGTTTCAAAAAACTAAAGAACAACTTATTTAGCAATATGCAGATAATCAACATTTAAAAAGCAAAATTAAAACGTGCAAAACCACATTTAAACTCCAGCCCCGAAGGTGAAGGTTATGTTTCACCCCTTTTGTCTGTTTGTCTGTTTGTTTTGTTACTTACGAAATCTAAATATTTCGTAAGTAATTTGATGACTTCCGTCCTCTGTTTGTGTGTTGTTTACTTACGAAATCTAAAGATTTCGTAAGTATATTGATGACTACCGTTTTCTGTTGTTACTTACGAAATCTAAAGATTTCGTAAGTATATTGATGACTACCGTTTCTGTTTATTACTTACGAAATCTAAAGATTTCGTAAGTATATTGATGACTACCGTTTCTCTTTGTTTGTTTTGTTTGTTTGTATGTTTTGTTTGTTTGTAGGCACGATAACTCGAGAACGGAAGAAGCTACCAATGTCAAATTACACCAAGTGATTCAGGAGGGTGATGGCTAGTGCTGATTAGATTTTGGTCAAAATCGGTCAAAGGTCAGGTCACGGTGAGGTCAAACATTCGATTTTTGATGGTTTGGTACAGATAACTCGAGAACGGAAGAAGCTACAATGTCAAATTACACCACGTGATTCAGGAGGGTGATGGCTAGTGCTGATTAGATTTTGGTCAAAATCGGTCAAAGGTCAGGTCACGGTGAGGTCAAACATTCGATTTTTGATGGTTTGGTACAGAATCATCGTAGAAACTTCTGGTTTGCGTCGCTCATTCTCTAGAGACAGCTTTTTTAGACACGGTCAGAGGTCAAGTTGACGATTTCGTAAGTACCAGTCTATGACTGCTTGTTTGTTTGTTTGTTTGTTTGTTTGTAGGCAAGATAACTCGAGAACGGAAGAAGCTACCAATGTCAAATTACACCACGTGATTCAGGAGGGTGATGGCTAGTGCTGATTAGATTTTGGTCAAAATCGGTCAAAGGTCAAGGACAGTGAGGTCAAACATCCAAAAAATGATAATGAACGGAAGAACTGCAAACTCCAAGTGATCGGCAGGATTACACGTGATTCAGGAGGTGATGGCTAGTGCTGATTAGATTTTGGTCAAAATCGGTCAACGGTCAAGGTCACGGTGAGGTCAACTTCGATTTTTGATGGTTTGGTACAGAATCATCGTAGAATTACTCGGTTTGCGCGCTACCTTCTCTAGAGACAGCTTTTATTAGACAAGGTCAGAGGTCAAGTTGACGATTTCGTAAGTACCAGTCTAGACTGCTTGTTTTTTGTTTGTTTGTGTGTTGTTTGTGTGTGTGTTTGTGTGTTTGTTTGTAGGCACGAAACTCGAGAACGGAAGAAGCTACCAACGTCAAATTACACCACGTGATTCAGGAGGGTGATGGCTAGCGCTGATTAGATTTTGGTCAAAATCGGTCAAAGGTCAAGGTCACAGTGAGGAAACCATTCGATTTGTGATGGTTTGGTACAGAATCATCGTAGAAACTTCTGGTTTGCGTCGCTACCTTCTCTAGAGACAGCTTTTATTAGACAAAGTCAGAGGGCATGTTGACGATTTCGTAAGTACCAGTCTATGACTGTTTGTTTGTTTGTTACTTACGAAATCTAAAGATTTGTAAGTATATTGATGACTACCGTTTCTGTTTGTTTGTTACTTACGAAATCTTTGACTTCCGTTCTCTTGTTTGTTTGTTTGTTTGTTTGTATGTTTGTTTGTTTGTTTGTTTGTTTGTTTGTAGGCATGATAACTCGAGAAACGGAAGAAGCTACCAATGTCAAATTACATCACATAATTCAGGAGGGTGATGGCTAGCGCTGATTAGATTTGGTCAAAATCGGTCAAAGGTCAAGGTCACAGTGAGGTCAACCATAATCCGTAAATTAACAATGGAGAATGGAGTATTTTGCTTCGCTCGACGTTACGAGTTCGTTTTAACTTCGATTTTAATTTTGTCTTCGGTTTTTGCGATCGCTTCGGATGCTTAAAACTCGGTTGTCGAATTCTGGTAAAAATCGGATGTTTTGGAGACGTTTTAAGATTGAATAAAAAATATTTCACTCGAAGCGTCAAGGGTCGTCCATGATGCAGTGCGCTCGAGCAGACGTCAGGGTCGTCCCATGATGCAGTGCGCTCGAGCAGACGCGTCGTTGAGTCACGTTAAGGTTTTCCGTGTGCGCGGTGACGGTTTTTTTCAATAAAGATGGTGTTTAAAATCATTTTTATCCCAATAAAGGTTATCATCGCATGCCGACTCGCTGAGCCGTCGGATTATGTAAAGATTGTTGGTGGATGGCCGAATATTACGGTTTTGTGACTTTGATAAAATAATATTAAATAATTGCGTGGAGAAATGCCGATTTTTGCTTTGCTCGACGTTGCGAGTTCATTTTAACTTCGATTTTAATTTTGTCTTCGTTTTTGCGATCGCTTGGCGCTTAAAACTCGGTTGTCGAAATTCTGGTAAAAATCGGATGTTTTATGAGATTTATGTCGGGTGTCGTATCTGAGGTATTATGCCTGAAGATTATGCTAATGAGGGGGATTGTAAGACACAGCATTACGCGCTCGTTTGCGTCGCTACCTTCTCTCGAGACAGCTTTTATTAGACAAGGTCAGAGGTCGAGTTGACGATTTCGTAAGTACCAGTCTATGACTGCTTGTTACTTACGAAATCTAAAGATTTCGTAAGTATATTGATGACTTCCGTTTCTGTTTGTTAGTATGTTTGTTTGTTTGTTTGTTTGTTTGTTTGTAGGCACGATACTCGAGAACGGAAGAGCTACCAATGTCAAATACACACGTGATTCAGGAGGGTGATGGCTAGTGCTGATTAGATTTTGGTCAAAATCGGTCAACGGTCAAGGTCACGGTGAGGTCAAACATTCGATTTTTGATGGTTTGGTACAGATAACTCGAGAACGGAAGAAGCTACCAATGTCAAATTACACCACGTGATTCAGGAGGGAGATGTAGGGCTGATTAGATTTTGGTCAAAATCGGTCAAAGGTCAAGGTCATAGTGAGGTCAAACATTCGATTTTTGATGGTTTGGTACAGAATCATCGTGAAAACTCTTGGTTTGCGTCGCTACCTTCTCTAGAGACAGCTTTTATTAGACAAGGTCAGAGGTCAAGTTGACGATTTCGTAAGTACCAGTCTATGACTGCTTGTTACTTACGAAATCTAAAGATTTCGTAAGTATATTGATGACTTCCGTTTCTGTTTGTTTGTTTGTTTGTTTGTTTGTTTGTTTGTTTGTAGGCACGATAACTCGAGACGGAAGAAGCTACAATGTCAATTACATCACGTGATTCAGGAGGTGATGGCAAGTGCTGATTAGATTTTGGTCAAAATCGGTCAAAGGTCAAGGTCACAGTGAGGTCAAATATTCGATTTTTGATGGTTTGGTCACGATAACTCGAGAACGGAAGAAGCTACCAATGTCAAATTACACCACGATTCAGGAGGGTGATGGCTAGTGCTGATTTGATTTTGGTCAAAATCGGTCAACGGTCAAGGTCACGGTGAGGTCAAACATTCGATTTTTTATGGTTTGGTACAGAATCATCGTAGAAACTTCTGGTTTGCGTCGCTACCTTCTCTAAGACAGCTTTTATTAGACAAGGTCAGAGGTCAAGTTGACGATTTCGTAAGTACCAGTCTATGACTGCTTGTTTGTGTGTTTGTTTGTTTGTTTGTTTGTAGGCATGTAACTCGAGAACGGAAGAAGCTACCAATGTCAAATTACACCACGTGATTCAGGAGGGTGATGGCTAGCGCTGATTAGATTTTGGTCAAAATCGGTCAAAGGTCAAGGCACAGTGAGGTCAAACATTCGATTTTTGATGGTTTGGTACAGAATCATCGTAGAAACTTCTGGTTTGCGTCGCTACCTTCTCTAGAGACAGCTTTTATTAGACAAGGTCAGAGGTCAAGTTGACGATTTCGTAAGTACAAGTCCTATGACTGCTTGTTTGTTTGTTTGTTTGTGTGCAGGATATCTCACAAAGTTGTGGATGCATCCAGATGAAATTTTGTGGACAGGTTGTGTGACAAGGACGAACTGATTAGATTTTGGTGAAGATCCGGATCCGGATCCGACTACTATAATTTTTTAAGTGATTCTTCACCATTGAGAAATAGGGCCAAAAACGATATATAACATAATATTTCAAAAATGTATTGGGCCAGATATGATCTCGTGGATCAGGCATTACATGGTGGAGCTGCGGTGGGCACAGTAAGTAGCTACAGCAGCAGTAAGGAAAAACATAATTTCGTGATAAAACCTACACACGATAAAGCAAACCAAGAACGTCTCACCTGCAAAATAGGCCACGAGCACCGCAAGCAACACTGCAAGAGTAGCCGCGAACACGGCCGCACACTTCCACCCACATGGCCTGTCCACCTTTCCCAGCGGCAGCACACCATGCACAAATGTGCGGGGCATGCGGGCTAGCCGTGGCGACCCAGGTCGTGGGGGCGAATATGGCGACGCCGAACCGTGCATGTGCGGGATGTGTCCGATCGGCGTTAATGTCGTGGACCGTCCACCGGTGCTGGGACGGAATGGAAGGATGAGCTGTGATGCAGGGTTGAAAGGGGGTTGACTAAAGAGAAAGGAGGGCAAAGGATTTAAAAAGGAAAATGAAAAAAGTCTTTACAGAAAACGATTTGTCAAAATTAAGTGTGTTCATCACAACCATCATTAGTTAGTGTTGTCAGTAAAATAATCGACATTTTAATGTACAGCAGGATAAGTTGAAGAAATATTCACCTCTTGTGTTGTCGAGGTGTAGAGGTTGAAGGAACCACTTGACTTTCAGGTGCTTCTACTTCTTCCCGAATTGAAGGACCTGGCAAACGGGCTACTAGTTCCGCATATGGAGTTCCAGGTGCGACAGGCGGCAGTGGGTAAAGATGTGGACTGTGCGAATGCACAAGGAACATGTGATCTGGATGGCGATGGAAGGGTTGAGGTTGAAGGGTAAGGTGCAAAAATAAGGTGATAAAGAATGTGAGATACTGGTGACAGAGTTCACAAATATCCTGTGGAAAGCTTTGAATACCTGAAGGCTTGGAATACCACATGAATCACAAGAATGAAGACCATTAAGTTATGAAATCAAGGATATATTCAGAAACACAAGGAAATATGGGCAGAGGTGAAGAACATTTGGCACATCATTCTTGTACTTTATCCACACCATATTAATTTAATCTATCGATACATTCATAGTCTATGATACAAACCAAATTTGGCCTATTTACACTAGAACAACCCTCAATCACGCAGCTGTGTTCTTCCCAGCCCATGTGATCACCTGAAACGTGATAAAGATATAGATGTAATTGCTTTGCACTCAAGCCTCATAAATGCTATCCATGTGGAGAACCTCTCTCTCATGCTACTCCTCAACTCCTTCCCCTCTATTTATCTCTCTCTCTCTCTTTCTCCTCTCCTCTCTCTCTCTCTCTCTCTCTCTCTCTCTCTCTCTCTCTCTCTAACTCCAACTACTGCCCACTTTGTCCTTTCTCCTCCCCTACATTCTCCTCTCTTCCCCCCCCCCACCCAATCCACCAACATGCAGTGAACTGTATTTATTATAATCATCTCATGTAATTTTACACTTCCGACAAAAATCTTGTTTTTATTTTGATTGCTTGGTGTTCATTTCAAAACCCTAATAGTGGGGCAGATTAAGTCAGTATCCCACAAGAATCTTTCCAGTGATGGTACAAGCTCCAAATTTGGTATACATGTGCTCCAGGACCCATTCTCTCAGAAAAGTACGTTAACACGTTGAAAAACAAGATGGCCGCCATTTTTCAAGATGGCCGTCTCATAAAATAGGAAAAAGGGTTCTCAGTGCTAAACGTCTATAAATAGGAACATGCTATTGATCCAAATGTTAAATAGATTGTATTTTGACTGGAGAAATATATTTTGGCACTAATATTCCAAAATGGTTACCAGTTTTCAAGATGGCGGCCATTGCATGACTTAAAATCAGATACTTTGTAGCTTGTCTTACAAAATTATCACAATATTGCTGGGCAACATCTGTGATCATGTATTGAGGTGATGCGGTCAAGCTCTATTACATTATGTGAATAAGAGTGATGTTAAAGCACAACCAGGGCACACTGGTGACATCATTGCTGTGAGACTCAGCATGGGGTTCAGTGTCGGCTTATAGTGTACTACTTGTAGCTGGAGTTTACTAACCTAAACTGTAGTTTGTAGTATACTTGAGTGTCCCAAATGCTATCTAATAAGCCCCTGTATATATTTCAGCTAGAAGTATAGCTAGTTGTAGATTACACTATTAGATTAGCCGTGCCTGAATTGACAGGATGTGCCAGCGCGGGAGAGCCGAGCCAAGGGTAACGGGGCTTCAGTTACCCGGAAGGTGTACAGATCGCAGGGGACTTAAATGGCACTGGATGAACGATCGGGCTAGGTGTAGGGCATTTGTATGTATGAACCTAGTTGTATCCCATATCTCAATGTGCTTATGTATTTTGTACGGTTAGGTGGTAAAAGGATAAACCCTCGGCCTTAACCTGTTCAATATGTCCACTAATAATCCGTTGAGTTGTACTCCTAAAACTGACTGGAGGAAGTGTTGCCTCTGTCAGACTGATACAAAAGAAGAGTTGAAGTCTCCCCAACCCGTTATGAGTGTAGTTCTGATGGTTATTCCATGATAGCAAAAAACCTACCACAATTTCAGGCAATCCACCAGTTACCGATCAGGTTAGACCATCCAGATTGGATGAAGGAGGTGGTATTGAGGATACACTGAGGCGAAATAGTGCAAGTACCACCAAAATTGTCGCAAAATGTTTGACAGCTATAAACTTGAGCGTGCCACTAAAAGAGCAGCTGAAATTCAAAATGATCCAGGAGAAGGGCACTCAAAAATGCAAAGAACTAGCATGGAAGTGCAACGGTGTTTCCTATGTGAAAAGATACAACCAAAGTCAAAGTTGCGACAAGCCATGACCATGCAGCTAAATGAGAGGCTTAATGAATGTGCTCGCAATCTTAATGATGGCAAGCTTTTGGCTGTCTTGAGCGGTGGAGATGTGGTTGCCCTGGAACTGAAATACCACTACTCTTGCTTAACAGCTCTGTATCATAGAGAGAGGGCACAAATTGCAGCCAAGAACAAAGAAAAAGTCCAGTCATCCAAGAAAAGGAAGTCTTCCCTTTGGTGTTCTCTGAACTTCTTACCTATGTCATTGAGACAAGAAACAGCAGTGATGGGCCTGTTTCGTTTCGACTTGCTAACTTGGTGAGTCTTTACAAGGAAGACTGAACAATTTGGAACAGATATACCTGATGTGAACTCTACCAGACTGAAAGAAAAGCTTTTGCAGAGATACCTGCGTTGGAAACCTACAAGGATGGACGTGATGTTTATCTGGCATTCAAGAAGGATGTAGGTCCTGTCATGTCAGAAGCATCAACCGACTCTGATGCCATCATTCTCGCCAAAGCTGCCGAGATATTGCGTAGGCACATGCTTGATCACAAATGTAAATATGAGGGCAATCTTCATGAGACTTCAGTATACGATTCATTACCTCCAGCTTTGCTCCAATTTGTCTGCATGATTGAGCATGGAGCAGACATAAAGTCTCAACTGAGGTTTGGAGCAACTACAACTGACCTGGCTATGGCTCAGCTCCTTCAATACAACTACTTTGCCAAATACAAAGAAGGTGCTGCCACACACAGGAATTCCAGAGACAAGAGAACCCCATTTCCGGTCTACATAGGGATGTCTGTTCATGCTAAGACAAGAAAGAGACACCTAGTAGAAATGCTCCATGACCATGGTCTCAGTATTCCATATGATCGAGTACTCGACATATCACTCAGCTGGGAGATGCAGCTGTAGCCAGATATGTAGAGGAAGGTGTGGTTTGTCCTCCCAAACTGAGGAAAGGTCTTTTCAGCACATCTGCGATGGATAACATCGACCATAATCCCTCTTCCACAACGGCGACCACATCATTCCATGGAAACAGCATATCCATCTTTCAACATACAACATCAGGAAATCAAGGAGAAATACGGGAACCAATTCTAATTAAGAATACCAAAGTAAAGAAATCCCAGAAATCCCCGACTCATATACAAATGTCTATCCTGCGTTCTTCACAACAAAGAACCCTTCTCCTCCCAAAGGCAAAGTTACATATGAATCAGTGTTTTTTTGTCAGTGTTTTTGCTACCCTCCAAGACGCAGCATGGAAATGCTGTGGGTTGAATTTGGCCAGGGTCAGTTCATTAAGTGGTTGCCAATTCATGACATGGTGGCGAATCTTGGCCCAGACAAATCCAGTGGCTGCTGTTCTTTCACGCCTTCACTGGCTGTGATATTCTGTCAGCTTTTCACGGAAAAGGCAAAAAAGCTGCATGGCAGGCATGGGAGGTTTACCCTCAAGTGACTCCCGTCTTCAAGAAGTTAAGTCAGTACCCACCAGTCGTGGAAAATGCAGACTAAACGTCCTTGAGAAGTTTGTCATCACCATGTATGACAAGAACAGCACTATGGACAAAGTTGATGAGGCAAGACTGGACTTGTTCGCTCGGAAGCAAAGGTCTTATGATGCCATTCCACCGACAAGCGCAGCTCTCATACAGCATGTCAAACGGTCTGCCTACCAAGCAGGCTGCATATGGGGCCAGGCAACAGTGTGCAAAATGCAAACTGAAAGCCCTGCTAACTGGGGGTGCAGAAAGATGGTGAGGTCTGGCAAGTCTTTTGGACGACCCTTCCACCCATTGCCCAGAGTTGTCAGCAGTTAACAAAATGTGGCTGCAAGACGGAATGCGAGGGCGGTGTAAATGCTATCGCTTCAGTCTCAAGTGTACACAGTTGTGTGCATGCAAATGTGAGGACTAAATGATTGACTAATCCACCACGTGAATCAAAAGATAATAATTTCCTGCTGTATATGCTATATTATTCTTCATTTTTTCTTTTTGCAAAATGTAGCGCTAAAAGAGCCTGTCGTCATTTAATTCCGGCCATATCATCTTAGTTTTCAATAATTACGATTTTGTAAGTGCAGAAATGGATTTTTCTTACTCAAAAACATATATTTCGATGCATAGAACGTTAAAATAGCATTATTCCATCAAAATTTAGCTCAAACACAGATTCAAACCACTTCAAATGGCGGGCATCTTGAAAAATGGCGGCCATTTTGTTTTTCAACGTGGGTAACGTACTTTTCTGAGAGAATGGGTCCTGGAGCACATGTATACCAAATTTGGTGCTTGTACCACCAAGTGAAAGATTATTTCAGTAATCTGCTGCACTAAAACATTGTAGTTTCGGAAATCTGAAGTTTTGCACTTTCTCTCATACACTTTCTCATAGGGTCATATAACAGGATTATTTCCGCTTTCATAACATTTTGAGTCCGGCACAAAACGAGTACAATGTCCTTGTGCCATGACGGTGTTAGCTCCTAAATAACTGCAATAGCAAAATGTACATTATTTGATATTGCATAACCCACTGAAAAAATCATTGAAAAATAGACACAATGGCTTCCGCAATGGTTCAGGATTTGTTCTACGTGTCGGTTGAATCTGCAGCTGCTCGTTCCACCTCATCAGAGCTGTTTTCTGAACTGGATCCGTCGTGTTTTTCTGTTTTATTTTCTTCCCCGTGTGAGAAAAACTTGTTTGTGTTCCCGTCAAATTTTCCGTGTTAAATCATACCCTGTTGTGTGCTGTGTTGTCAAATTTGTTTACGTGGTGCTCAAGGCCTACTCCGCAGATAGTGTGCAAATTCTGTCTCTGTTATGATGCAGTGTTCCTCATTCCGTTTATTCTTTTTTCCCCCCACTTCATATTGTCCTTTTTGCCTCCTCAAAGTTATCCTGTTTTCCCCTCCTCCCTTCAAAAACAAAAAAAACTTTCTTCACTCCAAAACTATCTAAATCTGTCTAAGCTTCATTCTGCCTCTATTTCCTGCACTCCATTCTTTATCTTTCCCTTTTCTCAATGTCTCCAAACTGAATCTTCATTGAATGAAATGCTTCTTCCTTTGAAAGCTTTTAAAAACATTTTGAAATGCTTCACTTTCGTTTTTCTCCATCATGACTACCCCAAATGTGATTCTTCTTCAAGACCTACCCCTCTTTTTCTTCTTCTTCTCCCTCAAAGATATAATTTTCCAAACCTGTCTCTCACCTAAGAGCTTGGACCAGTAACCCTCCTGCTGTAACTAGAGCACCACCCTTCTCGTGCGGTCGACAAATATTATTTCTACCCATCCCACGATCTTTGCCTCTGTGTGTCCAGTTTGGGAATGTTGAGAAATCCAGTCCAAAGAGGTTGCTCATGACAATGAAATCCCTTTCAAGTGCTTTAATAGGGTCAATCCCCTCCATGTCACCACCATCCCCCACATCTCCAACAAGCCCGAGTCCTTCCAACCCCACCCCTCCTTCATGCCCCCCTTCTTTAGCATCCACAGCATCCACTTCATGTCCCATCTTTCTATCCCATCACCCCCACCCCCTCAAAGTTTCACCCTCACCCTTCTCCACCCACTCAAAGCCTCCCCCTCATGCTGCCCCTACAAAACAACCTCCCCCCACCCCCCTTTCCTACACCCTTCCAATGCCTTCTCCTTTGCCCCTAACTGTAAGGAC
Organism: Eptatretus atami; assembly: GCA_035128595.1. Taxonomy (NCBI): domain Eukaryota; kingdom Metazoa; phylum Chordata; class Myxini; order Myxiniformes; family Myxinidae; genus Eptatretus; species Eptatretus atami. Next base: position 45,534,322 of record CM068967.1, read on the forward strand.
CTCAAACATGCGAGATCTCCACTCCAACCTGACAGTTCCCTAAATCCAGGCTGCTGCCGATAAACCAAACATCAACTGTTTAACAACATTCCTTCCACATCCATGACTCCTCAGTGTCTCTTCCCAGCTATTGTCTCCTCCAATTTGATAAGCTTGAACCCTGCCCTGGTGGCAGAGTTGCACTTTACATTAAGAACTCAATTTCTCACTGCCCTTGCACTGATCACTGACACCCCCAAACCCCAAGAGTACCTTTGGCTGCGACATCCCCTCCGCTCCCACCTATTGGTTGTCTCTGTGTTATACCGTCCTCCAAACAGTGACTCCATCCATCTACATCTCTCTCTCTCTTAGACAACATGGACAAACCTTTAAGCACTCATCCCAACTCTCTATTTCTCATATTGTATGTGGTGATTTTAATTGTCACCATGCCAATTGTCTGGGTGTTGGCACTTCTATGGCACTTCCAGTCATGGCACTTCTATGATATTCCAACACCTCCAACCACCAACCATGGCATAACACAAAGCAAAGGACTTCTATGACTTCATCAGACTGATTCAATCTGTGAACTTTCTGACCCAGATTTCTCCCAATGGTAAATCCTGATCCCTTCTGGACCTTCTAGACTTGATAATGACAACTTCCCCACAAATATATACTGCTCTTCCTATGCTCCAGTTGGTTCATCTGATCATATCCTTGTGAGAGTCAACATCTCTGTCTATTCTCAGAGAGCCGCCTCAATGCCAGCGAGCCTGGCAGTTCACTCAGGCAGATTGGCAGGGACTGCAAGCAGTCATTTATCTTCTGGACTGGTATCCTATATCTAATAGCTCTTATATTAGCTCAGCCTTGGAATTCTTCCAAAGAAACTTGCTCCTTCTTATGCACGGATCCATCCCATCTCATTTGCAGTTATCCTACCCTTCTTCCCACCAATGGTATACTGAATCCTGTGATGAGGCAGTTGCTTTGATACAACTTGCCTTCTCTTCCTGGAAAGCAAACCCCACCAACGGATAATTCCACAAAGCTCACAACAAGTGTGTGTCCCCTCTCAGGAGAGCCAGAAAAAAACAACATCTGTCCAACTTGAAGATTAAACTCTCAAACCACTCTCTCTCCTCTAAAACCTGGTGGCCCCTTGCTAAGACTGTCTCTGGAGTAGGCTCCCCCTCTATCCCTTCCCTCTCTTCAAATGGCACCACAGCCAACTATTCTCGTGAGAAGGCCAAGTGCCTCAATTCAGTGAATGCTTATCGCTTTCTCTACCCAACATACCCAGTCACACACAACTGCTCCTGGAGTCTGTCTACCTTGCACCTGAGAATGTGAAGACATTTATGGTGACCTTCAACTCTGATTCTGCAACTGGGCTGGACAGCATAAGATCAACTGTCCTGAAAACCTCTTTAGCTGTTCATGCACATCCTCTTTCTGCTCTCTTTTCATCCCATCAATTACCATAGGAAGTCCGCCCACATCTTAACATTACATAAAAAGTGCAAAAATATATCCCCTGAACTACAAACCTATTGGCTTACTTCTAATCATCAGCAAGGTCAAATAATCCATCATCGCAGTTGACATAAAATCATTCCTTTTCTCCAACGGCCTCATCTCATATCATGAAGTCAGATTCAGAACAGGTCATCTTACCTTTTATGTGCTGCTGCTGCTACTCTCCCGAAAATGGATGGAGTCCTCAATATGAGGCGAGATCAGGACCATCTCTCTAGATATATCTTGAACTTTCAATACAGTCTGGCAGTATGACTTGCTCTCAAAACTCTCTTGCTATGGGATCCAAGGCCAACTCCACACATGGCTTCCTGACTCTCTCCACTTTCTTGGACAATATGTGGCTCTCAATGGAATCCTTTCATCTCCTCGTCCTGTTAAGTCCAAGGCAGTATTTTAGGCCCAGTCCTATTCCTAATTTTCCTTAACGATATCTCTAACCCTGGAAAATCCTCTTTATCCATTTGCTGATGACTCTACACTCTGCCATGACATCACTCATCCTTCAGATAGGCAGGCAGCATCCTCTTCCCTCTCTTTAGACATTGACAAAATCACAAGCTGGTTAAAAACTTGGAATATGTCTTTCAATCCTGAAAAATCTCACACTTTCACTCTCACTCTCCAAAAGGAACATATTCCAACCTCCACCCCTTCCCCATCTACTTTCTAAACACTCCTCTTCAAGATGTTCAATCATTCAAACTCTTGAGTCTCACTCTCAGCCATGATCTCTCTTGGACAAGCTGCATTTCAAAGTTGGCCTCCAAAGCCAGATGCCGATTGGGCATCCTCAGTCGTGCGAAGTCCTTCCTTGGCACACTTGAACTCCTACCCACCTACGGGGCTTTCATCCACAACTTTAGGGAGTACTGCTCTCCCCTCTGGGCTGGCCACCCCTACCTCACACCTTGCTCAGCTTGATGCCATGGAAACCAAGACCTTCAACATCATTTGAATCTCCAATGATGAAGCGGAGTCTATGGGCCTATTACTTTCTGATTGCAGACAATTTGGTTGTCATTCTGTCATCCACCACAACCTTTCGGGTTTTGCACCCTTTGTTGTTTCCGTCATTAGTTTCTGCAGGACATACGCGGTCAATCAGCAACCCCCTTCTTATGAAACCACCTAAATCCAGGAGCACTGCTCACCTCTACCCATTTGTTCCTCTTTGTTTTCCCACCTGTGGAACCAACCTCGACATTATTTTTCTCTTCAATCTCCTTCTTCATTCCAGGTCTTCAAGACAGCTGTTCACCAGCATTTCAGATCATCCCCCATCCAAAACCATAATCTTTTCTACCCCTACCTCACCTCTTTCCAAATTTCGATTCATTCTTTCCTGAGAGTTTGTTTCTGTATCCATCTTATCTACCGTCTGTGCTTCTTCCCTCACCCACCCCACCCCCCCGCCCCCCCCCCATTCCTCCCCACATTTTGTGCAAGTTTCCCTCTATATTCTGCATCAACGCTGCTGTTCATGTTTCCCCCCTCTTTGTACTTTTTTTCTTCTGTTGCATCCTGATCCTTTCTGTGTTCTGGCTCTTCCACGAGCCTCGACTTTGTATACCAAAAAAAAGGGCTTATGGCTATGTTCCCAATTGGAAAATATTTGAATGGAGGAATAAGGGATCCGATAATATCATTCAGCAGAAGACGAAGATGTGTTTGTTATGTTTGTGATATGATTCAAAATTGTTATGTTACTTTTGAACAAACAGATGACAGCTGCATATGGAAACTATCACATAACCTCCATACACCATGAACCTTTCCCCATTCCATCTCCACTAATGTTACCTGTCCTGTCCGAATACAGTGACCTTGGGTTGACCTTTATGAGAAACGGGTGTCTTCCCAAGAGCTCAGAATCAGAGTCTGAGTCCGGGCCAGGAGCTGGAAATGAGGCCACCCCGTTGGCATCTCCAGCGAGCCCTGGCTCCAGTTCGGGAGGGGACAGCAGACCCTCCTCCCTTTCCACAGGACTGGAGGAATTAGACGTCAAGGCAGAGTGACCTGAAAAGGCAGGAAATGTTGAAGACATGCAAGCCTGTGACTGGGAGCAAGAAAGAAAGCTGGCTTTACACAATTTAAAAAGCACCATTAATACTTAAAGCCAACAGTGATTAAAAAATAAAAATAAAAAAGGCCTTAACTTCAACCCACTTTATCATGATTTATAATTGAGCTCAAAGAGGTAAGTTCATTGTGCATCATCCCTAAATTGAACATGATGAAGTGGACATTTTTGATGCCAGATGAATCCCACTCTCAACCTCAATGATGGTTTTTTATCAAAAGCTTATCCACCAAAAGAACTGGGGACCTCCAGTGGAGGCTAGCAGATTGGATCTTGCCCACAAATAAATAAATATATGTATATATACACTAAATGGTCAAAAGGATGTGGAAACCCCTTCTAATTAGTGGATTCAACTATTTCAGCCACACCCATTGCTGACAGGTGTATAAAATCAAGCACACAGCCATGAAATCTCCATAGATAAACATTGGCAGTAGAATGGGCCATACTGAAGAGCTCAGTGCCTTTCAATGTGGCACCATCATCGGATGCCACCTTTCCAACAAGTCAGTTCATCAAATTTCTGTCCTGCTAGATCTGCCCCGGTCACTGTAAGTGCTGTTATTGTGAAGTGGAAACGTCGAGGAGCAACAACAGCTCAGCCGCGAAGTGGTAGGCAAAACAAGCTCACAGAACGGGACTGCCGTGTGCTTAAACACGTAGCATGGGAAAATCATCTGTCCGATTGCAACACTCACTACCAAACTCCAAACTGACTCTGGAAGCAACGTCGGCACAAGCACTTTTCGGTGAGAGCTTCATGAAATGGGTTTCCATGACCGAGCAGCTGCACACAAGCCTAAGATCACCATGCACAATGCCAAACATCAGCTGGAGTGGTGTAAAGCTCACCGCCATTGG
>CM068967.1:45545912-45558690 GCA_035128595.1 Eptatretus atami
CCCGCCGCACGAACAAGCGCAGCTCTTATACAGCATTCAAACGGTCTGCTACCAAGGCAGGCTGCATCTGGGGCCAGGAACGAGTGCGCAAAATGCAAACTGAAACCTGCTAAACTGGGGGTGGCAGAAATGGTGAGGTCTGGCAAGTCTTTTGGACGACCCTTCCACCCATTGCCCAGAGTTGTCAGATTAACAAAATGTGGCTGCAAGACGGAATGCCGAGGGCGGTGTAAATGCTATCGCTTCAGTCTCAAGTGTACACAGTTGTGTGCATGCAAATGTGAGGACTAAATGCATTGACTAATCCACCACGTGAATCAAAAGTAATAATTTCCTGCTGTATATGCTATATTATTCTTTCATTTTTTCTTTTTGCAAAATGTAGCGCTAAAAGAGCCTGTCGTCATTTAATTCGGCATATCATCTTAGTTTTCAATAATTACATTTTGTAAGTGCAGAAATGGATTTTCTTACTCAAAACATATATTTCGATGCATTAGAACGTTAAAATAGCATTATTCCATCAAATTTAGCTCAAACACAGATTCAAACCCACTTCAAATGGCGGGCATCTTGAAAACATGGCGGCCATTTTGTTTTTCAACGTGGTAACGTCTTTTCTGAGAGAATGGGTCTGGAGCACATGTATACAAATTTGGTGCTTGTACCACCAAGTGAAAGATTATATTCAGTAATCGCTGCACTAAAACATTGTAGTTCGGAAATCTGAAGTTTTGCACTTTCTCTCATACACTTTCTCATAGGGTCATATAACAGGATTATTTCGCGCTTTCATAAACATTTGAGTCCGCACAAACGAGTACAATTCCTTGTGCATGACGGTGTTAGCTCCTAAATAACTGCAATAGCAAAATGTACATTATTTGATATTGCATAACCCACTGAAAAATCATTGAAAAATAGACACAATGGCTTCGCAATGGTTCGAGGATTTGTTCTACGTGCGGTGATTGCAGCTGCTCGTTCCACCTCATCAGAGCTGTTTTCTGAACTGGATCCGTCGTGTTTCTGTTTTATTTTCTTCCCCGTGTGAGAAAAACTTGGTTTGTGTTCCCGTCAAAATTTTCCGTGTTAAATCATACCTGTTTGTGTGCTGTTTGTCAAATTTTGTTTACGTGGTGCTCAAGGCACTACTCCGCAGATAGTGTGCAAATTCTGTCTCTGTTATGATGCAGTGTTCCTCATTCCGTTTATTCTTTTTCCCCCCACTCTATATTGTCCTTTTTGCCTCCTCAAAGTTATCCTGTTTTCCCCTCCTCCCTTCAAAAACAAAAAAAAACTTTCTTCACTCCAAAACTATCTAAATTGTCTAAGCTTCATTCTGCCTCTATTTCCTGCACTCCATTCTTTATCTTTCCTTTTCTCAATGACTCCAAACGGAATTCATTGAATGAAATGCTTCTTCTTTGAAACTTTAAAAACATTTTGAATGCTTCACTTTCCTTTTCTCCGTCATGAACTACCCCAAATGTGATTCTTCTTCAAGACCTACCCTCTTTCTTCTTCTTCTCCTCAAAGAATATAATTTTTCCAAACCTGTCTCTCACCTAAGAGCTTGGACAGTAACCCTCCTGCTGTAACTAGAGCACCACCCTTCTCGTGCGGCGACAAATATTATTTCACCCATCCCACGATCTTTGCCTCTGTGTGTCCAGTTTGGGAATGTTGAGAAATCCAGTCCAAAGAGGTTGCTCATTGACAATGAAATCCCTTTCCAAGTGCTTTAATAGGGTCAATCCCCTCCATGTCACCACCATCCCCACATCTCCAACAAGCCCGAGTCCTTCCAACCCCACCCCCTTCATGCCCCCCTTCTTTAGCATCCACAGCATCCACTTCATGCCCATCTTTCTATCCCATCACACCCCACCCCTCAAGTTTCACCCTCACCTTCTCCACCCACTCAAAGCCTCCCCTCATGCTGCCCCTACAAAACAACCTCCCCCACCCCTTTCCTACACCCTTCCAATGCCTTCTCCTTTGCCCCTAACTGTAAGGACCTCAACATGCGAGATCTCACTCCAACTTGACAGTTCCCTAAATCCAGGCTGCTGCCGATAAACCAAACATCAACTGTTTTAACAACATTCCTTCCACATCCATGACTCCTCAGTGTTCTTCCCAGCTATTGTCTCCTCCAATTTGATAAGCTTGAACCCTGCCCTGGTCCAGAGTTGCACTTTACATTAAGAACTCAATTCTCACTGCCTTGCACTGATCACTGACACCCCAAACCCAGAGTACCTTTGGCTGCGACTCCCTCCGCTCCCACCCACTATTGGTGTCTCTGTGTTATACCGTCCTCCAAACAGTGACTCCACCATCTACATCTCTCTCTCTCTTAGACACACATGGACAAACCTTTAAGCACTCATCCCAACTCTATTTCTCATATTGTATGTGGTGATTTTAATTGTCACCATGCCAATTGTCTGGGTGTTGGCACTTCTATGCACTTCCAGCATGGCACTTCTATGATATTCCAACACCTCAACCACAACCATGGGCATAACACAAAGCAAAGGACTTCTATGACTTCATCAGACTGATTCAATCTGTGAACTTTCTGACCCAGATTCTCCCAATGGTAAATCTGATCCTTCTGACCTTCTAGACTGATAATGAAACTTCCCACAAAATATTATACTGCTCTTCCTATGCTCCAGTTGGTTCATCTGATTCATATTCGTGAGAGTCACATCTCTGTCATTCAGAGAGCCGCCTCATGCCAGCGAGCCTGGCAGTTCACTCTAGGCAGATTGGCAGGGACTGCAAAGCAGTCATTATCTTCTGGACTGGTATCCTATATCTAATAGCTCTTATATTAGCTCAGCCTTGGTTCTTCCAAAGAAACTTGCTCCTTCTTATGCACGGAACCATCCCATCCCATTTGCAGTTATCCTACCTTCTTCCCACCAATGGTATACTGAATCCTGTGATGAGGCAGTTCTGCTTGGATACAACTTGCCTTCTCTTCTGGAAAGCAAACCCACAACGGAAATTCCACAAAGTCACAACAAGTGTGTGTCCTCTCAGGAGAGCCAGAAAAAAACAACATCTGTCCAACTTGAAGATTAAACTCTCAAACCACTCTCTCTCCTCTAAAACCTGGTGGCCCCTTGCTAAGACTGTCTCGGAGTAGGCTCCCCTCTATCCCTTCCTCTCTTCAAATGGCACCACAGCCAACTATTCTCGTGAGAAGGCCAAGTGCCTCAATTCAGTGAATGCTTATCGCTTTCTCTACCCAACATACCCAGTCACACACAACTGCTCCTGGAGTCTGTCTACCTTGCACCTGAGAATGTAAGACATTTATGGTGACCTTCAACTCTGATTCTGCAATGGCTGGACAGCATAAGATCAACTGTCCTGAAAACTCTTTAGCTGTTCAGCACATCCTCTTCTGCTCTCTTTTCAATCCTCAATTACCATAGAAGTCCGCACAATTTAACATTACATAAAAGTGCAAAAATATCCCCTGAACTACAAACCTATTGGCTTTTCTAATCATCAGCAAGGTCAAATAATCCATCATCGCAGTTGACATAAAATCATTCCTTTTCTCCAACGGCCTCATCTCATATCATGAAGTCAGATTCAGAACAGGTCATCTTACCTTTTATGTGCTGCTGCTGCTCTCTCCCGAAAATGGATGGAGTCCTCAATATGAGGCGAGATCAGACCATCTCTAATATATCTTGAACTTTCAATACAGTCTGGCAGTATGACTTGCTCTCAAAACTCTCTTGCTATGGGATCAAGCCAACTCCACACATGGCTTCCTGACTCTCTCCACTTTCTTGGACAATATGTGGCTCTCAAGGAATCCTTTCATCTCCTCGTCCTGTTAAGTCCAAGGCAGTATTTTAGGCCCAGCCTATCCTAATTTTTCCTTAACGATATCTCTAACCCTGAAAATCCTCTTTATCCATTTGCTGATGACTCTACACTCTGCGCATGACATATCATCTTCCTTCAGATAGCAGGCAGCATCCTCTTCCTCTCTTTAGACATTGACAAAACAAAGCTGGTTAAAAACTTGGAATATGTCTTTCAATCCTGAAAAATCTCACACTTTCACTCTCACTCTCCAAAAGGAACATATTCCAACCTCCACCCCTTCCCCATCTACTTTCTAAACACTCCTCTTCAAGATGTTCAATCATTCAAACTCTTGAGTCTCACTCTCAGCCATGATCTCTCTTGGACAAGCTGCATTTCAAAGTTGGCCTCCAAAGCCAGATGCCGATTGGGCATCCTCAGTCGTGCGAAGTCCTTCCTTGGCACACTTGAACTCCTACCCACCTACGGGGCTTTCATCCACAACTTTAGGGAGTACTGCTCTCCCTCTGCTGCCACCCTACCTCACACCTTGCTCAGCTTGATGCCATGGAAACCAAGACCTTCACATCATTTTGAATCTCCAATGATGAAGCGGATCTATGGGCTATTACTTTCTGATGAGACAATTTGGTTGTCATTCTGTCATCCACCACAACTTTCGGGTTTTGCACCCTTTGTGTTTCCGTCATTAGTTTCTGCAGGACATAGCGCGTCAATCAGCAACCCCCTTCTTATGAAACCACCTAAATCCAGAGCACTTGCCACCTCTACCCATTTGTCCTTCCTTGTTTTCCCACCTGTGGAACCACCTCGACATATTTTTCTCTTCAATCTCCTTCTTCATTCCAGTCTCAAGACAGCTGTTCACCAGCATTTCAGATCATCCCCCATCCAAAACCATAATCTTTTCTACCCCACCTCACCTCTTCCAAATTTCGATTCATTCTTTCCTGAGAGTTGTTTCTGTATCCATCTTATCTACGTGCTTCTTCCCTCACCCACCCCACCCCCCGCCCCCCCCCCATTCCTCCCACAATTTTGTGCAAGTTTCCCTCTATATCTGCATCAACGCTGCTGTTCATGTTTCCCCCTCTTTGTACTTTTTTCTTCTGTTGCATCCTGATCCTTTCTGTGTTCTGGCTCTTCCACGAGCCTCGACTTTGTATACCAAAAAAAGGCTTATGGCTATGTTCCCAATTGGAAAATATTTGAATTGGAGGAATAAGGGATCCGATAATATCATCAGCAGAAACGAAGATGTGTTTGTTATGTTTGTGATATGATTCAAATTGTTTTGTTACTTTTGAACAAACAGATGACAGCTGCATATGGAAACTATCACATAACCTCCATACACCATGAACCTTTCCCCATTCCATCTCCACTAATGTTACCTGTCCTGTCCGAATACAGTGACCTTGGGTTGACCTTTATGAGAAACGGTGTCTTCCCAAGAGCTCAGAATCAGAGTCTGAGTCCGGGCCAGGAGCTGGAAATGAGGCACCCCGTTGGCATCTCCAGCGAGCCCTGGCTCCAGTTCGGGAGGGGACAGCAGACCCTCCTCCTTTCCACAGGACTGGAGGAATAGACGTCAAGGCAGAGTGACCTGAAAAGGCGAAATGTTGAAGACATGCAAGCCTGTGACTGGAGCAGAAAGAAAGCTGGCTTTACACAATTTAAAAAGCACCATATAATACTTAAAGCCAACAGTGATATAAAAAAAAAAAATAAAAGGCCTTAACTTCAACCCACTTTATCATGATTTATAATTGAGCTAATAAAGAGGTAAGTGTCATTGTGCATCATCCCTAAATTGAACATGATGAAGTGGACATTTTGATGCCAGATGAATCCCATTCTCAACCTCAATGATGGTTTTTTATCAAAAGCTTATCACACAAAAGAACTGGGGACCTCCAGTGGAGGCTAGCAGATTGGATCTTGCCCAAATAAATAAATATATGTATATATACACTAAATGGTCAAAAGGATGTGGAAACCCTTCTAATTAGTGGATTCAACTATTTCAGCCACACCCATTGCTGACAGGTGTATAAAATCAAGCACACAGCCATGAAATCTCCATAGATAAACATGGCAGTAAGAATGGGCCATACTGAAGAGCTCAGTGCCTTTCAATGTGGCACCATCATCGGATGCCAACCTTCCAACAAGAGTTCATCAAATTTGTCCTGCTAGATCTGCCCCGGTCAACTGTAAGTGCTGTTATTGTGAAGTGGAAACGTCGAGGAGCAACAACAGCTCAGCCGCGAAGTGGTAGGCAAAAAAGCTCACAGAACGGACTGCCGTGTGCTTAAACACGTAGCATGGGAAAATCATCTGTCGTCGATTGCAACACTCACTACCAACTCAAACTGACTCTGGAAGCAACGTCGGCACAAGCACTTTTCGGTGAGAGCTTCATGAAATGGGTTTCCATGACGACGCAGCTGCACACAAGCCTAAGATCACCATGCACAATGCCAAACATCAGCTGGAGTGGTGTAAAGCTCACCGCCATTGGACTCTGGAGCAGTGGAACATGTTTCTCGGAGTGATGAATCATGCTTCACCATCTGTAAGTCTGACGGACAAATCTGGGTTTGGCGGCGCCAGGAGAACGCACCTGCCAAATGCATAGTGCAACTATAAAGTTTGGTGTAGGAGGAATAAGGTCTGGGACGTTTTCATGGTGTGAGCTTGGCCCCATAGTTCTAGTAAAGGTAATATCTTAATGCTACAGCATACAATGACATTCTAGTGATTTTGTGCTTCCAACTTTGTGGCAACAGTTTGGGGAAGGCCCTTTCCTGTTTCAGCATGACAATGCCCCTGTGCACACAGCGAGGTCCAACAGAAATGGTTTGTCGAGATTGGTGTGGAAGAACTTGACTGGCCTGCACAGAGCCCTGTCTCAACCCATGCGACACCTTTGGGATGAATTGAAATGCTGACTGCGAGCCAGACGAAATTGCCCACATCAGTGCCCGACCTCACCAATACTCTTGTGGCTGAATGGAAGCAAATCCCCGCAGCAATGTTCCAACATCAAGTGAAAAGCTCTCCCAGAAGAGTGGAAAGCCTGGTGATGGGTAGTGGTTAGGGTGGCGCGCTTGGGATCGAGGGTCCTGAGTTCAAGTCATGTTGCCACTGAATTAATATACACCAGGAGGTTGACTCAGCCTGTCATCCTTCCGAGGTCGGCAAAATGAGTACCAGTGTACTGGTAAGGGGGACACTGCATCAGCGGCATAGCCGCGTCCCAACCAATGATGCAACCAGCAGCCACAGGCTGCACGAGAGAGAGAGAGAGGGAGAGAGAGGAGAGAGAGAGAGGAGAGAGAGAGAGAGAGAGAAGAGAAGAGAGAGAGAGAGAGTGGAGGCTGCTTGCAGCAAGGAGGGACCAACTACATATTAATGCCCATGATTTTGGAATGAAATGTTGGCCGAGCAGATGTCCACATACTTTAGCCATTTAGTGGATACACTCTCCAGCAAAATACCACCCGTCACTTCGCTGATGGGAAGACAATGTGGGGGGAGGGTGGGGAAGAAGGGCGAAGAGGAGAGGGATGGGAGTGAAGAATTGTGAGGGTGGTGGGCTTGGGATCCTTGGATCCTGAGTTCAAAACCCACTCAGCTGTTGAATTAATACCAGGTGGGTTGACTCTGCCTGTCATCCTTCCGAGGTTGGCAAATGATGCCAGCTTGCTGTATCTGTGCCGGAGTTGTGAGCCATCCAGGATTGTGTCCAATAGCCAACGAGACTGCTTAGGCAGTACCAATGCTTTGCACAGAGTATGGTCCCAATGGATGGATGTATGGGGAGTGAGGAGGGAGGGAGAGTGAGGACGGGTGGGGAAGGGAAGGCAGCAAGAGGAAGGGAAGGCAGACGTGCGGTGGATGTTAATTACGATTCACACCGTCTCATCAAAAATTCTGTATAGAATAACAGTGAAGATGGAAACAAATAATGTCTGAAATCCATTTTCTGCAGGTCATGCTATAATACTGCCCAGAGACAAACACCGCCCAGACATGACTGGAGATTAATGCAGTCCAGAGACGAACACCACCTGGACACGTCTGGAGACAAACTCCTGTTTGGACATAAACACCGCCCAGACACAATGAGAAACACACACCGACGGGACACGCTCAGAGACAAACACTGCCCAGATGTAAACATCGCCCGGACATGTTTGGAGACAAACACGCCCGGACGCATACTGAGCCAAGCTGTCTGGAGACAAACAACTTGGACACGTCCGAAGACAAACTCATGTCCAGACATAAACACCGCCCAGACGTGTCCGGAGACAAACACCTGTCTGGAGATAAACACCGCCTGGACACATTCGGAGACAAACATGCCCAGATACGTCCGGAGGCAAACACCACCAGGACACGCTTCGGAGCAACAACGCCCAGGCACATCCAGAGACAAACACCGCCCAGACAAGTCTGGAGACAAACACGCCAGACACGTCCAGAGACAAACCCTGTCGGAGACGAACACCACCCAGAGATAAACACCGCCCAGACACGTCCAGAGACAAACACCGTCCGGACCATAACCACTGCCACAGACACATTCGGAGAGGAAAGGGAGATAGAGATACGCGTGGGAGGTGCTGCTCTGTATTAGGCAGGGCAGAGCGAGCATGGGACAGAGAAAAGAGAGAGAGGGTGGTGGGGGAGGGGAGTTAGCAGAGAAGAAATATGTTGCTTTATGAATACACACACACACACACACACACACACAGTATTAGTGCTTGGCCGATATCAGCAATTATTCAGGAATTGGCAAATTGGAGTCAGCGTAATTACTGAATACAGTATGTACTCTCTGCAACCCAAAAACCTTGAGTAGCTTTCCCTTGTTTTGGGGAATTTCAATAAACAAATTAATAAAACAATGTTGCATTATAGACATTTCGGTGAAATGGCATCAACATTAATCTATATAAACAGCTGTGTGTGACGGGTAGAAAAATTTGGCTCACTAATTTAGAAATGGCAAATAGCTGGAATCGGGTGTTATCAAATATATTTTTGCTTTGAAACCACAAAAGAAAACCATATAACCTTTGTAAATCATGTACCTCTACTTTGGAGCAACAGCCGACTGTACATCCTGATCGGGCATGAACTGTACCGCAATTGACTGTAGGGTGCTCAGCAATGGCTTAAGCACTCAAGCAAGCACTCCAATTAAATGGTTGATAAGGAACGTCTGGCCAGACTGTGGCTGCATACCATATATGGATCCCTTTAACTTTGGCGCTTCACGTCCCGCAGCAATTAAAGGAATTAAACGAATTCATTCTAATAATGTTTATTATCAAAAAGAGTTGCTGTTAAACATAGAACAATCTTGGAGGCATTGCAAAGTTTAATGCCCTGTGAAATAAACATTGCAGATAATCCGCCATGTTGCCTGTGCTCGGCTGTGCATGCGTCACGTGGTACATCGGTTCACGGTCCACGCAAACGTTATAACTTTATTTTTAAAACGTCTGTTTTTCACCAGATTTGCTTGGATTCCTTGTAGAGCATCGCAAACCCTCGGAAATATAGACACACGTTGGCAGATGCTATGGATAAGCAGTCCCTCTGGGGACAGGGCGTGATGTCAAGCAGTGAATGCATTCAATCATTAACTCCAATGAAGCTGGTTAATTGTGACGCATTTCTAAATCTTTTGTTAACTCAATATAATTCTCCAAACTGGAGACAAAGATAAGTTTAAAGCTTTGGAAATTTCACATTTTCTTGTGTATGTATGGAGAAGGAGGGACGTAGCCTTGCTTGCTTAAAATACATAGGTATATAGGCTTTGTTATAAGACTCGTTATTTCTTTAAATTATCAGATTTCACTCCAGATTTCGACACTTATTTCGTCCAGACGACATTGATCCTCAAAACCGAAATAATATTTCAATGATGTCCATTAATTCGTCCGTGAGAGTATATCGTGGAAAATTGCACAAGTATTGCATGAAATCGCTCCAAGCTCCTAAGTCGAAAACTATAGCACTTACAAAAGCGATGTAGAGGTCCGTCAAAAGTAACGGGACTAGCTTCACAGAAATTTTATTCCAAAAAAAAAATATTGAAACCACAGCTTGTCCCTTCAAAATCGTTTCCCTCAAGTCTCACACACTTGTCCACTCTTCTTCCACGCTTCGATGCTCCCCTGGAAGGCTTCTTCTGAAATCCTCCGGAGCTCCGTCGTCAAGGCCCTTTGAGACCTCCACATCAAGAAATCAGGTCCCCATGATCACCCCCTTGAGCTTGGGGAATAGGAAAAAAATCACAAGGGGCCAAGTCTGGCAAATACAAGGGTCGCTCCAGAGTTGGCACGTTCCTCTCCACAAAAACTGTCAGATGCTCAGGGAACTGTGAGAGGGGAATTGTCATGGTGGAGCACCCAGGTGTTGTTCTCTCACAGACCCTCCTCTTGTCCCGGAATCTATGAGGCGCTGGAGGATTTCCTTGTAACGTATTGATTCACTGTTTGACCTGTGGAGAAACTCGAAGTGGCGATGTCCTTGATGTCAAAAACGCGATGAGCACACGTTGACCTTCGACTTCGACATCCTTGCTTTCTTTGTTCTTGGTGATGCCGGACTTTTCCACTGACGACTCTGCCATTTGGTCTTGGGATCGTATTCGAATATCCACGATTCATCGCCAGTTGGACTCTCCCAAGCAGGTCTGGATCGTCCTCGAGGCGCTCGATAATGTCTTGACAGACAATGACTCTTTGCTGTTTCTGCTCCTCGGACAACAGCTTGGGGACCATCTTTGCGCACACCATTGCGCATTTCGAATTTTTCAGTGATGATGCTCCAGACAGTGTTCTTGTTGATGGAAAGTTCCTCAGCAATCATCCGCACTGTGAGTCGACGATCTGTGCGCCACATCTGCTTCACATGCTCGTGTGTTGTCGCGTTCTGCTCGTTGAAGGTCTTCCAGACCGTGGATCGTCTTCAACCTCCTCCCTTCCTCTTTGAACCTCTTGTGCCATTCAAATGCACGTGTATAAACTGTACATGACATCGTTCTTCCCGTGACTTGCTGGCAGCATTGCGAAGGATTCGGAAGTGGTTTTGCCAAGTTTGGCAAGAAACTTCAGAGGGCTCTCTGTTCAGACTCACAGCGCGACGACTCAGACTAGACAAACGTGTAAAGCACGACCTGTATAAATCACACAATGAGGGCATTCAACCATCACCAATCATATATATTGCGGGAATGTTGCAAAAGACTGTGATGCAACCCGTTCCTTCAAGTTGTGTAAATGGAGCAAACAGCAGGCTCAGTCCCATTACTTTTTAGACAGACCTCGTAACAGCGATTCATAGCTATGATGAATGGGGCATCCATAATATGAGTTGAGAAAGTGAAAAAAAGAACTACGTAAAGAATAGTTTGTGGCTGTTCAGGCAAGGCAAGGTTGAGCAGGCCAAAAAATGGCAGCTTCAGACCCCAGCGAGGTAACACAGGACATGCTTTAACCCCATAGAGAGAGTGGTGACCGAGGA
Source organism: Eptatretus atami (assembly GCA_035128595.1). Classification (NCBI taxonomy): domain Eukaryota; kingdom Metazoa; phylum Chordata; class Myxini; order Myxiniformes; family Myxinidae; genus Eptatretus; species Eptatretus atami. Next base: position 45,557,328 of record CM068967.1, read on the forward strand.
TGCACCTGATAAAGGATATAATTAAAGCGAATCAATTTTGTCCAAATGAGTGTTTTAATTAACCAAAACACCCATTTTTCAGTCATGCACTTCCTTTTCATGTTTTCTGTGTATGCATGCAAAGTTTCAGGCTGCTGGGTTTCATGGTTTTGGCATTACAGAGGAAACACATTGACACACTGACACACATACACACAGACACACTGACTGTTCAGTTCTCCCAGACACGAAACATGTGTCAAGAGGCAAAGAGAAACACAAGTTACCAGAACGCCACCATTGTCCAACAAGCTTTTAATCTGCACCATGACGCACACAGGCCTGTCCACGCATATGCAGACGCACATAGCAATACATCACAATGACATTTATTAGAATAGATATACACACGGGCAAATACAACCCGTCGCTTCACTAATGTGGGTGTTAAAGGGGGGGGTAGAAAGAGGGGTGGAGAAAGAGGGAGGGAGAGGGAGGAGAGAGGGGAGGGAGAGAGGGGAGGCAGAGAGAATGCAGGGAAGGGAGGAGGAGGAAAGATAGGAGTGGGTGAAGAAGGGGGAGCTAGGAAGGGAGGGGGGATGCGAGGAAGGGGGTACAGTGCGGAGAGTGACGCCTCAACCAAATATTGCTATACATCGTTGTGGACAGAGGGTGTGAGGAAGGGGTGAGAGAAAGAGAGACAAAAGAGAGAGTGAGACAGAGGTGTGGGGGAGAGTGCTGCATTTTATTCGGAGGGGGAGCGAGGAGGGGAGCGAGGAGGGACAGAGAGAAAAGAGAGAGAGAAGAGAGAGAGAGAGAGAGAGAGGAGAGAGAGAGAGAGGGGGGGGAGGAAAAGATTTTTTTTTAAAGAGAGAGAAACATGAAGGGTGGAGGTGGCATTAGCAAGAGATGACATGTTATGTTTAATGACCGAATACAAAAAACCCTCAAGTCAGAACAGCTGTACACACAACGACACAACAGAGTTTGTGAAGTAATTGCGGCACATCTGCAAAATTGTGATATCATTCCAGATAATTTTATGGAACATGAACCAAAGCATGGACTGAAACATGGAAGTATGCCTCACATACAACCTAATGTTCCCATTGAGCGTGAACATCGAAAACAACGAGTTGCAACCATATATCATGCTTAGGTACAAAAAAAGAGAAAGAACGGTAAATTGCTAATTGAGGTGTTAATACCAGTGATTTTGGACTAAACAATGCAGAAATCAAGAAAATGACCAAATATTGAGACCTCAACAATGAAGTGAAAAGATCCTGCAAGCTGAAGAATGCCAAAATTGTTCCAGTGATAGTTGGAGCTACGGGAATGATGATGAAGAACCTCACAGAGATATTAAAAACCATCCCTGGGA
>CM068967.1:45563528-45631444 GCA_035128595.1 Eptatretus atami
TGTAACCAGGCTGTATCTTCTGTTAGTGTTTTTCTTTGCTATTCTTTATTTGACCAATGCATTTCACCACACAAACCACTCTCTCCACACCGCCTTCACACAACCACCTTCACCACACGACATCTCCTCGCCATATCCTAACACCATCATCTACACAAGAACAACATCGCCTCACCGTTCACTCTCGCACAACCCGCCATCTTGCGCCAGCGCGACGGGATGTTCCCAACGGAACAGCATTATGCCAACAGAACGTTTGGGGGATCCCTCGTAGAGCGGAGGGTTGTGATTCTACCAGTGTCGCTTTGTTTCAGTTTCGCGACGAATTGATCAGGATGCTGGAGGGGCGGAGCCAGCGGGGGTCAGAGTGAGAGAGGATGCATCAAAACCTTGCCTCACGGATCCAATATAAGGCGCCGCGCGAGAACGCAAGCGGCCAGTTGTGTGAGTAGTCGTTGGGAGCTGGGTCAGTCTGGAGTCTTTGGTAACTGCAGTCGGTGAGGAGCTGGAGAGCAGAGCGAGGAGACTGGAGCTAGGAGGCGGCCTGCCGTTGCATGCCGTGCCGAACAGTGGGTCGCTGGAGAGAGGCGAGAGGAGTCGCTGACCTCAGCGTTAATGGTCGCGGGTGATCAGGCCTCGGGACAGTTCCACAACGACGCTTGAGGAACGGCGCAGGCCTCTTAAGAGGCTATCAACCCTGAAATAGGCAAAGGTCCGTTCTGTTCCTCTGAGGCGTTGGACTAGGCCCGAATCGACCGGCGCACGACGAGGCCTGGGCCGCGCTGTGGACGGACGTCGAGGGCGCCCAGCGAGTCGCCACGAGCGACAGGTAACCAGCGGTCTCTCGGAGCTTTGCGGTCTCATCACAGCTCGTGACTTAAAAGACCCCTGAGGTCCAGTTCTGCCCCCTTGCCTTTTCTGGGTGTTTTCTTGCCATGATGATGTGGCGCCATAGTCCGTTAAGTAGAAAGTTCAAGGCACGCTTGTACATAATAATAGACGGCTGTAGATTCTTTGTACTGCTCGTGTTTGTCCAATACGTGCATTGGTTGCATACATACTGCATGACTGCTTACGGGTGTGAAATAAATGTCATGTTTAAATGTTCACCGTTCGTTCGTCCTTCTCATGAACTGCCGATAATTAAGTTCGGAATACTAGTGGCTTTTTAATATGCCGATAAAGAATCGGTCCGACGGGCTTCGCGACATACCCCGCCGGTATACCAAAACGGAGCGAGCTGCTTAAGCGGCTCGTTCCAAGCAGGCCCCGTTGAGTAAGACTCTCGTAGTCTGCCGTGCGACTAAGTAGGTAAATCGGCGATCGGACCCTGCGTAACGCTGCGGGTAGAGTATTGACAAGGTTGTGTGTGATTAAAAACAACCCGTGCTGGATTTCGGCGTGTTCTGAAAGCTGCGACTAGGTTGTCCGTATCGGTGGGCGGAAGCGGTCGCATTGGCTAAACGGTCGCGCCGCACGCGACGGCGCGGGAAACATACAAGTATATTTGATTGAATTTTACTAATTTCCCACTTGAATTCTTCTTCAGAGAACTCTGTTTGAAGGTTAAATATTGGTTTTTCGTTTTTTATGTTTTGCGTGTGTTCATTTTACACAATGTGTGTATGTCTATATACTGTATTACAGATTACGGAACTTGGCACGGTGTGTGTGTTAATGTCATTTGGTGTATTCTCCATATCGGGTGATCAGAGAAGTGGAATGGGGCCTCTCAGGTCTCAATGTATCCGTGTGTGGTGGTGTGTTGGTGTGTGTGTGTGTGTGTGTGTGTGGTGTGTTTTAATGTCATTCGGTTGTTATTCTCCTATATACGGGTAATCAGAAGGTGGATGGGCCTCTCAGTCTCAAAGTATTCGTGTGTGTGTGTGTGTGTGTTGTGTGTGTGTGTGTGGTGTGTGTGTGTTGATGTCATTGGTTGTTAATCTCCTATACGGGTATCGAAGGTGGAATTGGGGCCCCTCAGGTCTCAAAGTATCCACGTGTGTGTTGTGTGTGTGTGTGTGTGGTTGGTGTGTGTGTATGCGTGAGTTGTGTATGTGTTGTGCTGATCTGAATATGCAGGTTTCAGAAGGTGATGGCAGTCTTCCCAGTATTCAAAGTATATGCCCATTTCGTAAGGGTCACATTCATGGACCAAGCTGTGTAAGTTTTCTTGTTCTTCAAAAGTTTTTTTGTCGAGGGTCTTTTCAGGATCGTCACTGAGCCCGGACAGCTTCAGACTGTAGTTTTTGTAATAATATTCCAGGATGGTTTTTAATATCTGTGTGAGGTTCATTCTGCATCGATTCCGTAGCTCGAACTATCATCTTTGAACAATTTTGATGCTTTCTTAGCTTGCAGTGATTTTTCATTTCTTGTTTGAGTCTCTAATATTTGTCATTTTTTCTTGATTCTGCGATGTTTAGTCAAAATCCTGGTATTACACCCTCATTAGCAACCTTCTTCTCTTTTTTTGTACCTAATGCATGATATTGGTGTGCACTCGTTGTTTTCGATGTTACATGCTCAATGGGAACATTAGGTTGTATGTGAGCAGTATTCCATTTTTCAGTCCATTTTTGAGTTCATGTTCCATAAATTATCTGGAAATGGATATCAAAGTTTTGCAAGATGTGCCAGAATTACTTCACAACTTGTTGTGTCGTTGTGTTGTCAGCTGTTCTATTAGGGTTTTTGTTCGGTCATTTAAAAACATCGTCATTCTCTTGCTATGCCACCTCCACCTTCATGTTTCTCTCTCTTTAAAAAAAATCTTTTCCTCCCCCCTCTCTCTCTACTCTCTCTCGTCTTCTCCTCTCTCTCTTCTCTCTCTCTCTCTATTTCTCTCTGTCCCTCCTCCTCCCCTCTCCTTCGTCTCCTCTCCAGAATAAATGCAGCCTCTCTCCACACTCTGTCTCAACTCTCCTTTTTTCTCTCTTTTCTCTCACCCTTCCTCACACCTCTGTCCCACATCGTATAGCAATATTTGGTGATGGTGAGGCGTCCACTTCCGCACTGTCCCTTCCTGCTCCCCCTGCCCGTTCCTACTCCCTTCTCTGCCACTCCATATCTTTCCTTCCTCTCCCTTCCTGCATTCGCTCTGCTTCCCCTCTCCCTGCCTCTCCCTCCTCCCTCCTCTCATTTCTCCACCCCTCTTTCTACCCCCCCTTAACACCCACATTAGGAAGCGAGCGGTTGTATTTGCCCGTGTGTATATCTATTCTACTAAATGTCTTGTTGTGTATTGCTATGTTGGTCTGCAATGTGGAAGGCCTGTGTGCGGATGGTCAGATATAAAGTGTTGGGGACAATGGTGGCGTTCTTGGTAACTTGTGTTTCTCTTTTGCCTTATCACATGTTTCGTGTTCTGGGAGAATGAACACGTCAGTGTGTCTCTGTGTATGTGTGTCAGTGTGTCATGTGTCCCTCTGTAATGCCAAAACCATGAAACCCAGCAGCCTGAACTTTGCTGCATACAGAAATAACATGAAAGGAAGTTGCCATTGACTGAAAATGGGTGTTTGTTGTTAATTAAAACCTATTTGGACAGAATGATGGCCTTATATTATTAATTCCTTTATCAGGTGCATCCCGTCAACCACTACTCCTCTCTATGGGGTGTTAAGATGTCCTGTGTTACTCGCTGGGGTCTGAAGCCGCATGTTTTTTTGCCCTGTCAACCCTTGCCCTTGGCTGGTAACGCACATACGATTTCTTTCGATAGTTCTTTTTTTCACTTTTCTCACTCATATTATTGATGCCCATTCATCATAGCTATGAATCGTGTATACGAGGTCCTGTCTAAAAGTAATGGGACTGGCTCTGTTTTGCTCATTTACACAACTTGAGGACGGTTGCACTCACGTCTTTGGCAACTTCCAGCAAATATATGATTGGAATGGTTACATGCCCATTGTGTGATTTTAACAGGTCGTGCTATTTAACGTTGTCTAGTCTGAGTCGTCGCGCTGTGAGTCGTGACAGAGTAGCCAATCTGAAGTTTCTTGCAGCTTGGCAAAACCTTCCGATCCTCGCAATGCTGCAGCAAGTTACGGGAAAAGAACGATGTCATGTACAGTTTTTCACGTGCTTGATGGCACAAAGCGTTCAAGAGGGAAGGGAAGGAGGTTGAAGACGATCCACGGTTCTGGAAGACTTCAACGAGCAGAACGGGGACAACATCGAGATGTGAGCAGATGGTCGCACAGTATCGTCGATCACAGTGCGGATGATGCTGGAATCTTTCCTGCATCAACAAGAACAACGTCTGGAGTCATCCTGAAATTTCGAAATGCGCAAGTGCGCAAAGATGGTCCCAAGCTGGTTGTCCGAGGTGCGAAACGCAAAGATCATTGTCTGTCAAGAATTTTTCTGAGCGCCTCGAGGACGACTCAGACCTCTTGGGAGATCATCACTGCCGATTGAACTGGATATCGAATACGATCCAGACAATGGCAGAGTGTCAGTGAAAAGCTGGCATCACCAAGAAAGAAAGCAAGGTATGTGAAGTCGAAGGTCATTCGGTGGCTCATCGTTTTTTTGACCATCAGGACATCGTCCTTCGAGTTTCTACACAGGGTCAAACAGTGAATCAATACGTGTACAGAAATCCTCCAAACGCTCCATGAATCCGGTTCCGGACGAGAGGAGGGTCTGTGAGAGAACACACCTGGGTGCCACACATGACATTTCCCCTGCTCCAGTTCCCTGAGCATGCTGACGTTTTTGTGGAGAGAACGTGCCAACTCTGGAGGCGACGCTTTGTATATTGCCAGACTGGCCCTTGGTGATTTTTTTTCCTATCCCCAAGCTCAGGGGGTGATCAGTGAGGAGGCCTGATTTCTCTGATGTGCGAGCGTCATCAAAGGGCCTTGAAGGAGCTCCGGGGATTTCAGAAGAAGCCTCTCAGGGGAGCCATCGGAAGCGGTGAAGAAGAGAGGACAAGTGGAGACTTGAGGGAAACGATTTTGAAGGGGAACAGCTGTGGTTTCAATCATTTTTTTTATGGAAAAAATTTCTTGTGAAGTCAGTCGTTAATTTTTTGACGGACCTCGTAACATCGCTTTCTGTAGTGCTAATTTCATAGGTTGGGTTCAGATTTTTGCAATTCAGATAAGTATATATGCTTTTATTTTTAATTTAAAAATTTTAGTAGAATTAGATCAAAAACATATAAAATTTTAAAAGTAGTTAATAAATTAAATAATATTTTTAATATTTAATTAATATTAATTATTAAATATTTTTAAAATAATTATTTATTATCTGCATTTATTGATATTTCAATTTAATCCATGCGATCATACTCTCACGTGACGAATTAATGAGCATCATTTGAAAATTATTCGGTCATTGAGATCAGATGTCTCTTGGACGAATAAGTGTCGAAAATCTGGGAGGAAATCTGATAATTTAAAGAATAACGAGGTCTTTAAACAAAGCCTATTATACCTAATGTATTTGTAGGCAAGCAAGGCTACGTCCCTCCGTCTTCCATACATACACAAAGAAAATGTGAAATTTTCCAAGCTTTAAACTTATTTGGGTCTCCAGTTTGGAGAATTATATTGGGAGTTAACAAAAGATTTAGAAATGCGTCACACATTAACCAGTTCATTGGATTATATGAATTGAATGGCATTCATGCTTGACATCACGTCTGTCCCCCAGAGGGATGCTTATCCATAGCATTGCCAGATCGGTGTCTAATTTCCCGGAGGTTTGCGAGGTGCCTCTACAAGTAATCCAAGCAAATCTGGTGAAAACGAACGTTTTAAAATAAAGTATAAACGTCTTTGGTGGAACCTGTGAACCGATGTACCACGTGACGCTGCACAGCCGAAGCAGGCACATGGCGGATATCTGCAATGTTTTTCAACAGGGCATTAAACTTGTGCATGCGCAAATTTGTTCTAATGTTAGCGAACTCTTTTGTGAATAAAGTCATTATTTGAATGAATTGTTTATTCCTTTAATTGCTGCGGGCACAGGGAAGCTCACAAGTAAAGGTCTATAATGGTATGCGCACAGTCTGGCCAGACGTTTTATCAACCTTTATTGGAGGTGCTTGCTTGAGTGTTAAGCACCTTGCTGAGCACCTACAGTACATTGCGGTACAGTTCATGCCCCGACTCGGATGTTACAGGTCGGCTGTTGCTCCAAGTGCAGGTACATGAGTTTACAAAGGTTTATGGTTTTTCTTTTGCTGGGTTTTCAAGCAAAATATATTGATACAACCGTTCCCAGTATTTGCCATTTCTACATTAGGAGCCAATTTTTTCTACCGTCACACACAGCTGTTTATATAATTATGTTGATGCCCATTTCACCGAAATGTCTATATGCACATTGTTTTTATAATTTTGTTATTGGAAATTCCCCAAAAAGGTTGAAAGCGTATCAAGGTTTTGGGTGCAGAGAGTACTACTGTAATTCAGTAATTAGTGATCCAATTTGCATTCCTGAATAATTGCTGTATTCGGCCAGCACTATATCTGTGTGTGTGTGTTGTGTGTGTGTGTTATTCTAAAGCATACTTTCTCTCTGCTAACTCCTCCCCACCACCTCTCTCTCTTTCTCTGTCCATTGCTCGCTCTGCCCTGCTGCCTAATACAGAGCCAGACCTCCCACGGTATCTCTATTCTCCTTTCTCTCTGCCGGGATATGTGGTCTGGGGCAGTGTTATGGCGGACGTGTTTTGTTCTTGAGTGTCTGGGCGGTTGTTTATCTCTGGGTGTGTTGTCTCGGAAGGGTTTGTCTTGGACGTGTCGGGTGTTTGTCTCCGACTTGTCTGGGCGGTGTTGTCTCTGGATGTGCTGTGGCGTTGTTTGTCTCCGAACGTGTCCTGGTGGTGTTTGCCTCCGACGTATGCTGGGCATTGTTTGTCTGAATGTGTCCAGGCGGTGTTATCTCAGATCAGGTGTTTGTTCCGGACACGTCTGGCGGTTTTATGTCTGGACATGAGTTTGTCTTCGGAGTGTCCAAGTTGGTGTTTGTCTCCAGACAGCTTGGCTCAGTACTGCGTCGGCAGTGTTTGTCTCAAACATGTACCGGGCATGTTACATCTGGCAGTGTTTGTCTCTGGACGGTCCGTCGGTGTGTTTTCCATTGTGTCTGGGCCGGTTGTTTATGTCCAAAACGATTGTCTCAGACGTGGTCAGTGTTGTTTCTCTCTGGACTGCATTATCTCGTCATGTTCTGGCGGTGTTTGTCTTCGGGCAGTATTTGCATGACTGCAGAAATTGATTTCGCTATTTTTGTTTCCATTTCACTGTTTTCATAACTTATTGTGATGAGCGGTGTAATCGAATTAACACTCCACGCACGTCTGCCTTCCCTTCCTCTTGTGCTTCCCTTCCCACGCGCGTCCTCTCTCGCCTCCTTCCCACATACATCAGATCCATTGGGACCATACTCTGTGCAAAGCATTGGTACTCGCTAAGCCAGTCTCGTTGCTATTGCCAATCTTGGATGGCTCACAACTCGGCAGGATACAGCAAGCTGACTATTTTTGCCAACTCGGGTAAGGATACAGGCAGACGTCAACCCACCTGTATTAATTCAACGCTGAGTGGGTTTTGAACTCAGGATCAAGGATCCAGCACCACACCTCACAATTCTTCACTCCCATCCTCTCTTTCTCTCGGCCCTTTTCAGCCCACCCTCCCACATTGTCTCCCATCGGATGACGGTGGATAATTGTGGCGGAGAGTGTATTCCAAATGGCTAAAGTATGTGGAAATCTTGCTCGCAACATTTCATTCAAATTCGATGGGCTTAATATGTAGTTTGGTCCTCCTTTCTGCTAAGCAGCACTCCACTCTTTCTTCTCTCTCTCCTCTCTCTCTGTTCTCTCTCTCTCTCTCTCTCTCTCTATCTCTCTTCTCTCTCCTCTCTCTCTCTCTCGTGCGCTGTGGCTGCGTTGACATCATTGGTTGGTGACGCGCTGTAATGCGTGTGCAGTGTCCCTTCTAGTCACTGTACTCATTTTGCGACTTCGTAAGGCTGAAGGCTGAGTCACCTTCTGGTGTATATTAATTCAGTGGCAAACATGACTTGACTCAGACCTCGGATCCAAGCCGCACCCTAACCTATAACCACACAGGCTTTCAGCTCTTCTGGAAGGCTTTTCACTTGATTTGAACATTGCTGCGGGATTTGCTTCTTCAGCACAAGAGTATTGGTGAGTCGGGCACCTGATGTTGGGGCATTTCGTCTGGCTCAGCAGTCAGCATTTCAATTCATCGCATAAGGTGTTCGAGTGGTTGAATCATGGGCTTGTGGCAGCAATTTTCACACCCCAATCTCAGACACCATTTCTGTTGACGCTCGCTGTGTGCACAGGGCATTGTCATGCTGAAACAGGAAGGCCTCCCAACTGTTGCCACCATAGTTGGAAGCACAAAATCATCTAGAATGTCTTGTATGCTGTGCATTAAATTTACCTTTACTGAACTATGGGCCAGCTCACCCATTGAAACGTCCAGACATGTGATTCCTCCTATCACCAAATTATGTTGGCCTATGTTGGGCAAGTGCTTCTCCTGCGGCCGCCTAAAGTCACAGATTTGTCGTCCAGACTTACATTGAGATATTTCCTCAGAGAACATGTTCACTGCTCCAGATCCAATGGCGGTGAGCTTTACACCACTCCAGCTGATGTTGGCTATTGTGCAGTGATCTAGGTTGTGTGCAGCTGCTCGGCATGAACCCATCTTCATGAGGAGCTCTACACCGAACAGTGTGTGTCGCGTGCTTCCAAGTCAGTTTGGAGTTGGTAGTGAGTGTTGCATCGACGACAGATGTTTTCCATGCTACGTGTATAAGCACACGGCGTCCCGTTCTCTGTGAGCTTTTTGCCTACACTTCGCGCTGAGCTTTGTTTGCTCTCGACGTTTTCCACTTCACAATAACAGCACTTACAGTTGACCGGGCAGGATCTAGCAGGACAGATTTGATGAATAGCTTTTGGAAAGGTGGCATCCGATGATTGGTGCCACATTGAAAGGCCACTGCAGCTTTCAGTATGGCCATTCACGCCAATGTTTATCTATGGGATTTCATGCTGTGTGCTTGATTTTATCACCTGTCAGCAATGGGTGGGCTGAAATATGTTGAATCATAAATTGAGGGGTTTCCATCCTTTTGACCATTTAGTGTATCATATACATATACTTTATTTATTTGTGGGCAAGACTCAATTGCTAGCCTCGCACTGGAGTGTCCCCATTCTTTTGTGTGGATAAGCTTTTATAAAAACCACATCATTGAGGTTGAGAGTGGGATTCATCTGGCATCAAAATGTCCACTTCATCATTGTTCAATTTTTTTAGGGGGGAAAAAAAATGGGATGGCCCCCCGAAACAAGGAACTTACCTCTTGACTCAATTAATATAATCATGATAAAGTGGGTTGAAGTTAAGGCCTTTTTATTTTTTTTTTTTTAATCACTGTTGGCTTTAAGTATTAATGGTGCTTTTTTAAATTGTGTAAAGCCAGCTTTCGTTTCTTGCTCCCTCATAGGCTTGCATGCTTCAACATTCTGCCTTTTCAGGTCACTCTGCTTGACGTCTAATTCCTCCAGTCCTGTGGAAAGGGAGGAGGGTCTGCTGTCTCCGAACTGGAGCCAAGGGCTCGATGGAGACTGCCAACGGGGGTGGCTCATTTCAGCTCCTGGCCGACTCAGACTCTGATTCTGAGCTATTGGGAAGACACCCGTTTCTCATAAAGGTTCAACCCAAGGTCACTGTATTCGGACAGGACAGGGTAACATAGTGGAGATGAATGGGGAAAGGTTCATGGTGTATGGAGGTTATGTGATAGTTTCCAATTGCAGCTGGTCATCTGTTTGTTCAAAAAGTTAACATACAATTTTGAATCATCTCACACAACATAACAAACACATCTTTCGTCTTCTGCTGATGATATTATCGACCCTTATTCCTCCATTCAAATATTTTCCAATTGGGGAAATAAGCCATAGCCCTTTTTTTTTGGTATACCAAGCGAGGCCTGTGGAAGAGCAGAACACAGAAGATAGTGCAACAGAAGAAAAAAAAGTACAAAGAGGGGGGGACAACATGAACAGCAGCGTTGATGCAGGATATAGAGGGAAATCTTTGCACAAAATGTGGGAGGAATGGGGGGGGGGGCGGGGGGTGGGGTGGGTGAGGGAAGAAGCAACGGTAGATTAAGATGGATACGAAAGACAAACTCAGGAAAGAAGATCGAATTTGGAAAGAGGTTGAAGGTAAGGGTAGAAAAGATTATGGTTTTTGAGGGGATGATCTGAATGCTGGTGAACAGCTGTCTTGAAGTACTGGAATGAAGAAGGAGATTGAAGAGAAATAATGTCGAGTTGGTTCACAGGTGGGAAAACAAAAGAGGGACACGAATAATTCCCTTTAGACCTCGGTGGGGAAATCTATCTGAACACAGACTTATCGACATAACTGATCTTGGGGAATCCTTTATGGTGTCCTGTGAATTTCCACAACCATAACAATATCATGCCACAGAACACAAAAGGTCGGTCTATATTCAATGACTTCATAGCTAAAACAAACATGGTGAACACCTGTTCGGATGGACCTTACTGTTTTTTCATTTGTATCAATGTCGAAGTGAGGGTGGATTATAAAAGGAGATCGCACAAAACGGTTAAACAAAGCGATGTCGTGTAAAAATAAAATTGCACATTTTCAGCGGATGAGACACCACTCGAAGCTCCCACCGTACGGCATCGCGGGACCCAACAAAGGAGGAAACGTACGTATAATCGATGTGAGATTGAAAGCTCGGGTACTTTTACTGAAACAAACAACCAGCCAGTTTGGAGAGTGCTGCAAATGGCTTAAGCACTCAAGTCAAGCACTCGCAATGAAATCGGTTTTTTTTTTTGATACCTTTCGAGGCTCGTTTGAGAGGCTAACACCACAATGCAAATCATGCAAAGCGGGGCATGAAACAAGAAGAGCGGGAGTGGGAAGGACAAACAAGTGGGACAAGAGACATTAGGAATCGTGGAAGGAGAGGATGGGCGGGGGAACATGGGGCTATAATCAGATGCGACATTACACGGGGCTTTCAGGAAGGAAAACAGGAATTTGAAGCAGGTGAATTTTGGAGTGGATTAACGGGGTCAGAACAAGATCAACGAATTTGGATGGGGTAATGATAAGAGGTTGGTGATGAATCAGCTCTTTTGAAGGCCCTGGAGGGAAGGAATTGGATTGAGCAGAGTGAGGGAGTTTATTCGCAAAGGCGGGAAAAAGAGAAATGAAAGTAGTGAAGGTGAGCAGTGATTCGTGATTTTGGTAGTTTTACCAGAAGGGGGCTGTTGGCGGACCTTGAGAGTCCTGCGAAATATGGTGGGACAAATCGCAGACACAGCAGGGGGAGGGGCGAGACTGGAGAGGAGACGGTAGAAGACAGAAGACGATCTGACCTGCCTGCGGTGTGAGAGAGTGAGAGGCCGAAAGACTCAACCTCATCATGGAGATGCCAATGGATCCGAAATGCCTTGGTTTCCACAGCGTGAAGCTGAGAAGTGGGAGGCAGGAGCACCAGCCCAGAGGGGAGAGCAGTACTCCATCAGGCTGCGGACAAAGCTTTGTATGTGGTCAGGAGCTCAGGTGGGCCAGAAAGGACTTGCACACGGAGGATTCCCAGTCGGCGACTGGCTTTGGAGGCCAGGTTCGAAATGTGGCTTTTCAGAAAAGATCATGGCAATAGTGAGACCAGAAGCTTGAAAAAAGGACTTCTTCCAGAGGATTGTTGAGAAAGTGGATGGGGAGGTTTTCCAAACGGTCCTTTCGGAGAGACATAGTGAGAGTGTGAGATTTGTCTGATTGAAAGACATGTTCCACGTGTTGGACCAGTTTGTGATTTTATCCAGATCTGCAGTGAGCGAGAAGCTGTGCTTGCCGGTCTGAAGGATGACCGATGGTATGACAGAGGGTGGAGTCATCAGCAAAGAGATAATAGAGGATTTCCAGAGAGTCGAGAGATCATTGATGAAACCCAGAAAAGAACAGGGCCAGAACGCTGCCTTGAGGAACTCCACCTGGACAGGAAGAGGGGATAAAGAACTAATTTAGGGCCACACGGTGACTGCAACAGGAGAGGAAGTCTGCGAGCCATGAGTGGAGATGGCCTTGGATAAACATAGGAGAGAGTTTGGTGAGCAGGGCAGGGTGCCAGACCATGTCAAAAGCACGCGATTGTCTCGGGATATGCCTCTGATTTCATGTCCGGCATTGAGGACCTCCATCCATTGTTGGGAGAGCAGAAGCAGCATATCCAGAGTAGAGCGACTTGGTCTGAAACCAAATTGATGATTGGAAATCAGGTGATAGGAGAAGAGGAAGCAGAAACATCTCGTAAGAAACGGTTCATAAGAAACGTCTCGCTTGGCACATAATTGGTAATCACCGACCGTCATATTAAGCATACACCTCCCGGAGATGCCCGAAATGTTAAATATGTATGAATTGGACAAAGGAACACTTTTTTTAGGAGTCGGAACTGATTCTATGTTCGATTCTGGAGCTTAAACTTTGAAATTCAACATAGGTTAAGAGATTCTCGAGGTTACCGCATGTGCGAAAATGAAATAAAGCCACGAACACTGCCGTCTCCGGCATTTATAAGCATCGCAATGTACCCTGTGATTCGTAGGTGTGATAAACACGCATTCCATAATATGAGTGAGGAAAGTGAAAAAGAGAACTTTATTGTTAAGAAATCCTTGTGGCCTGTTCCAAGCCAAGGCATTACCTAGGATACGCCTGAAGACCCCAGAGAGAGCGGTGACCGAGGATGTGCCTGATCAAGGTTATAATTAAATAAGGCTGTTAATTGTCTTCAAAAGGGGTGTTTAAATTAACCCAAATGTATTTTTCTAAAAAAGGTGAATCAGTCTCTTCTCTTCTCTTCTCTTCTCTTCTCTTCTCTTCGCTTCATATATATATATATATATATAATATTATATAATAATATACTATATGTAAATACAAGGAAATCAGACACAGGTGGAGGCCATTCAGCCCATGTTGCTTGTGCGACATCAACAGCATACTAATTCATCAACACAAGATCCAAAGAAGAAAATGTATTTTTGTGTGTGTTGTTGTTTTCGTGGTTTTATTTATCTATTTATTTTAAGTTTTTGTAGTTTTTGTAGTTTTTTTTTCTATTTTGTATTTTTTTGTAAATATTTTTCTTTCTTCCCCTTAGGGGAGGGGAAGATGTGTGTATGTTGTAATATATATAATATATATATATATATATATATATATATCTTTACATCCCTCTTTACATCTTCTCTTCTCATCTCGCTCTCTCTCTCTCTCTCTCTCTCTCCCCCCCCCTTCTCTGTCTTCCCCTTCTCTGTCTTTCTCTCCCCCCCCCTTACTCTGTCTCCCCCCCCCTCTCTCTCTCTCTCCCCCCTCCTCTCTCTCTCTCTCTCTCTCTCTCTTTTCTCTCTCTCTCTCTTCTCTTTTCTCCTCTCTCTTCTCTCTCTCTCTCTCTCTCTCTCCTCTCTCTCTCTCTCTCTCTCCTCTCTCTCTCTCTCTCTCTCTCTCTCTCTCCTCTCTCTTCTCCATACCTTTACATTTCTCTCCTCTCTGTTTGCAGGCCATGTGAAGAGGGTGAATGGACCATATGGTGGTGTACAATTATATATGAAATAGGATTCTGTCTGCTGCAGCCAAATTAAGAACGGGAAGTGCGAAGCATGTCCGGCTGTTTGCGTTATGCCTCACTGTACATTTTTCGTGTGTGCCATGGGAAGAAACGAACAGCATTAGTTACACACAATCAGCTCGATCTGCCGGCTGCGTGATGCTTAACCCAAGACAGCACCAGGCCTTGCAGAGCGGACTCAGATGTAATCTTTGAGCAACCAGATGAGCTAACCCCTACTTCTTTATTTTACCAAGCCCTGGAAGCTTCCATCCATGGATATCTTGCTAATATGTGCCAGGTTTCGCACAGCCTTGGAACAAACACCAAAGCACACATATAACGATTCATTACAGCACCTGTTAATTACACAAAGTACTCGTTTAACAACCCCAGAGATCATGCATCAGTGTTTGTCACAAATTCAAAGGGAGGTGCCAGCCAGTGACACAGATTTATCTCACCTGTTATTTTAAACAGTGTTGCACATCACCTTCAGCACCTGACCATGTTTCTCTCACTTTGTCATTTAAAGACAAAAACTGTCAATCACAATGTCTGCATGGCGTGTGAAAGAGTTTGAACTGAATGTACGAACTGAGGTTCAAAATGCTGTTTAAATTCACCAAAATTAATAAATAGAACGACAACGGTTCAGGTATGCCGTTATTATCATTATTATTTTGATAAACAATACATATTGCTCAGTCACTCAATAACCAGAAGACTAGACAATTTATGTGTATTGACACACGGTACTATGATATTTGCTCCAGTGTGCACACTGCCCAAGATGACTTCTCACACTTCAGATGGCTTCATGATGCCCGGGATGTTATTGGCTCATTTTCGAATCAGACCAGTTGCACCGCTAACCACCGATAGGACGACAGTGTGCAAGTCCCACGTCCGCTGTGTATAGATCTCTAGGTCGTTTCACCTATTATTGTTATTATTACTACTGCCAAAGGACAATTCAGAAACTTTCACTTCAAGCAATTCCACTCTCCCTGATGATACAAACTATACTTGTGAACAATAACGTAATCACCTTGTATTCATAGGCAGACAAAATGGAGAAAAAAAAAATGGCAACCATCGCTGCAGTTTCAAGTTTGCAGCCTGCCAACCGTGCGATGAGGCTCGCAAAAAGCAATTAGCAGCAAGGGAGAGAGCATGTGATTCTAGGTGCAATTACAAAGAGGAGAGATGGGAGAGAGATGGGGACAAAGAGGTGGTATTAAAGACACGTGTTAGAGTGGCGCTATTGTTAGCCAGAGGAGTGTAAGCCTGGGTCATAGCACCTGGAAGGTGGAAATACTTTTCATCACGTAATTGTTGAAGTGATACAATACCCGTTGTGGTTTAATTGGAAAAAGAGTCCGAATTGAAACAGTAAGGCCAATGGTGTAACCAAATTTAAATTTCTAGGTGTTTTTTGTTTTTTTTGTTGTATACAGTGTCAAGGGTTTGTGAAGGAGCTAGAACACAGAACGTTATAGAGAATGATCTTTCAATGTCTCGCAGATTAAAGCACATCACAAAGGGTGGATGAAGAATAGACATGACGCAGCCTGGGGTAATGTCATGGTGATGTTGAAATGTTGTTGTTGTACATGGTGATGGGAAGAGTACAAAAGTCAGGTCAAACGGATTGAATTCCCCTTTCGAATACATTTGATTGTCAATAGTCCTTGCATTCTTCTTCCACAGCATGTGTGCAAGGTCTTTGCCTCGTAGAAAGATTTTTTTTGGAGGCACGATCAGTGTTCTTTCACCTTCTGGGATTTATCAAAGGGTGAATTACTCCTGTAATGGTATATTAATGGCTCAGAAGAAGATCATCAAGCATTGGAAGAATGGAATGTGGACTAAACAGGGAAGGAAAATAATTATGTGGAATGACCTACTCCGTAGAGAAATGTCAGGGGTAAGATTCGATTGAAGTTTAACATTTCAGGTTTTGGCAACTTGCAAAAGGCTAATAAATAAGACACGAAAGCCAAATTCATTAAATGTGCCAGGTTTGAGGTCCGAAACAGGTTAAGCACAAATACAAATCTCAAAACACAACCCTTCATACTTGACTATCTAAACAGTGTTTAGACTTTTGAAGATGAGGGTTGGGATAGTTAAGGAGTCATCAGATAGCCACTGGGGAGGGGAGCTATGAAGTGTCCCATATCGTGAGACTCCCAATATAAACACAGATTTGGGACACAGGGACCTGCATTCACGACTTTGCAATTTGATATTTTAATAAAAGATTTAATTGAGTCCAATGTAAAGGGGGTTCCTAAAGTTTATTGTAAAATTTTCAACTTCCCATATTAGTTCTTCTTAATAGCATGCAAGCAGCTATCAAACATCAAATACCTCGCTGTCCCAGTTAAGTGTTTCATTGATTCATGTTTAATAAACTTGTTCTCAATTAAAAAGTCAAATATGGTATTTCAAATATAAATTTATGGGGGAGGGGCTGGGATGGATTGAGGTACCCTCCCAGGGTAAGCAATCTACCCTAGTAAAAGGGGTGGGTGGATAAGAGGAGCTGGAAGGGATTGAGGTACACTCTATTGGTAACACCTGTTAGCCTCTTCCACATTGGGAGGGATTGAGGTACACTCTATTAGTAAAGCCTCTACCATATTATGAGGGTAGAGGAGAAGGGCTGGGAGGGATTGAGGTACAAGACATGGGTAAAGCCTCTACCACAGTAGAAGAGGTAGAGGAGAAGAGCTCGGAGGGATTGAGGTACTCGACATGGGTAAACCCTCCACCACAGTGGAAGAGGTAGAGGAGAGGAGCTGGGAGGATTGAGTCTCATTGTGAAGCCTCTACCACATTGGAGGGTAGAAGAGAGGAGCTGGGAGGGATTGATACACCACATTGGTGGACCCTCTACCACAGTGGGAGGGGTAGAGGAAGAGCTGGGAGGGATTGAGGTACACTCCATTGGTGAAGCCTCCACCACATTGGGAGGGGTAGAAGAGAGGAGCTGGGAGGGATTGAGTACACTCCATTGGTGAAGCCTCCACCACATTGGGAGGGGTAGAAGAGAGGAGCTGGGAGGGATTGAGGTACACCACATGGGTGGACCCTTCCACCACAGTGGGAGGGGTAGAGGAGAAGAGCTGGGAGGGATTGAGATACTCTCCCTGGGTAAACCCTCCCTCTCAGATGGGGTAGAGCAGAGAAGTTGGGAGGGAGTGAGGCACCATGCCTGGGTAAATCCCCTCTCTACCCGAGTGAGAGGCACAAAGGAGAGTAGCTGAGAGAGACTGGGATGCCCTCCCTGGGTAAACCTTCTACCCTAGTGAGAGAGGTCGAGGAGAGAAGCTGGAAGGGATTGAGGTACCCTCCTGCCCCCACCCCTATCTCCTTTTCAAACTATAAATATTGTTTATTTCAGGTGGGTATTTGCTGACAAATCTTCAGGTAATTGCCCTCGTCAAGAAAGTGATATTGCACACATAAAAGATGAGGATGTGCACGGGTTTGCTACTTCTTTATGACCGGTATGTAAAGTCTAGTTGAACTACCTCATGCGTGGAGTTGTGGTTACACTGCCGATGCAGTGCGCCCTGTAAAATAAGGCAGGAATGTATAATTTATTTACAATCCAAGCACACAATCGCCTCCTCTTATCAAATAGTGCAGTGAGATGTTTTATGTCTACTGGGCTAACATCCCCTCCAAAGGATGGCGTACCCATTGATGGAACTGCTACCGACAAAGCACCAAGATGAGTTGGTCGTTGGAACACGGAGTCAAACCCAGACTAGACGAGCTTAAATGCAAGCACACAACCTCGAAGCTATATACTGTTAGGCCAGGTCCAAACAAAGTAGAACGGTGTTTTATATGGAGTTATTAAAAAAAATAACATCTGTCTCCAGATGACACCATCAAAGTTGAATTATATGATCTTGAGATTCCATTTCTTTGTTAAAGTCCCTTGAGACTATTAAACACGATCACCAGTACTCAATACATCACTTTTGTGTCATGGCATAGGAAAAGTTAGTCTCAAGGAGGATAAGCAACAGATTCGAGTAGCTGAAGGTCGAGTAGCTGAAGGAAGGGAAAATTAATGACCAATCTCAAAACGCACAGCATCCCATAAAAGCAGTGCCAGAGGACAAATCTTATAAATTTGAGGGAAAGCATCTCAATTTGACCCATATTCCAAGACCCCAACATAAGAAGTCTACCGACTTCTTGATATTCTGCACAGGTATCTGCTCTTATCAATATCAATTGCCTTAATCTAGCATTGCGCATGATGCTCGATCTGTCACACACCGAAGGCTTCCTTCCAAAATATTCTCAGTGCAGTTTACAGCTGTATAAAAATCATCAACCGGTGGAAAATGTCTTTCTCTGACATAATTTTCACAGTGGGGGGGGGGGGGGGGGGGGCAAGTGTAAATCAAATGGACTCAAATTTGATGAGCACGGTGGGTGAGGTGAAACGTCCCACTTTTGGCTCTTCAAATCATGAACGATGCATTTTGCACGAGATGCTGTATTGGCGTATTGCAACAACTCCTTCAGATCTACAAAAGTAATTTCAATCCTTACTTGTAATTATAAGAGCAAATTGGGTCAGGATGTGCTCGAACAAGATGTCTCCCTCCGGAGAGAAGCGACAAAAAATGTTTTTGACATTGAGCGAGCTCAAGTTGAGCTGTTCACCAACTCACTGACAGTATGTGATGTGCACTTTGCTCGTCAAGTACATTCTTTTTTTCCCAAAGTGCCTGGACACAATGCAATCAATGCATCAGTATTCTAAACTCCGCTTGAAGTGCATCCTTTTCTTTCTTCTGTGAATGATGAAAGGCATCATTAGGGCAACTCTCACAAAAGGACAAGCTTTCAGAAAAGTTAGATTATTATGCCCTGAAGGATTTCATATGTAACGTCCTTCCACAAGTTTAGATGGCCCTTTTGCTCAAGATTTACATCGCAGTCATTGAAACTGTGTCAAGCATGGATATTCATTAAATGAAAGGATCATGAGAGAATTTGCAATAAAGCTGAACTTTAAATGACAACATTCATGTGCATTTACAGACAGACAGACAGACAAGGGTGAAAACACAACCTCCATCCACCTTCGATGGCGGAGGTAACAACATGATGAAACTAGAAGGGCACTCGGTAGAGCGCGTACCTCCGCCACGTAATGCCTGATCCACGAGAACATATCGGGTCCAATACATTTTTGAAATATCATGCTCTACAGTACGACATCGTTTTTGGCCCTAATCTCTCAATGGTGAAGAATCACTTTAAAAATTAAATAATTCTCGTACCAAGATTCGGATTCAGATCTTCACCAAAATCGAATCAACATGTCCTTGTCATACACCGAACCTGTCCACAAAATTTCATCTGTATCCGTCCACAACTTTTTGAGATATCCTGAACACAAACAGACAGACAAGCCGGTAGGCGGACATGGGTAGTCGATCAAGTCGAATTTAGTCGTTTTTCAGCCGTTACTAGCCAACAAAAGCGTCCATAGCAACGGTTCTTTCTCACACATAACTAGGACATACCATGAACCTACCGTACCAGTTTCATGTATATCTGACTCGTAGTCTCTGAGATATAACGAACTTCGTTTTTTTTTATTGTTTTTGACCAGGGTTCATTCAAAGTCTATCTTCTCCGACAGTTTTCATAGGATCCGGCTGGAAATTTTTGACAATACGGCTGAATGTACTGCCCACAGTCGCTCGTGGCCCGATTTTTGATTTTCGAAAAAAAAATTTGAGATTTTTTTTGAAAATTTCAAAGGTCCGTTGCTAGGCAACGGATGGGTCCATAGCAACGGTTCTCATTTGCACACAACTAGGTCATGGTATGAACCTACCAACCAAGTTTCATCGAAATCGCCATTGTATTAACGGAGCACTGGACCGAACAGACAGACAGACAAACATATCGACGGAAATACTGATAAGGGTAGACTAGATCGACTACCCAACAAACAGACAGAAAGGGGTGAAAACATAACCTCCTTCACCTTCAGTGGCGAAGGTAAAAAGAAAACAGTGGGACGACAACAAACGAATGTGCCAAAACACAAGGAGAGGGCATGGAGAAGGCTGAGAACATCACAAAGATAAGGAGGAGGGTGAGAATAAGGTCTCAGCAGGTGTAGTAAAGTTCAGTAATGGAAATGGGGGTGACCATGAAGTCACGATGGAAAACAGACTTGAAATCCTAGAGGGAAGAGCTCGAGGCAAGGAAGCTGAGCATGGTTATTCTAAAACATAATTTACATGCAAATTTATTTGCTTAGCCTATTCACTGTTACAAAAATCACATAAATAAAAAAACAAGGCCGAAACAATCAAGTACGCAGTCTCAACTACAATGGAATTATGAAAGACTCAACTACATGAATACTCATGTCTGTGAAAGCTCGTGTTGGTCTGCGTCAGGGGACAAGATAAAGAATGGATTTCATTGTTTTGTTTTTTTTTAAGGTTAATAATAGTATGTATACCACCACAGAAAATGAAATGTGGCTCGCGTTTCGATTGTTCGACCTTGCTCTGACGAAGAGCTAATGCTCGAGAGTCAGCCTGCTGCGGTAAACATTGTCCTATCAAATTTTAGTTGATGAAATCCATTGTTAGTCTCCAATAGACATAACACGACACGCAATTAACAATCGATGGCACAAAACACCAATCCCTGCAGAAATGTGCAAAAAATTGATTTCCAATTTATTATTGGTGAGATGTGTGAGTTTGTAACATGTGCAAGTTTCATCCTGCGAATGTGATAATCTTGTAGACGATGCATCTGAAGCCGTTTGTAAACTTCTGTTCCGAGGTGGTCGTCTCGAATTGCAAAGAGAGGACACAATATGTGTATTGTAATGATCATGATTTGATGCAGAATTTTATTTTAAAGGTGACCATCAGGGTGGATGAATTGTGACCGATTAACCTTATTTTATTTTTTTTTACTTATTTTTGCTTTCAATGTCGAGGCTCATATGAGAGCTAACACACAGAACGTACAACGAGGGAATCAGGAGACAAGAGGGGTGGGAGAGGGAAGGAAAAAAACAGTGAGGAACAGAGCCATGAGATCTGTGGAAGGGAGAGGGATGGGGTGGAGTACGCATGGTAAACAAGATGGACACTACAGGGACTTTCAGGTCCTGACACTACAGGGACTTTCAGGAAGGAAAGCAAGGAATTTGAAGGAGGTGGGTTTGGGGTGGATTAACGGGGGTAGAAAAGATCGTGGTTTTGGCTGGGGGAAGATAAGAGATGGTGGTGAACAGATGTTTTGAAGACCTGGAAGGAAGAGTGAAATTTAAGAGAGTGTGGGAGTTTGTTCCAAAGGTGAGAAAATAGAGGGATGAAAGAATGGAGGTGGACAGTGATTCTTGATTTTGGTAGCTTTACCAGAAGGGGGTTGCTGCCGGACAATGAGCACCCTGCAGAAATATCAGGGGGACATATTTTAGACAGAGCAGGGGAGGGGGTGTGAGGCCAGAGAGGAGATGGTAGAAGATAGAAAGACCACCGACCCGCCTGCGGTGAGAGAGTGAGAGGCCCAAAGACTCAGCCTCATCGCAGGAGATACCAATGATCCTAAATGCCTTTGTTTCCACAGCATGAAACAGAGAAAGGTGAGAGGTGGGAGCACCAGTGCTGTGGAGAAAGCAGTACTCCATCAGGCTGCAGACAAAAGCTTTCTATGTGATCAGGAGCTCAGGTGTGCCAAGGAAGGACTTTGCATGAAATGAAAGGAAAGATCGTGGCAGATAGTGAGACCCAGAAGCTTCAATGAAAGTACTTCTTCAAGAAGACTGTTGAGAAAGTAGATGGGGTGGGGGGGGGGGGGTTCCAGATGGTCCTTTCAGACAGACATAGTGAGAGTGTGAGATTTGTCAGGATTGAAAGACATGTTCCACGTGTTGGACCAGCTTGTGATTTTATCCAGATCTGCAGAGAGCAAAGAGACTGCTGATTGCCAATCTGAGGGATGACAGATGGTATGGCAGAGGGTGGAGTCATCAGCAAAAAGATAAAGAGAATTTTCAAGAGAGTCGGAGAGATCATTGATGAAAAACAATAAAAAGCACAGGGCCCAGAACGCTACCTTGAGGAACTCCAGCCTGGACAGGAAGCGGGGACGAGAGAAGTCCAATAAGGGCCACACGTTGGCCGTGACGGGAGAGGAAGTCTGCGGGCCATGAGTGGAGATGGCCTTGGATACCATAGGAAGAGAGTTTGGTGAGCAGGACAAGGTGCCAGATCATATCAAAAGCACAAGATATGTCCAGGGAGATGGCTCTGATCTCATATCTGGCATTGAAGATCTAATATGCTTCAGGATAATCTGCAACATATGCAACAGGATAATCACCAGACTCCGGTGGCATAATGTTTAGAAGAGAGTCCGCTCTGAATCTGGGAGGTCGGTGGTTTGAACCCCGACTGAGTCAACTGCAGACATTAAGATTGGTACGTACTGCTTCCTTATTTGATACATTTCAAACGATAGATCACGGACAAATAACAATAGGTTGGCAATCATAGCACAGGCTTGATGTGCCTAATGGCCTCATGCATCAAAGTTCCTTGTAAGGGAGCTCAGGTTGTTATTTGGGGGTGGACGAGGGGGGGGGGGGGGGGGGGGGGGGGGAGTTCTGCGTGTCAGTGTTACGCTTGACATGACAAACAATAGATGCGTTAGAAACAGGACAAAAGTGTTCTGCAAGACACATTGGATCTTTTTCAGCAGAGCTGTTCACTGGCTCATGACTTTTCATCTCTTAATGATAGCAATTTGAATGCCAGTGCAGATGTCTTGTGACATTGGAACAAATTTCCTTAAAAGTCATGAAATGACAATGTGCCTTGGCATTGTCTTGGCATACAGTAATATAAAGGCCTCTGTTTTATTGAATGTGCTTCCATATGTAGTGTGACACATTCAGCTCTTCTATATTGTCTGAGTCTTCTGTGTCCAAAAATTGAGGTAAGGGTTTTTGTTGTTGTTGTTGTGTTTTTGTACAGCATATGAAATCAAGGCTGTGGAAGAACTAGAACACTGAACAGATCAGGATTACAACAGTACACAAGGAACAGTAGAGAGAGAGAGGAAGGGGGGGGGGGGTGACAGAGTTGAAGGACAAAATAGAGGGAAACTTGGACAAACAATAGGTGTGGAGAGGACGCACGGGGTGGACAAGATAGACACAGAAGCGATGGTTAATTTTTGAAGCCTGATAAAGCAGCACAATGTCCACTTTCACTCCATTCCAATGTGAATATAGAATCCAGCTCACAAAGACAGTTTCAAAGTCCAGTTTTGTGTCTATGTTCACCTGAAGTTACGAAAATGAAGACAGTCAATGACTTGGCCCAGTAACCATCAATTTATGATTTCCTTGTTGCAACATCACATTCACTGAACCATGTAAGCATGTGGGTAGCCTTCTTAATGATGGTAGTTTTTGAAGTCTGGTGTGTTGAAGTCATCTAACTGACATTCTCAAAAGGTATACCTACATCTTCAGGTAGAAATTTCAGATCTGGATATGTCTGTTTTATGGACCAAAATTATATTGTAAAGGAACATAAAAGAAATTCTGAGTCCTGTGTTTTCTTAATCATCATCTTTTATTTTAATACAAGGGTGGTTCAAGTTCACGTGGACTTTTTTTTTATTCGAGCAAATTAAAAGGTAAAGGGGATTTGAAGAATGTTGACCACTTCACTTCAAGGCATTCTCCTGCTACACGTACACACTCGTTCCATCGACGTGGCAACTCCAAGATGCCATCTGCTTTGGGACGGCTATGCAGCGATTTCAAGACACGTGCATAATTTTTCATTGTTCATCAACTCAACACCACCCAGATGTTCTTCGAGTGGTCTTAAGAGATGGAAATCACAAGGTGAGAAGTCTGGGCGAGGATGATAGAACATCCAAGTCCAAGTCATCTCGGCTAGACTAGTAGTGGTCATATTTACCCTGTATGGGTGAATATTATCATTCAGTAAGGTAAGTATTATCATCCAGCATACCTGGCTGTTGTCTGCACGTATTGCTTGTCTCAATCCATTGTGTAACAGTCACTGTCGCTCTATACACTCCATATTTCTCCATATTTCCCAAACCTATGGTTTCCCCATTTATTTATTTATTTTTATAAACAGAGTCAAGGCTCATGTAAGAGCTACAACACTGAATGGATCAGGATGCAACATAACAAAAGGAACAGCAGAGAGGGGGGGATACCAACAGCAGGGTGGAAGGACAAAATAGAGGGAGACCTGGACAAATAAAATAATATTAAAGAAATTCCACGTGAAATAAACCCGTTAAGGTCCCAAAACATTGTTTCCATAAGTTTCCAGCTGAATGATAAACATTTAATTTTTGGGGGTGCGAGGACCAAGGACATCTCCATTACTGGCTCACTTTCATTCTGTTGAGGAATGATGGACTTAAATGTCATCACAAATAAATGTCCTCTTCAAGTATCTCCATCCCCATGGTAGTCCTACCAGGAGCTCTGTTGCAATGGTCACACGATTTGCCTTTTGATTAAGTGTGATGTCCTTTGATGCCCACATTACACAAAGCTTTTTAAAATTTCAAATGAGAGTGAATGATTGTTCCCACAGTTCCAACACTAACATCCAATTCTTGTGTAATTTAAACATGCACAGTAATCTGGTAATTTCCCCATACTTAACTGTTCAACAAGTTTCATGTTTCATTGAGTAACAGCTCTTGGTTGCAGGTAAGAATATTCATTTCACACCCATTGTTGAACTCACCACATCATTTAAACACAGCTACAGGAAATACATGCATTACCAAATTGTGCAGACATTCTCCCCTGTATTTCACTTGGTTTTGTTCGACTTCAGAAGAAACTTAATGAGACCCCCTCGATTCCACAGCATGAGATGTGACGATGTTGGCCACTGTCTCTGTTTTACTCATAATGCTTTGACCAGGAATGATGTCCCTACCTGTACAAATTTCTCCAGGTATACAATGTCATTGCACAATATTTAGGATAGAACTATTATTTCCACATGTTTCAGAATAAAAGGTCCATGTTAACCTTTAACAGTCTTCAGACATTTTGATCAATCCAAATCATCGTGGATTTGAACAATCCAAGACATTTTGAACAATCCAAATTGCAGTAATCCAAATCTGACAGCAGACTAGCAACACAAGTCTTCCACTGTTTGATTTAGTGTGCTGTGGGTGTTCAGCCAAACCAGGATGTTTTCGGAAGACGCACAAATTCCAACCGCTGAAGGCCATCTCAACATTGGATGGACAGTCTGCGTTTCTGTCCACAAAATATGGGCAATTTGTTTGGCTACCCACAAGCTTTAGTGCCAAACGTGAAGTGCCGCATGCTTCTAGAGTCCTAACGGCTTGGAGAGACTCCAGCAACAGATGCTTGAAAAGGATTTTTTTTCTGTCTGATGTCTGGGAACCAGATTCCACTTGGCCACATGGCTTTTCTTATTCACTGCCAGGACAGAAAAAAGAAGCCACACTTGCCTGGTGTTTCTGGGAAAGATAATCCCAGGTGGGAAAGAAAAGAGGGAGGAGTGGGAGATGGGGTGAATAATTAACGATAACATTTAAGGTAGGGAGCAAAATGGGTTTCTGAGATAAGAATACAAACAAAATCCCATGGGAAACCAAGCAGGGCCAAGTACTCAAGCCTCTTGCATATATTCAGGGACACAATACATAAAGTAACAAAAGGGCTGCAGACCTTGAGTCGACACATTATGCATTGCAATCGTATGCTAAGCCTCGTTCGTTCAGCTCATTCCTGCAATCCTGCTTACCCTCCTCTTTATTGCACCTAGGCCTCCACTCGCCACCCCTCCCCCTCCAATCCCTGCCCACCTCCCTCCCTATACACTCAAATTCCCTCGATACATCCTCAAATTACACAAGCTACCACAGATGGCGAACTTACAGAAGCTCAGTGGGGATTACGGCACATAAAGTGATGAAATAACCGGAGGAGACAAGATACAGTAAAACAAGATCTTGTACAAGGACGGATTAACAAGAGTTTGTTCTACAGTCATTTTAGTTTACTGTGTATTACTTGATTTTATTAATTCTGTGTTCGACCGCAGACTCATCGATGAATCCTTGTCTGTACAGCAAATTAACACAAAAGGAAACAGCAAAACTGAAATTGGATGTCACATGTACGATATTATTCAAAGTGGTGTTCTATGCGAGCAATGTGAATCGACACCAGGAATAAAAAAAATGAACAACAACAATATAACCATAGTAAATGTGAACAAAATAAAAACAGACAACAAATTGTGTGATCAGTTTGGAAAGCAATTTGGTTCATCATGATGTTTCTATGGTCGACTTATGAAACCAAAAAACCAACCGAAAAAGTCTCTGAACAGCGAAGGAGTATATAACTAGTTCACAATTACATCCATTGCGCTGTTCTGAATGTCACTAAGAAGAAAGCAAAGGCCTGCAAGGTCAAGGTGGTTAAAACAATCGGGAGATTCTGACAGTCAGCGAGCTCTGTTTGAGATTGGCATCTTTGAATCATCACGACAGGACCATCAGTTGGGTTTGCACATGGTCTCACCTCATATCTCGATGCTCTGAATGAATAAAACGTTACTTTTCAGTTGCTCCTCATTCATTTGATGATAATAATCAATCTTATAATAAATCTTTTCAAAGTGGCTTCATTCTCAGAGCTACAGCTTTGTTATGTGTTGCACAGCCCTGTGATTAAAATCACCTCTGATTCAATTCACAAGGAGTGCGATCGATCCAACGTCAACTTCTGTCTTGGCTGATGCTATTTCTTTGTTAAACAACAACAAAAAAAATCCCACATTATCTGTTGGACAAAAGTGGCCCATCGGTTTGACGCCAAATTCCCAATGCTTGCCTGTGTGTTTAAGCAAAGGGTTTACTAGTACACCTTAGTAGGACCCTCACCAGTTTCAAACTGTCTTGAGTTGTTGGCTCAGCATATCCATGAGGTTCCAAAGAGAAAAACGTGAATAGGATATGAGAAAATAACCAGAATCATTCAATAACTTTATGAAAAACAGCTCTCTGTCCTTTTGTAAACACACCAAGCTACAAAGCCAGCTGACAACACGCTTTCATCTTGATGAAAATGATGTACCCATCATTGCTTTTTGAGCTCCTGTTATAGCACTGTTCACTTGCAAAATTGCAACTTCATATTTTTCATTCTTTCAATGACACTTTCATAACACTTGGAAAGGATTTTCACAATGATGATGCGTCAACGAGGAACGCCAACATAAAATATGATAGCTGTGGACAAAGTGTTGACAATACAAGACAATCCAAGCTATATGACAATAGTGATCTATCTATTTGTCTATCTATCAAATGCATACTTAACCAGGATTAAAGTATGAACTATATTTGTTTGTTTCACATTCAATTTTGCCAGTTTTTCTGGGACGAAGCCACTCATGGAAATCCATGGCTCGACAATAGCTATTGCAATACAGGGCCAGCACACACACGTCTAAGATGCTCATTCCTTCTGAAAGAAACAGAAAAATCATCAACAGCTACGAGTGACAGGAAGAACAATCGGCTTCACATTTCCAAGAAAAATAACTTGCTGATACCAGACCACCAGTTTCATTGTTGGTCTGGTTACTCAACACTGGACATGCTGATGCTACTGTCGTAGAGATGGAGCAAGAGGTCAGGATACTCTTTCTTGAAATACTTTGTGCCTTTGACAGTATGATATTCAGCCAGACTTGCTGAGCTATACACCTGTGACGTTCAGGATCCTCTCCACACCTGGTTTACCAATTTGCTTCATGCATGCAAATAACATGCCACTCTTAATGGCATCTTCCCTTATTTGCACATTTTCAATAAGGTTGATGATGTTCCAAAAAGCAGTTAAGGAACATATTGTCGCAGAGTCAGGTCTCCCTTATGGGTGACCCAAGAACGCTGGAGATAAACTTTCAGGATTCCCGAGCAGAGGTGTTCTGCGTATGCACAGAAAGCCGGCGATGCAGTCAAATTAATAATTAATCAATCAGGTCTGAAGCTCAGCGTGCGTTCGGATCAATGATAATTTCATTACGCAGGAGGGTGAATCCTCAGCTCAAATTACTTGATGGTCTTTTTAGATTGGTGGTCATTACCCAAAATCACAGCGACGATGATGTTGCAGACAATGGATTTAATAAATAATCACAGGGATGTGGACACAAAACATGAATTGAAAACAAATTTAAACTAGAACGGCACTTGCAGAGCACATAGTCTCCCCTCGCGCGTTCATTCTGAACAAAGCTACCATTGTTACTGAACACGCAACAACTATGGCCCACATACCTGTATCATCCATGCACCCTATTATGTACATTGTTTCTTGGCATGGATTATGAACATATAAATTTAATTCCTCCTCACATGCAGTCATAGATGAGATATACAAAGTTTCAGATTTTTTGGAAAAATATTTCAATTCAACCAATTATGGCTGGAATACCACTTCACCGATGACATCATCATTATCAACCAATACACCCAATGGGGAGTTACTGACATTTGCCAAGTTTCAATTTTTTACATTCAGCGGTTTTGGAGAAAATTAAGTCCAAATGTTTTCTTTTAATCCAATATGCCTGTCATACCATGTGACCTGTGACATCAGAGTTAGCAATAAAATATTCTCCATGGGGAGTCCCTCATACGTTTAAAGTTTTGTGTCGATCGAATAAGCGGTTGCAGAGAAAACATTTTTAAAGCGAAAATCTAGACACGAACACGAACACATACACATACACATACACATACACATACACATACACATACACACATCATATATCCATATATATATATATATATCCAGGCATAGTGGCGTGCACCTGTAATCTGGCTACTTTGAGGCTTGGGTTGGAGGATCGCTTGAGGACGGGCACTCTGCGTTGGGCCGCGCTATGAAGGGTGTAGGGCAGCCCGGAATCATGGTGAAACCAATCCTTATCCCTGTGTTGTAAGAGGTGACCAGGGTTGCGTCAGGAAGGCAGCCGGCGTAAAACCTATGCCAAATCAGTATGCGGATCATAACGGATGATCGATCCACTGTGGCGACCCCTTATGTCAGGTCAGGTATGGGAGCATGTGCCAGAACAGCGCGTCACTGCGTCCACTTTCCGCCGGTACTCCAGGGGCCTCCGTCTGGCCTTCGTCCAGGCAGATGCCAGGCCCATCCCCATCTCTTGAGATGCTGGTCAACCTGCTGCAACCACGAGGCACGTGGTCGGCCCATCGGCCTCCTCCACTCACGAGACTCCCTCGCTGAGAGAATCTGGTGAGCAGGATCAGCGTCAGGAAAACGAGCCACATGTCCATACAGCTGCAACTGACGCTCACGGACCATGCAGGTAACAAATCTCATCCGAGTCTCTCTCAGCAACCGCTCGTTGGACACAAAATCTGACCAGCGATAGCCAAGGATTCTCCGAAGAGACCTGGTACCAAAGGAATTAAGTCTCCGTCTCAGATCCTTGGTCAGAGTGCAAGTCTCGCATCCATAGAGCAAGACTGGAAGCACCAAGGACCTGAAGACTCGGACTTTCGTCCTCCCGCACAGGTACCGCAGCGCCACACCCCATGATCCAGTGAATCCATGACTCCCAGGCCCGACCCAGACGTCTATTGACCTCTGACTCACAGCAAGCAAAGACATGAATATCACTGCCAAGGTAAGTGAATCTCTCCACGACCTCAACATCCTCACTACAAACAGACACAGACAGGACAGCAGCATCCAAGATGTCATTGAAAGCCTGGATCTTAGTTTTGACCCAAGAAACCGTAATCCAGCGGCTCGCTCCTCATTCAGCACCTCGAGGGCCCAAAAGGATATCTAAAGTCTCCGCAAAGATGACTGCTCATCTGCGAAATCAAGGTCCGGATCTTGACATTCCCAACGATGCACCGCAGCTTGATCTTTCCGACATCCTCCCTAAATCCAGTCCATACAAGTGCTGAAAAGTGTGGGGCCAGTACACACCCTGATGAACTCCAGTACAACTGGAAATAAGTCAGAGATGGTACCACCACACTTCACAGCACTCTCAGTACCAGAGTAGAGTTCAGACATCAGATCGATCAGTTTTGGTGCACCCCACGAAGACCAAGAATCCTCCAGAGGGCATCCCGATTCACTGAATCGAACGCTTTACAGAGATCAACATAGGCTGCAAGCAGCCCCTGCCGAAACTCTTGTCTGCGATCGGTGAGGACACGAAGAGCAAGGATACGGTCAATCGTTGACCTCTTTGGTGTAAAGCCTGACTGCTCTGGACGCTGGTGCTCAAGCAGATGGTGGCGAACCCTATCAGGAATTATCCGAGCAAAGACCTTGCCCGGCACTGAAAGCAGCGTCACCCCTCGGTAGTTGTTGCAGTCTGGTGATCACCCTTCCCTTTCCAGAGAGGGACAACAAGGCCCTCTTCCAGTCAGTTGGGATGATGCCTGTGTTCCAGGCAGAGCACAAAACTGCATGCAATGTCATGAGTGCAGCATTTCACCAGCCTTGAGAAGTTCAGCATGGATGCCACAGATCCCTGGAGCTTTACCCTGTTTCAACCGGTTCACCGCAGCCCGTGTTTCCACAAGCGAAGGTGGACCACAATTGATTGGAGGGTCAGCAACAGGGATTGTAACACCATTGACGTCCAACTCGACAGCTGGTGGATCAGCCTGGTACAACCGCTCAAAGTAACCAGCCCAGCGGGCCTTCACTTCAGACTCCTCTGTCAAGAGCCTACCACTCTCTGCTCTAACTGCAGTGCTCCGAGGGATGGGCTTGGATGAACGCAATGTGCGAATTCCCCTGTAAGCAGGACGAGAATCACCTGTCCACAGGTGATGCTCTACCCCCACAGATTCCTCGCACATAGGCCTCCTTGTCCACCTTAGTGCACGTACAGTTTTACGCCTCAGCTCCCTGACAGCTCAGCTCTGCCATTCAGCCTGGCCCTGCGACTCTGGTCAATGGTATCCAGTGTCCCTTGAGAGACAAAATTCTTTGTTCAAAGTTCAAAAAATTCAAAAAAGAGACCAGGGAAATGACACCTAAGGAGTGACGAATCCTTAGTCTCATAATACACTCGTTGACCGGTGTTACCTCAATTATCATTGGGGTTAGCTTATTGGACAAGCTACAGCACCTCCTTGAGTATGGTAACCATCAGAGCGACCAGACCAATAGTAGGTGTAACCACCCACCATTATCTCGCCGCAATCCGGTCTCCGAACCTCAGAGAGTGCTGCAATACCGATGTCCAACGCTTGAGCTCAGATGATAACAGAGACGGTGATCATCCTCTCTTAGGGATAGGACATTCCAGGCACCCACCCGAAGGGACGCCTCAGGTTAACCCAAGGAGACCACCGTCTGGTGGACGACACCTCAGCACACTCCGAACCACTCTCCCGCAATCTGAGACCCAGGAGGTTACCCATGGTTTCCCTCCTTTCATCAAAGATTGGGGTCCCGAAGGCTTTGCCCCAATCCGTCATCCGGTGAGCTGCCCTGCGAAGGGAAGCTGCACAGGAGGTACTCCCACGGAGTGGGTTTTCAGATTTTTTTTGCGTTTGTGTGTTTTGCGGAATGAAGGGTTTTACAGTGGCCGGAGTGCAATCCTGCCACCATCCTCCTAATAAAAAAGTAACCCAACTGCAGGAGGACGTCCGCAGACACAGTTGGGCACTAGATATGGATGGCCGTTGGCTCACAAGGAGCTCCTCCGCCCTTTTGACAGGTTTGTTTTTAATCCTGCTGGGTCTCCATATCCAAACACCCTCCTCACCAGAAAACCTGGTGGGGAGACGGTTTATTCGCCGACAACCCGACCATGGAACAGGTTAGTACAGGTTTACATGGTACCTGTAGCAGGTCACAGATCTGACCTGACCTGACTCTAATCTGACCTGACCTGACCTGACTCCCCTTATGGGAGCAGCCGAAAGATGAACACAACATATATATATATATATTATATATATTATATATTTATTATATATATAATATATATATATATATATACACACATACATACACACTACACATGCACGAAGGTGGATACTTTGATATTTTGGACCTAAGAGGGCTCAGTTCCAACTTCTGAAACCCACATATTGAGACAACAACCAATGAAACACACAGACAGACAGACAGACGACAGACAGACAAGCCGGTAGCGACATGGGTGGTCGCTATATAATTGCATACTAGTCATACAGTTTTTGACGGATCAGGCTGAAAATTTTTGACAAAGAGGTTGATTATAGTGCGCATAAAATCAAGGAAGCCGATTTTTGATTTTCGAAAAAAATATATATATAATATTTTTCGGATTTTTTCAAAAATTTAAAAGTCCCGTTGCTAGGCAACGGTGGCGTCCATAGCAACGGTGCTCAAAAGCATCCAACTAGATCCTGGTATGAACCTACCAGTCAAGTTTCATCAAAATCAGTTGACTCCTCTGGCCTCCAGAGCTGTCCATTACATACATACAGACAGACGAAAAACCTGAGAATAAGGTAGTCTAGCCACCACCCAACAAACAGGGGCATTGCAATAGTCTTGGATCCCCTTCAGGACGAGACTAAAAATAAAGATAATGAGGGCTTCCTTTGAGGAGCAATGGTGCCTGGTGTGAAGGTGCCTGATCTGACCAGTGGTGAGTGGTCCTGTGATTCGGTGTTTTGCGGCTGGCACTACGGTTCGAGCTCTCCACTCGACTCGACTTGCACTTCAGCTCCTTGCACTCCACTGGAAATCAACCAGGACTCCAATTGGGCTGGAACTGCAACTCATATTGGAACTGCTTCAGTATCATTGAACTGGATTTTTATAGCCGCAGCTCTGAAGTCATCTACTGCAGCCCCTCACTGGAGATCGTACATATGTATTCGCCATGTTTTCGTAGCACACCAGAGATATCACACACAGTTCTGTCATCTTGGCCCCACAGCCACATGAGAGGTGAGAAAATACAACAGGGAAGGATTGAGAACACCAAATAGGTGGATAAATGGGGAAAGAGATATGATAGGGTGACAAGGATCTCTCGAGACACACAATCCTCCCAGTCATTAAACAGGATGTTACAAAATGCATGATGCTAACATTAATTATGAAATAACTACCTAATTAACCTCCAAGTTATTTTCATAACACTATTTTGTTCTTGGTTTAACCAAAATGGCCTTTTTGCCTTTCAGTAAAACCTTTTAAAAGTCTATTATAAAGTCCTTCGCCCCAGTGCAGCCCAGGAATGCAGCAAGTGATTGAGAAAATTTCAAAAATTTTGAGAATACTTGGATTCCGAAGTGATCCCCAGGTTCATTCTCCAAGGTGAGCCCAAAGTCTCTTCGCAAGAAGAACAATTTGCTTTAACCGCATTTTGTTTGTTCTATTTCTCAGGTAGGACTTCAATGTGACAGACACCAGTGAATTTACAATCGAAGAAAGACTTATTGCTCGTGTGTGGGTTCATGATCCTTAGAGAGAGAGAGCAGATAGGTTATTAAGACAAAAGAGCATGATTGTCACAAAGGTTTATGAATTCTGCTCCCTCACATGAAGCATTACAGACGAGGGAGAAAAAGGCTTTCTCAAGAGGGTGTGTTCTTGATACAAGGCGTTCTGGTCGTCCAGCATCACGTCGGGATCATGTGGACATTGTTGAAGCATCCTGTTCAAGATTGCCACAGAAATCAATGCAAAAACGTTCTTCCGAATTAACCATTCCCCATTCAACATTGAGGTTAATAATGACAAAGGATCTTGGGTTGAAGGCATTTATTTATGCCTGGACACAACAATGACTCAGTGATATGGACTTGGATACATGTGAGGTTACTTGCAAAGCAGTCTTGAGGCGTTTTCCCACTCATGAATCACAACGAAACGTTTTTTTTTTTGCCTCGGATGAGTGTGAATTTATCTCGGTAATTGAGCCAGGAATGTTTCTTTTATGGTGTAAGGAGAACCACCATTACTATGAAGAAATTAAGTAGCACCCAGCTCATGTCGTGTTTTGTGCAGCGATTTCCACAGATCACTTATCCCAGACTTGACAACATGTGATAATTCAGATTTTGTCATTTTGAAGGAGATTACCCAACTAAGGCTACAACTAATGTTGAAGACCAAAAAAAACAGCTATCAGGGACTGTTTTTACAATAGTCAGCCTTCAACGTGGAAGAAAATGTTGATGATGAGTACGGAGGGCAACATTGGTAACTTCACCGCAAAGGAACTTTTTGCCCACTCGACACATCGATCCTTACTCTGCCAATTTGAAAAGACCCACCAGGTTATTTTTCCTATTTCTTATATATTTATATCCAACCTCTGGATGAAGTAGTCTTTAGACATTCTGGGCCTATCATCTAAGACTAAATCTTTTTTGAGCCTTTTGAAACCAGACTCTGCTTGGGCATACTCAGGCAAGCCCATTCATGTCTTGACAGTCCAAACCATCTCAAAGCATTTCTTGACGCTCCAAACCATCACCAAGCCATCTGGCTTCTTTACTTCCTGATACCTTTCATGTTCCATGATCTTAAACAGTATAAATGTTTCTTTAAGCTCTGCATTTACAGCTCATATTATTGGTGTTTATTTTTTCAGATAAAGAGGT
The DNA here is from genome assembly GCA_035128595.1 of Eptatretus atami. Taxonomy (NCBI): domain Eukaryota; kingdom Metazoa; phylum Chordata; class Myxini; order Myxiniformes; family Myxinidae; genus Eptatretus; species Eptatretus atami. Next base: position 45,597,972 of record CM068967.1, read on the forward strand.
GTTTCTCATCAGCTTCTTCTATGTCCATGCATTTTATCCTTTGGTGCAAATCAAACAATAAACAAATGTATGTTTTGTATTTCAGTCTCTGGGTTAAAGTCTGGAGACACATCTAAAATACTTTGATTGAGCTGTGTTTATGCCTGGTGTTGCCTTAATGGTTAGGGTGTTGGGCTTGGGATCCTAGGATCCTGAGTTCAAATCCCACTCAGGCTGTTTAATTAATACCACCAGATGGGGTTGACTCTGCCTGTCATCCTTCCGAGATTAGCAAAATGAGTGCCAGCTTGCTGGTATCCTGTGCCAGAGTGGCGACCCATCCACTAATATGCCCAATAGCCAAGGAGACTGCTTCGGCAGCACCAACGCTCTGTACAGAGTATGGTCCCAATGGATGGGTGGATGGAGGTGTGTTTGGGCTAAAACTCTTTGCTCAGATGAAAAGTTAATGCTCAAAACATCAGCTTCTTCTTCATTCACATGGCAGCTACTTCTTCCTTCCCAATGTGGTGAGTGCACCCCTCATTCAATAATCTTTTGATTTCATCCATTGCCCCACTTGTGTTTGCAGATGCCGATCGACACGAGCATTCACGAGCAAGACAAATTCTTCAACTTTCCTTCTTGGGTTGTTGTCTTTGGAAATTATAAGGAGAGATCACTCTATCCACAGACAGGCCAGTGGCCTTTCGGTTACCTTTGTTCATTTAGCCAGACACCCCTGCCCTTTCAGCTATCTGCCAATCTTCAGCTCTAACACATTACACACATTCATCAACCAACCGACTCATTCACACTGGTCAAGTGACATTAGTCAAAAATGTGAAGAATTATTCATTCATTCCTCTATGTCATAAATTTTCCCATTTTACTGTCGAATTCTGTTTGTTCGTTTTCAGATCGGCAGAAACCAATTCCATTTCAAATGAAACATTTATGTAGTTGTTCTTTCAGCCTCCCCCTATAGGATAGGCAGAGGCATACTACTGTTGTAGGGTTTGTTTCTACAATTAGCACCCCCATTTTTTTAATGGCACTCCAGAATGTATTCAATCCCTTAGAGTGCTAAACTACCATTTCGTTTTTTGGATATTTTTCTGCACTCCCAATTTCCAAACAGAATCAATTTCCGAGCTGTATCTCAGAGCTGGCTTGGACTTACGGAATGAAATTTCACATCAAAAATGTGAATGGATATTATGTGGGGTTGACATCATTTTTTTTGACCTTGACCAAATTTAAGATCATGACATAATTATAGACATTTTAACTATTTTCACCATAACTCACCTATGATTTGCCAGATCAGAACAAAATTGCCCTCTCTAGATAGCCTCGAGCAAGGCGCATTTGTGTTTAATTTACATCATAACCCTCCATGTTAAAGAACAAGGTCAATTGCTGAGCTGAATAAAATAACGTGGTCAAGGTCAAATGGCGGTCTGAAAAAAAATACAAACACACTTTTTGTCAATTTTTGTCAATCGCTCAATTTTGCCAATGTAGCATCTCAAATACCACTTGGCCTTCTACCAATTTCTTGCATCATAATATTGTACCTGCACTGAAGTTAGGCACCTGATACTTGATTAGTGTCCTTGACCTACTTTTTTCGGATTGTGATTTAATTAACAAAAAAACACCTTTTTGATAAAAAATTTTTTTCCAAATTTCATGATGTTGAGTTTTATTGGATAGATTGTAGATGGGGACACATTTTCCTAATTTACACTCTATCCCTAATGTTGAAGGTCAAGGTCATATGGTGGTCCAAAAAAAAATGGCCATCACTGTATCGCAGGCCAAGAGTAATTCGTGGGTGATCGCCAAGTGTAAACCTCCCCCGGCTCGGAGAAGCTGACAATTGGCGATCGCTTTGTGATCGCAGATATCTAGTTTGTATTCCTCTTTCAAAAATCTACGAGCATCTCCGACTACTCAATCATTTAATCTTCATGATCATGTCGAGAGCATACATCTATACTTAATTTTATCTCCTTCCTCATGATAATTCTGATTTACTTTTTCTCTTCTGGTTATTTTTCTCCTTTGTCTTTGCTCATGCTTTGCTGCACAATGGGAACATACAAGGCAGTTCTGGTAAAACTAAGAGCATTCTTTACATACTTTACATCACATTGGGTTTTGTAATTGCTTCTTATGAAAGCATTTTAACTTTGTTTTTTTTTTCCTTAAAAGAAAGTATAGGTGCTACCACTGGTAAGATCTATGTGCAACAGCAGTTTTGCTTGAGCTGAAAGGTAAGAGCTAACAATGATTAAAACAGTGGACCATCCACAATCAGCTTCTTTCTCAAGGTCCCCTGTAATCTTATCCACTCAAACCGAAATAAGGAATTAAAATAAGCAATAAAAAGTGACACAAAAAAAATTAAGCTGTATTTCTGCTACTCGAACCTGTTTTTAGCCTAAATAAGACAAGATTACATCATCATGCTTTTAATTTTATTAAGAGTACTCTGCTGAAGATTAAAAGTGTTATGTATAGGACTAAAGGTGAAAATTAAATTATAAAACCCTACAGTTAAAGAGGAACCCTCATTGTTTTCGAGTAATATGTGTGATGAAAGTTACTAAATGAATCCCACCAAGCTGTAATCATGCTGACAATTATGTTACAAAGCCCTTCCCTTCCCAAAAGGAAACCATTCAGTGACTGGTACTGCAACGACAAATACTAGGTGCTGTCACCATCATACAAGAGGACCATCGTCTCAAATATAAACTAACAGGGTTGTCGAAAGTTTCACGGGATCACAAAAAATTTGTCAAAGGATGGAATTTTCATTCCTCGATTCATCAGCCTTATAGAAGGAAGCAAAAAATGAACAATCTTGGCAGAAGTGTCTTTACCCTAGTAGGAAAAGAACATTCACAGCTGTGTCGAACAACTGTTCATTTGATATATAAGCTGGGAAGACTACCCTGAAGTGTTTTGATGCCTGAAGTGCGAACATCATCACACTGTATACTCCGCAGATACGACGAGTGGTTCATGGTCAGCATGACTGCAACTATAATAGGACATTGTGAGCTATTTCTTCCCAACGTCTCATTTGTCTCGTGTGATAAAATCAGGTTGTTATGAAGTCATCGAGAAAAAAAATCCGATTTAAAGCGAATGCAGAAAGGCGTCTACTCAGGACATTTTACCCGAGGGTAGGAACATCATGAATAGCTCAACCATAGTTATTATGGAAGTTCATTGTTTAACCAAACAGTTATAGCCATTCAACACTGGAAAAAGGAGGAGAGGAGATTGGGACCATACTCTGTGCAGAGCGTTGGTGCTGCCTCAGCAGTCTCCTTGGCTATTGGGCACAATCCTGGACGGATCGCCACTCCGACACAGTATACCAGCAAGCTGGCACTCATTTTGCCGACCTCGGAAGGATGACAGGTCGAGTTAACCCAACCTGGTATTAATTCAGCAGCTGAGCAGGATTGGAACTCAGGACCCTAGGATCCAAAGCCCACCACCCTAACCATTAAGCCAACACCAGGCATACTGGAAAAATAAAAAGGGTTAAACAATAACTTGAGGCCATCTGAATGCTAGGTGCTTTACTTGACCTCCGTGCACGACACACACCTGTTAGCCATAAATCAAAAACGAAGCAGATTCCCTTATTATTAATGCAGTAAAGTATCACGATGGGTAGCAAGCACGGTTTAATGCAACACCATCCAAGATGCCTTTCAGAGACATGATTTTCACTATGCTCATGTCAATTTTTAATGTTTGATTTAACAAAGTTATCAATCCGTGCATGACAGCTCATTATCAGGCCTTGAATCCAGTTGAATCCTAATTTATTTTGCCATCCACCTCTCATCTGTTAACATCTTAGGCAATGGGATCTGTTGAGTTGTCTAAGGTACCGAGACCATTCTTCAATAATTGAATATTAATAAACACTATGCTGACCCCTCAATGAGACCGACACATTTTAACATTTTTGTCATCCACACTGTGGATGTCATCCACATCCACATCCACATCAGCCCTTCAGCCATCCACATCCACACTCAGCCCTTCATATAGTTGTTGCAATGTTTTGAAAGCAGTATTGCCAATCGACAGTGTTATCCCAGAAGGTTATTACGGTTTCTTTTCAGAACAGTCAGACAATAAGTCTGACCTATTTTAGCCCTGGTGGGTGAAAACTTTGTCAATCCTGTGTCTGCAAACTTATTTATTCTTTCGTTCACTCAGACGTGTGCTTTTACGTGTTCAGATGATTTAAAATATCCTTTGCATTTTTGAAGGTGAAATAAAAAAATATACCCATAACCACATGACCACGATGACAAGGTTTATATGACCACGATTTACCATTTGTCTTTAACGGCAGGGACAGCGTGTCATAATTGCAAAATTCTCTTAAAACTGGAGTGAGGCTAACCTCAACCCCAATCCTAACAAAATAGCACAAATAATACACAGCTCATACTCGTGGCTGGGAAAGTGAGAAATGCGTTACAAGATAACATGTGATTATTTCCGAATGCCATATAAGGTATGATGTTAATTTTTATTAATTGATGAAACCAGATTAACAATGCCATATGGTAGAAAGATGGAGGTTTTTCAGTTTCCCTCTGGTATCATTGTAACAGTTACCTGTGGCTCACTGAGGAGCTTTCTCATTACAATGTCACATCGAGATTAATGGGGAAAGATGGCACTCCTAATATAATTACAAAACAAATGACAGGTTTCGTGGAAAAAGCCGGATAAGTAAGAGCCAACTGGCGGTGCTCGGGTGAAAAGTGAAAAATCTGAGATGAAATCACCACAAGGAGTGCAAGTTTGAGGAGTGAAAGACCGGAGACGGTGCTGTTGGAAGATCAAAGGTGAAGGGCGATTGTAGCACAGGTACATAAGTGCCACATGCAGAGTGCTTTCTGGCTACGAAACAAGCCTCTTCCTTGCCTTTGTGATCATACTAAAGCAGCTAAAAAAGGGGTAGCAAATGCAGGCAATGGTGAGGGTGTAGTGAGTACAGGCAGTGAGTGGTGAGGTGTAGCGAGTGCATGCAGTGGTGAGTGTTGAGCGAGAGCAGGCAAGGGAGAGGGCGTCGCGAGAGTAGGCAATGGCAATGGTGAGGGTGTGGCGAGTGCAGGTAATGGTGAGGTGCTGTGAGTGCAGGCATGGGTGAGGGTGTCGTGACCGTGGGCAATGGGTGAGGTTGTAGTGAGTGCAGGCAGTGATTAGGTGCTGTGAGTGCAGGCCTGGGTGAGGGTGTAGCGAGTGCAGGCAATGGGTGAGGTTGTAGCGAGTGCAGGCAGTGTTAAGGTGTCGTGAGTGCAGGCATGGGTGAGGGTTTAGCAATTACAGGCATGGGTGAAGGTGTAGCGAGTGCAGGCAGTGGTGAGGTTGAAGTGAGTGCAGGTATGGGTGAGAGTGCAGCAACAGAGATAGGTATGAATTAGGCCAGGGAGACAGGTTTTTTTTTGGTGATGAAACGATTAAATTTGTTGATTCTTAATTCTGCAAGAAGGATTGTAGACGTAGAGAGTTGTCTGCGGTTTTGAAGGAGGAGGAGTTAGAAGTATTGAAGGATGGATAAATGACATCATATCAGGTCATGACAGGGAGATGTTGATTGTGGTACACCTAGGGGCAAATGTTGCAAGTAAAGTTTACTTGGAGGATTTGAAAAAAAATGGTACAGGATATTGGGTAAGGATATGAGAGGCTATAAAGGAAGGAAGTAATGATGTACTTGTGATTGGTAAGGCCAGGCAGGAAAATGTAATTTCAGGAAGGGAAAAGTTAATTATAGTCTATAGTCTATACCAATGTCAGGAGTTTAAATAATAATATGGAAGAGTGTGAGGCCAGAGTAGATCGCGAGAAGTACGATTATACAGTCATGTGCAAAAGTTTGGGATATTTTCACTTTTGTGGTGCTATGCCCCATTAAACATTTGTGGGAAGCTAGAAGTGTGCAATATAGGAACATAATAATTCAAATTTCTGTGAAAACCAATTTAATATCACAGTTAGTAGTAACAGTAGTCCCACAAAACTTCAAAGATGTCAACATCTTAAGCATCTGGAAACACAAGGACTCAAAGAGCATCTGTGGAAACCACAAACACATCAGCATGCTCTGTTCTATTTCTGATCCTGAGCAGAGTTCTGTTTAATTACCTGCTACAGAATATTGTGAACAAGATCCTGGCTGATTAACTCTGCAGCTTCAGAGTCAACCATGGGACAGCAGACATGATGTTTGCAATTGGCCAACTCCAGGAGAAATGCCAAGAACACCATGAGGATCTCTACATCCTGTTCATTGACCTTACCAGGGCCTTTGACACCGCAAGTCACCCTGGCCTCTTGCAGATACTCTCAAAATTTGGCTGCCTAGACAAGCTAGTATCTTGCCGAGATACTTGTGCATTATGTGATGATGGGGTGTATCTGCACCAAGAATGAGACATCAGAGGGATGTGCAGTGACTAGTGATGTTAAGCAGGGGTGTCTTGTTCATCAACCTATTTTCTGCAGCCCTGCTTGATGAAGCAACCCAAGACATCCAACCAAGTGTGAACATCAAGTTCAGATCTTGGAAGCTATTCAACTTGTCAAGACTGGGTGCCTCAACCAAAGTCACAGAGACCCTGATTTTAAAGAGTTACTGGAAACAGACAATTGTGCACTGGTTGCACATAAAAAGGATGATCTCCAGACTCTGGCCAACAAGTTCTCAGAAGCCTCTATGAGTGATGGTCGAAGAAGGAGCATTGCAAAGACAGAGATAATATACAAACCAACACCTGGCAAACTGCTTGAAGCAGCCAACATTGTTGATGTTGATGCCATGACTCTCAACATTGTCAATAAGTTAAAATATCTTGAAAATATGGTTTGCAACAATGCTATAATAGATGAAGAGATCCATGCTTGTATCAAGAAAGCCAGCTCTAGGCGTGGACATCTCCATGACAAGAGTGTGGAAACAGCATGGCATCAAATTGGAAACAAAAATTAAGGTCTACTAGGCCAAAGTCCTGACTACCTTGCTGTATGGGGCAGATACGTAGATCTGCAACTGATGCCACATCAAGGCCCTGGAGAAATTTCACCAATGCCATCTTAGGTCCATCATGAAGATATGATGGCAGGACAAAATCACAAACAATGAAGTGATGTGCCGAGTTATGGCCTGCAGTATGGAAGCTATCTCCATAACATACAGCTGAGATGGGCTGGTCACATACTTCATGTGGATTACCACTGCATTCCCAAGCAATTCTTGTATGGCATGCTGAACCAAAGCAAACGACATCAGGGTGGTCAACATAAATGTCATAAGGAAACCCTCAAGAAGTGCCTTAAAGACTGTAACATCAACAAAAACACCTGGCAGCAGCTCGAAGGGAACAGGTCATGATGAAAAGCCAGCTGAGAGTTGGGACTCTTCACTTGGAGAGAAATTTATGCAAGCTGCATGATTCTGAGTGGCGACAAGAGACGACAAGCTACTACACAGCCAACTAATCACTAGTACATCCCACGATGCCAGACCTGTGTATATGAGTTAAAGTGCCTAATTGGACTCCACAGCAACCAAATAACCCACAGTGGATGTGACCAATATACTGGCAACTGACGGCTCAGACATTCTTGAAACCGAAAAGTCATCCATCAGTAAAGCATCAGTGAACGGGTGAGGTACAACACACAACACCGGAATACATTGGCCAGCCAAAGAGGAGTTGAGAGGCAATGTTGATGTGAGATGGCCAATCTGAGCAGAGCACAAACATTGATGAGATGGTCAAAGCTAATGCCAGTGTGCAGTGGCTCGTCCAAATGTAGAGCAAAAATCAATGGGAAGGTGGGAGCCAGTTCCCATGAATGCGGTCAAACCAGAGAGCAGCAGAAGTGTCAACAGGCCAGTAGGGGCAACCACTAGTGTGCCTGGGCCAATCTGAACATACCAAAATACAGGGAGTGCCAGCGAGCAGAAACAAGTTATGATCGAGCAAGAAACAGACTACAAGAGGATACGCACTGTGTGCTAGATATGGGTCATGACCTCCATGCATTTAGCACCTTAAAACAGAGCTGTTGGCCCCAACTGGTCCCACCAGTGTTTGTAATAATATTAATGATATATTTGACCAGTGCAGCTTTGTGGTCAATAAAAATCAAAATCAATGTGGGTGCATATTTGCAAATTTGGAATAACCTCAATAACAGTGAATGGGGTGGGGGGGGGGGAGTTTCTGGGCTCCTTCCCGCCCACCCTCCTTCCATTGTGCCAATGCCTTTTAGCATTTGAGTGATATATTTCACTTAACTCGCTTCTCTTTCTGCTCAAGAAATGAAGAAATGTGATTTTTATGAATGGCCGGTATTTAATAAAGATATTTTATTGAATGGCTGGTATATAATAAAGATGTTTTTATGAATAACCTGTCCATAATAAAGATGTTTTTTGATGAAATGACTGGTATGTAATAAGCTGGCTTTTATGAAGAACCACCATGTAATAAATATATCTTTTATTAATGATCGGTACGTAATAAAGACATTTCTTTATGAATGCTCAAGATATTTAAAAAGTTTTTCTGAATGGCTGGTAATGTAATAAATATGTTTTTATGAATGATTGGTATGTAATAATGTTGTTTTTATCAATGACCGCCGGAATGTAATGAAGAAGTTTTTATGATTGACTGGTATATGGACTCTCATTTTAATCTCATTTTTAAACAGAAATTTCCAGCCGGATTCACAGATTTTGAAAATCTCAAAATAGCTTTTGATTTCCTGGGAGATCTTCTCCAGTTTGATCTTCCGAGGACACTGGATTTGTCAGAACGTTTGACATTGATAATGGCACTTTTGAGATGGAACTTATCACGGTGAAAGCCATTAAGAAAGCTCCTCTTGCTTTTGTAGGAATGGTGCATGAAGAGAACTGTAGCAGAAGATCTTTTCACATCTTGATTATGCTGACGTGTACACACATGGTCCAAAATTGCTATCAATATTTGCTTCTCCCTACTGGTGTGATGATATTTTATGCGTTCAATCTGCAGAAGAGACGAAGCTAACGAACAGAATTCCTGAGTTGAACCTGGAAACTCAACTTAGAGGAGATGTTTTTCTAATCATTTCAACTATCACTTGTTTTCTCTCAAAGTCTCCATCATCACTGTATTATTGTTGGAAATTTATAATAACATCACAAGTTTAATGCACATGTTACATGTATAAATTTTTCATTTTAACTTACTTATTAAAAAGAAAAAAAACTTTTGCTTCTTGGTGTTGCTTTTGTTCCTCGTTCTTGATGTAAAGATTATCGCTCTTTTAGGCCTCATCGTACTTACTCATGCGACTTTTAGATTTCAATCTGAAACTAGAAAGCATCTCAAAAGGGAAATCCCATCCGCATCTGCTTCGTACTTAAACTAAACTTGTTGTGTTATATTTGTCCTAAGTTTGGAGAAATTTCTGAAGAAAAGAGAATTAAAGTTTGATTTCTCTGAACTGTTCATCGGCGTCGTTTATTACAACCTCATCAAAATAAACTTATATAGGTTAAAATCTGACATGAACATGTACTCCAAGGAATAGATGAGAAATAGGGAGAGAAAGAGCGAGAGAAAAGATACAGGTAGAGAGATCTTCAGAGAAGCAAAGGCAGACACCACATGGTCCACAAAACTCCACATCTGGACTGCAGGCATCATCAGCCCTGACCTAGAAGCTAATCTTAATCCCCACCCCCCACAATGGATTGATCACATGGTGATAATTTAGCTGCTTCATTATTCCTGAGTTAATCCCCTCTAATGTTCTCTTCAATCTGCCCCTAATTATGTTTTAATGGCCTCCCACCTCTGGCATTTATCCATTCAGAATAAAGTATATCCATTCAAACCTTCTTTAGATTTTGATCATGAAATCATGAACCTATTCAGTGAAATCAAGCAATGATGACTCTGAGGTTTAAGGAGGTGGGGTCCTTGGTATTAGAGTTAGAGTACAACGAGTGTATTAAAAAAAAAACATTCTCTGCATTTATAGAAAAGGCCAGAACACTTTTAATAATTTTGCTTGATGAGAAATGATTAAACAGTTCACAGGGAGAGGCCTCGGTGTAATCGGCTTTCCTTCCCCCAAGCAACCACATTACTTCCCAGAACTCATCTCCAGGGTGAAAAAAACCCAGCGGCGGTCTCGTGCTTGAAAGCGCTAAGGCTGGGTTAATAAGGGCATTTTATAGTTACTATGACTTTGCACTTTCACATTTTGACCCCATTTAAAATTATTTTCTCCATATTCTCAAAATAAGGCTTGGTTGAAAATTTGATGACAAAATGATCCCATTTTTATTAGTCATAGCATTCTTTGCTCATCAGATGGCACCACTGGAGTCCAGAAAAGGATGAAAACACTCGTCTACTTTATCATATAACATGCACGACAAGGACTTTTGAATACATAAATGGTATACTATGTGAATTACAAGGACAGTAAGAGATGTGACTTGTTCTTAACATGTGATTCCAACATTATGAGTGTATAGGCTCAGATGGGATGCCAAACAGGACAACCATTATACGAAGCTTTTACAGAGTTATGGAGTAGCTGGTCTCAAAAACCAGGCTGAAGAGGCTGGAAGGTTTCTCAATATGGTTTATGTTAAGTCACAAAAAACCCACAACCAGTAATATCTAAAACAATGAGTTGTTGTAATGTTGTAAAGAAAATCTCTGTAACCTCTATCATAGTTACCTAAAGGATACTGTTTTACTGACTTCAACTGTAAAAACTGAGCCTCAAAACATGAACCTTCTTTGTTGATTCTCAACTTATAAGGATCACCTAGAGTTAGAGATATATATACTCCATTTGCATTCTTTAACCTCAAAATATTCTCCATTTTAAACGAAGCACTACCCATACTACCTCCCACTCCACGAACTACAACCCAGGCATTTGACTTACCATTCCTCTCTGAGCCCCCAAGTTCACTTTCAGTGAGAGTCAGGGTCGAGGAAGCACGTTCTGTCAAGTATGCCTCCCTTCTTCTTGTCCCCTCTTCGCTGTAATTCCCAGGTGGAGAATCTAATGGTCTTAAAGATGGTGAGGGAGGCAGGGAAGAGTCTGGACCGGCTGCAAATTCCTCAGAGTCTGAATCGAGTGACTGATCAGAAAGAGAGTGGGCTGGTGAAAGATCTTGGCTCAGTTCATTTGAGGAAAAGACAGGAGCTAGGGAAGGTAGGCAATGTCACAAGGAAGGGAATGAGATGAGTGAAAGACAGCCTAATTGGTGTAAAAATGAAATTGATGAAAGATTAAGATTGAATTTGAAGTTAAATAAATTAAATTGAAATGGGAGAAAAATAGTTGTGTTATTAACAGAAAAGCATGGGCTTATATAGTGCTCCTTGCAAGGACAATAACAGCTGCATCTAAACTTCAAAAGTAAGATAATAGTAATAATAATCATAACAACAACAGCTTGAGTCTCGCATTGAGATACAGGCAAGAGTCCAAGATGTGTTGGCTTTAACTAAACTCAATATAGGTGTAATTTTTAATAAGTGAAACACTATAAGAAAAGGTCATAGACAAGGTCACACAGCTGCAAGCAGCTGGGAGTGCAAGGCTACCCACTAAAACTCCAAAAGGGGCATCATAGTAGCAGACTTGTAAAAGTCAATTAATTCCACATGTCTGAAACTCGACTTGGAACCCTCCCCTTCTAATTCTCCCCCCCCCCCCAAACCCTCACCCCTTCATCTTCAGCAGACAACAAAATGGGTGTTTAAAGGGACAAAGCTACAGCTTTGTGATAATAATCGCTCGACTGCGAATTTGTCCCTGAGAATTAGCCTTCGGGCAATGAGCTTGAGGGGTGGGGTGGCGAGGTGGGGGGGGGGAGGCCCCAATAGGGGTTGGAAGCTTTTGCTTCAGTGAGGCAAGGGAACAGCTCGGTTAAATATGAAATGAAACTAGAACAGCACTTGGTAGAGTGCATATCTCCAACAGGCTGAACAGTTTACGTTTTGTATCCCACTGATGGGCCGCATCTGGACCCGGATTTGAACCAAAATCTAATCCACTTGTTCTTGTCACTTAACCAACTCATCTACCTAGTTTTATTATAACTCGTCCACAACTTTTTGAGATATCTTGCTCACAGACAAACAAACAGAGAGACAAGCAGATGGACGGAGTGAAAACATAACCTCCGCTCACTTTCGGTTGTGGAGCTAACAAAGGTTACTCAAGAGAAAGACTGTTACTTCCACCACCGAAGGTGGATAGAGGTTATGTTTTCGCCCCTGTCTGTCTGTCTGTTTGTTTATCTATGAGAAGGATATCTCAAAAAGTTGTGGACTGATTTGGATGAATACTTGGAGGGCATGTTGCTTGTGTGACAAGGACGAATTGATTAGATTTTGGTGAAGATCCAGATCCAGACACAAGAAATTTTTTTTTGGTGATTCTTCACCATTGAGAGATAGGCTAGCACCAAAAACGAAAAATAGAACGATATCTCAAAAACTTGTGAACGCATTCAGCCAAAACCTGGTGGACAGGTTGGTTGTGTTACAAGGATGAATTGATTCGATTTTTGTGAATATCTGGATCCGGATACTGGAATTTTTTTTATTTTATAAGTGGTTCTTCACCATTGAGAGATGGGGCCATAAACGATATAACATAATATTTCAAAAAGTTTTGGACGAGTTATGACAAAACGAGGTGGATAAGTTCAATTGAGAACAAGCAGATTCGATTTTGGTTCAGGTCCAGATTCAGATCCAACGTATTAATAGGATACAAAACATAAACTGTTCAGCCTGGTGGAGGTTATGCACCCCACCAAGTGCCGTTCTCGTGTTAAAGAGTTTTATTGGAGGAATGGTAAAAAAAAACAAATTGCAAAAATAAATATTAGGAGGCATTTCATTTAAAAACCCAACTTCATGGACACACTACGAGGTATATTTTTCAGGCAATGTCACATAGCATATATAACTGGCAAAGGTCAACTGAAATAAAGATAAGCAACAATCAGACATAGAATAAAATACCACTTCATTCTCCCTGGAATTCTCATCACACAATAGTTGAGCATAAACAAAATAAGCCAGTCTAAGAGTTCTTTCGATAAAGAAATAGAATGGAAAGAAAATACAAAGATCAAAAATTATTAAATTAACAAAGGAGGGAAGGTGAGATGGAGGTAGAAGAAGATAAAGGATATTTATCAGGAGGAAGAGGATGAAAGGTTAAACAGCATTCATTGGGGGAGAATAGTATAATATGAGCTGGAATTCCACCTGCACAGGGGATTCAAATTCGACCACAGGAAAACTTCACAATATTTTACAACTCTCTTAGACAGAGTGGGAAAGTGTCTTTCCAAGAATACTTTACCAAAATTGGTATGGCCAGTGACCTCATATCCATTCACCTTTCTCTCAGCGAAAGGAGCAATTATCTGGATTAAAACTGCCGATTGATATAACCAAGAAAGCAATGGAAAACATAAAGGATAGAGCAGATATGATAAAATTGGCGTGAATGTGTTCATATATATATACCTCCGCCCACATTAGATGTCAACCCACTGTTGGCTTGATCTCAATTAAATATCACTTGAAAAATTAAGTCACATGAGAGAAATGTGAGAGAGAGAGAGAGAGAGAGAGAGAGAGAGAGAGAGAGAGAGAGAGAGAGAGAGAGAGAGAGAGAGAGAGAAAAAAGTGAAAGAGAGAAAAGAGAAGTCGAAGAGAGAAAACCTCAGATGCTTCGAAATCAGATAATGATCTGCAAAATAATTTTCAAAGGGCACATGACCTTTGACTTTTGACCTTTTGAATCCAAAAGTAATCCGTTCATCTTTGCATTACAGTCGAAACTTGGGTGGAGTTTGATTGAAATCCGTTTAGTGGCTCACAAGTTATTGAGGTAACAAAAAACACCAATAATGATCACGAACGGACGGACAGCAAACTTAATGCCTCCGGCCTTTGGCTGTGGAGGCATAAAAATCAATAAACACAAGATGAAAGCCAAAAGTAAATAAAACAATATCTGTAAGAACAACTGTATGTATAAATATGGATGAATAGAGGACTTTCAAAATGACAATCCGCCCCAGAATGCTCGATGTGCATGCACAGAAACCCCTAGAACTAGCGATCATTGGGGCATGTGAACTGCTATTGTGTGTGCACTGCAGGGTTTGTTCCCTAAAATGGCTCACAAAGCTTCTAAAAGAAGCCAAAAATACTTGGAAAAGCACTTGAGGGAAAGCTGCGGTGTGCCTCTACACAACACAAGAGTTGGATGGAGACACCGTATCTGCTTTGGTTGCTTCTGAATAGTGATGAGCAAAGCATATGTGGGGCTTGTAAATGCATAGCGTAAGTTTAAAATCAACTTTTAAAATGATATTTACTCTTCATCATGCTTTGGGGGGGGGGGGTGGAGGACCTGTGAGGGCTGTAATAAATATACTGTTTGGTTCCAGGGCCATAAGAGAAATTTTCCTCGATTTTTGTATCTATTGTTAAATGAAGAAGGATCGATGTGTGTGCGTGTGTGGTTTGTTGTTATCTCCATATATGGGTTTTAGCAAGTGGGATGGAGTCTTCCTGGGACTCTAAGTATTCACCTGCATTTCGGTGAAGGATCTCAATTCATGGACCAAGTTGTGAAGTTATCGTGTTCTCAGAGTTTTGTTCTGACGGCTCTTTTCAGTACAGTATCATCACCAAGCCGCGGACAGCCTCCAACTGTGCTTTGTTTGTGGCAAAATTCCCAGGGATGGCTTGTAGAATCTTTGTTAGGTTATTCTTCATCATTCCTGTTCCTTCAATTATCACTGGTACAATTTCAACACTCATCAGCTTCCAAGATCTTTTGACTTCATTCTTGAGATCCTAGTATTTGGTCATTTTCTTGATTTTGACGTTCTTTCGACCAAAATAACTTGGTAGTGACACCTCAATTATTCAGGTCTTCTTTTCCTTTTTGTATCTGAGTACTATGTCCAGTCGCAGTGCTTTGTTTTCTATGTTCATACTCAATGGGACTAAAAGGTCTTATGTGAGCATTACGTCCTCATTTTCAACGATCGCTTTTGGTTTGAGTTTCTATGAATTTTCTGGAACTGGGATATTGAAGTTTTTGCAGATATGCCAGTGGATTACTCGAGATACTTTGTTGTGCCTTTTGTGTGCACAGTTGTTCAAACAAATGTTTTTTACATCTCGATCGGCGGTGACTAGTGCTTTCTGTTTCTACCTTGCAAAAGCTACACTTGTCTAATTGACTCAGTCCTGCCATCTTCTTAAATCCATTCATGTCGTGTCCTTGGGCATTTATTATGATTTGTTCTCTGTCCAAATTGAGCTGACCTCTTCTTAGTCATTCCAGCGAACTCTCCTCGTCTTTCCCCAATCAGTCCAACTTTTTTTTAATTTTCCTGCTCTTTTGTCTTTCTCCGACCTGAAGGTGTGTATCTTAATATTCTGCAGCTGTCTTGGAACACTGGTACTGCAAGCTGGTTTATGGCTTTGATTTTATTCCTGGGGAGAGGTACATCTTCAAGATTAGCCTAATTCTATGCAGGTGTTCTTTGGCAATTGTTTTGAAAATTTTTGTGACATATTTCATGGCCCTCTTCTACTCCATGGTATTTGTATTATGTTTCATTTTGTATCTCCTGTATTGTTGTATTTAGGTCGATTTTTATGTTCTCCTTATTTGTTGCTCGACCTTTCACGAGTGTGGAATTGGCACACTTATCTCGGCCAAATTCCATTTGGATATCGTCGGAGTACTGTTTCACAAATTTCAGTTGTTCTGCCGATTTTTCTTCATTCAGTGCAAAGAGTTATAAATCATCCATGTCCAGTAGATGTGTCATCATTCCTGTTTATTTGGACTTTTAATTTATTGGTTGGTGGGGTTTATCCATGTTCTTGCTCATTGATGAGGTTACTTAGTGGATAAAAAGCCAGGCAAATCATGAGGCTGTCTCTTTGAAAGATCCGACGTTGTATCTTAACTCCTGGTATTTCAATATTTGCTTCCAAGTGCTGCAATATCAATGTGGTATTCAAAAGCTTTATTGCTTTCTCAATCAGGTGGATTATTTGGGGATTGATCTTGTACATTTGCATTAACTTCATCATCCATGAATGTGGGACAATGCCAAAGGCTTTTTTTATAGTCTATTCAGACTGTGGACAAAGTTCACACCAAATAGCACCTCCGCTATGACGGTCTCACTCGTGTCCATTTTCATCATCCTCCAGGTGCTGCCGCACAGACTGTTCATCATCCCAACCAAGATGATGCCTTGCCACTTTGTTTGGGGCTGCACAGCTCATTACAAAGAACTGTGCGCACCTCTCTCACCTTCGGTTCTATGCGGCGACAACCATCCAAAGACTGCACATTCTACTTCACAAAATGTGGCGTACCAACAACATACCGGCAGTCCGGTGTGGGCTGAAAACGCTTCACTTCGTGGCACAATGGGCCTTGCAGCTTCTCGGCTTTATCTTCATTGTTTTGGCTCTCACTCATGCCTCCCTGGGTATTCCGATGTTTCCTCTTTGGTTCCATGCGGTGACATTCATCTGAGTGTTGCACGTCTCCATTTCGCAAGTGCCATGCCATCATCATATCGGTGGTCTGGCCTGCACCGGCCTGTCCCACTCAATGCTCACATACCTTACAGCCTCTTGACCCAACCTCGTATCCTTCTCCATTGCCCATCTCTCTCTCTCTCTCTCTCTCTCTCTCTCTCTCTCTCTCTCTCTCTCTCTCTCTCTCTCTCTCTCTCATTCCTTCTCAAGGCATCCCATCTTTCCTTTTCAGAATGGAGGCACGTGAATATCATCATAGGTGGGTTCAGGCTGGGGAATCATCAAGAAAGACAGGGTGGAGAAACGAGGCTTCTGTATCATGACAGGTGTGTGTGTGTGTGTGTGTGTGTGGTGTGTGTGTGTGTGTGTGTGTGTGTGTGTGTGTGTGTGTGTGTGTGTGTGCGTGAGACTACTGCTGCTCGAGGAAATGGTAAGAACTCGACACCTCACATCCAAGAATATTTCTCCTATTCTATCTATTTTCATGAGTCCAATTTGCATCCAGGAACACAACAATTATAGTGAACCATTTTGAAATTGCCATCTTTCATTTAATTGCTGAAAATTATGTTTAAAAGATTTTTTGAATTTCAAATTTTGTGATAACTACGGCAGGTTAAAAGTGCCCATGCTATCAGAAGTAAGTCACTGAAAAACACACACACACACAGCGAATGCGTGAAAGACCTCCTAAGCATTCACACGACATTTTGAACGTCCCATATTGTGAATACTTTTACACCACAGTAAAATACTTTGGAATCTGAGCCAACAATCTGAAAACATTTCCAAGCTACATAGCATATTATAGTGGTCTGAACCATTGTAAAGGCTCATCTCTAATATTTGGCCAGACAATACAGGATATAAGATAGATGCTTCGCAGACACTAAATTATATATTATCAGAGTCTTATGATGTAAATCTGGCCAAATACAGACCCTACTTCACAAACGACCTTCTCCAACATCCTTCACAAACTCACCACAGTACATACAGAGACACACAAGTACAAGTCACATGTACAGCATTTTATCACATCGCCTCAATAAAGCTTTTTCAGTGACCTTCCAATAACAAACGAATGAATTGATTAATTGGTTTGTGGGTGCATATGTCAGTGGTAACCAAGATAATTAAAATAAGCAGACATGAGATGAAAAATTCCCCTTACCATCATATGAATCATTCTCTGGGAGTCCTAACTCGGGTGCAACCCAGGCTGATGTCTCACTCGCTTTCAATGTCTCACAAGAGCTGTACGAAGGCCTGGGAGTTGGCACACGTCGATGCGCTGGCCTTGTGGCGAGTCCTGAAGCAGATGTCTCAGGTGCTTCGCCAGAGGAAGTGCTGGGAAGATTTGGTCTCAGGGAGGCGCACGGGCGGCGACTCTTGCCCACAGCACGGTATCGGCGCCGGCGTTCCTCGGCTTCCATCCCAGTTCTTAGGCTGTGCCACAATGGGGCAAACACTTCTTTAAAAAAAAAGTTTTTAAGCTGTTTTCATTTTATAACTCACTAACATTGTGCTTTTCAAAGTGGTACAGCAAACAATTCCCAACTCAAGTGAACACTCTCCACACATCTCACTCACTCTTCAAGGGCACATGTCCCAGGGTGACAGATGCACCTCATCCTGTGGCTTGATGTTATTTTTGGATGGGGTAACATTTGGCTTCACAACTGAGACGGTATAATGTTACACCGCACAAAGAAAAGAAAAAAAAGAAGAAGATACTTTTGCCCTTGCTCTGAATTTTCTTTGCTTTAATTACAAACCACATTATTCAATAACCCATGGAGTGCTTTCAATGTCATTCAAATAGCCATAGAGATGTGACACTGTGATGTCTCAGACCTGCGTATTGAGCGCATCACCTGCTTTGAGATTTATCCCACGTGCATAAGATATCTACTGGCACTACACCCTCTGCAGCTCTACTACTATACAAGGTCAAACTATGTATCAAAAATAAACTTACAAATAATGTCAGCAAAGGAGTATGACGTCATAATGCCCTTATCCATGGCCACAAGGTGTCTGCCTTTTACTGCATTTATAACTCACTAACGTTGTGCTTTTCAATGTGGTACAGCAAACAATTTCCAACTCAAGTGAACACTCTCCACACATCTCAACCTGTCTGGGATATATTTACTTTCAGAAAATCTATGGCTCGTGCCTCCTCTTATTGCAAAACTGAGTAATTAAGTAAAATACTTGGAAGAATAGAGCAATGACAACATTAAATCCCCAATAATAATTTGCATTATGTCTATCAAAGTGCGCAAGTTACAAATGCTGAGATGCTTCATCCTTTTTACGGATGATGATTAATTAATTGGGTGTGGGTAAACTACAGGCTTGATGGACCAAATGACCTCCTCTTCCTGTATTCAAGTTCATTGTACTTCCTTGTATCAATGTTTCAGGAGGAAACCTGAAAGTTATATGCTGATTTTCTGTGGAGTCGAGACCCATTTCGATCACAAGCTCGTTTCCAGTACAAGACGATATGGTTATACATTTTGCTTTACAGGATTCAAATTCCCAGGCATAGCCACCAAGAGGTATGGATGGGAGTGAGTGTGCAGCAACATGAGATGGTGGTACACCAACATCTCATGTCATCCTCGTCCTTACCCGCAATCTCTTATACTCCCATTAACCCCTACCCAAACAATCCCACTTGTTTCAAGTTACTGTTTTTCCTCCACTCCTCTCCTCTTTTCTGGTTTGTTTATTCCCTTGCTTGTTGTGTACAACTGTGGCCCCACTGTTACTACATTGCCTTTGTACTATCAATCACCTTGCTCCTCCACGAGCCTTGATCCATTCCATATCTTCAGGCGATCCTGCCAGTTGTTCCGTACCTCTCTGGACATTCTGTCATCTTTTCCCTACCTTTAGGCTATCCTGCTTTCCCTTCCGTACATGATGGCTCTCCCTCCCTCCCCCATCCACCCTCACCCACCTCCAAGCACCACCTCCTTCCAAACTTCCAGTTTATCCTTCCTGAGAGTTTGCTTCTGTATCCATCTTATCCACCCCATGCTGCATAGGCCATGCATTCTCTCTCTCTCTCTCTCTCTCTCTCTCTCTCTCTCTCTCTCTCTCTCTCTCTCTCTCTCTCTCGCTCTCTCTCTCTCTCTCTCTCTCTCTCTTTCTCTCTTATCCCTCAACCTTGCTGTTGACGTTTTAAAAATCTCTCCTGCTCCTTTTTACTGTTGCGTCCTGATCGGTTCAGTTTTCTCGCTCTTCTACGAGCCTTGACCTTGTATATAATTCTTTTCTTTTTTTTCTCATCCAGCTGTGTTGCAAGTCGGAAACAGGCAAGACAATGCTGCGCAGGCACAGTTATATCTCACGGTAGTTGCATGACAGGAGTGGTGACAACAAGCACACAAGTAGTTTCCTTAATTATGTTTCAACAGAACCTTCTTAAACACTTAGCAGCATTCTACTTCAAATGAAGAATGGTGTCAAATGCCGATTGAAATAAAATTTCATCGTTAAAATCCTTCAAAATGAAAAAAAATTGATGAACCAACATTGTATCCCAAATCCAAGCGCGTTGTTGTCTGATAATTTATAATTTATAGCAAAACTCGTGATAAATATAACAATTGAAATAACGAAATCGGCTTCGGTTGTCAAAACTGATGGGAAAGCCCAACGATGGTGTTTATAATGATGTGTGGCAAAATAATGCATCTCATGTGTTGTATTTCATGGCAAAATGAAACTACAGCATTAAATATTTAATAGATGGGTTATGATTTAAATTTGTGGAGCAATGACACAAAAATTATAGAGCTATATTGATGTCACCAAGCCCGGCAACCTTCCGTGCAAACGAGCTTGTATTAATATAATCAACACTGTGCCATTGCTTTCATCGAAAACCACTTAGTCATCATGCTTCACAACATATATATATATAATACAGGGACAGAATATGATGGTTAAAGCTACTCAATCTCACTTGGCCATGTTCAGCTGCATTAAATGAGCCAAAGACAATCTTATTGGTTATACAGTACAAGAGACGTTGAAAGTTGTATTGACGAGACAATTACAATTGCCCAAGAAACGCCAAAGCCGTATAACAAGGGCTGTAGCATGGGCTAACAGTCCGATACACATCCGTGGATGGGTAATTTCCTCTACTGAGTTGAGGTGTTAACTGTGCCTAGGAGGTCATCATGATTTCCCAGTTTTAGAAGAGGGGGCTCAGGTTATCTGCCAAGTAGCAGAGGTAAAGAAATACAGAATAAAATCAAGGTGTCAGGGTGAGAATGCGATTATTAATTGATGTTCTCCACATTCTCATAATGAAGGTTTGTTGAAGATTTGATGACAACTCAAAAAAAATTTGTACCTGGACATGGGGACACAGACACGGAGACATAGACGGAGACAAATGCATACACACACACACCCAATCCCCACTCCGTGGGCAGAGGGGCTAACTTAACTGTAACCACGTCTATGGCTGGGGTGGGGGGGAGAGCTCAAGCCCTCTGAGCCCCCTTTTCATTGCACCACTGAACCTGCAGATCAATATTTTAAAATGATAACTTTCCCAGCTGTAATTTTGATTCCTCGCTGTTATGCTAATGGTAATTAAACACTGGTTGTGTTGTAGATACCAGCTGTTGGCCTGAATCAAAGTGGCCATCTTGCCATGAGTAACAATTTGATTTGAATCACAAATTACAGTAATGAGGTCTCAATTTCATATCCACTATACAGTATACTATAGCATGCTCAGGGATCGCTACCACCCACAGGCTGCAGTCGTATAACCACGTCGATGAAGGCAGTGACCACACCCCAAGTCATAGAGACATTTGCAGCCTGGATTCAGAGCGGTTGGAGTAAACAGACCATTTCATCATACTGGCAGGGTACCTGCCTCCGCAGGGTTCATAGATGTCTCACCTAAAATGAGCATTTTTTTAGAGTGTGTTGTTGTTCTTCTTTCGGCTGCTCCCGTTAGGGGTCACCACAGCAGATCATCCGTTATGATCCACATACTGATTTGGCACAGGTTTTATGCCGGATGCCCTTCCTGACGCAACCCTGGTCACCTCTTACGACACAGGGATAAGGATTGGGTTTCGCCATGATTCCGGGCTGCCCTACACCCTCTCATAGAGCGGCCCAGCGCAGAGCCCCCGTCCTCAAGCGATCCTCCAACCCAAGCCTCTGAGTAGCCGGATTACAGGCGCACGCCACTACGCCCGGTATCAATTTTTTTAGAGTGTATATTTTTATAAACGGGAATTCAAAGTAAAGTGATGATGTAGACTGTGACACGTCGTACATGTTTACCTTCTCGACTGCGGTGGTCCGCTCAGAAGAACTATCATTTGTGACTAAAATTGGCAAATACACTGCCATTTCACGTCAGACCATTACCTCCACCGACAGGTGGGCAGAGGTTATGTTTTCACCCC
Source organism: Eptatretus atami (assembly GCA_035128595.1). Taxonomy (NCBI): domain Eukaryota; kingdom Metazoa; phylum Chordata; class Myxini; order Myxiniformes; family Myxinidae; genus Eptatretus; species Eptatretus atami. The sequence goes on from CM068967.1 coordinate 45,620,107, forward strand.
TGTCTGTCTGTTTGTTGTTTGTTACTTGTGAAATTGAAGATTCGCAAGTATATTGGTTGGTCTGGTCTGTGATTCTATCCGTTTGTTTGTCAATCACCTACATGCCACAATTTTAAACCGATCTTCATGAAATTTCACGAAATGATAGAGTGGGTCTCAAGCAAGAAGCCTATTGAATTTGAGGTCAAAAGATCAAAAAGTCAACATCAGCCAAAGGTCAACAACAACTTTGTCTGATTTCTAAAATCATCAATTTTCATTCGATTGACTTGAAATTTGAAGAGGATTTGCAAATCAGGTCAGTGAATTCAACAATTACGTTTGAGGTCAACATAGGCCAAAAGGCCAACATCGGCCAAATTTAAAAAAAATTGTCATTTTCCATCCATTTGACTTTAAATTTGAAGAAGATTTGCATATCTGGTCACTGAATATAACCACCAATTATTTTTGAGGTCAACATAGGCTAAAGATAAACAACTTAGGTGCAATTTCTAAAATCCTCAATTTTCATCTGATTGAGTTGAAATTTAAAGACGATTTGCATATCAGGTCGCTGAATTTAAACCCCAATTATTTTTAAGGTCAAATTTGTTTTTGGGTTTTTGCAAGTATCGTGTTCTCCATGACATCTTTCTTATTAGTTTGTTTGTCTGTGAACAGCATTTCTCAAAAAGTTGTGAACGGATTCGGACGAAATTTGGTGAAGAGATTTAGTGTGTGACAAGGACTAAACGATTCGATTTTGGTGAAGATCAGAATCCAGATATCACAATATTTTAAATGATTCTACAACACTGAGAGATACATGGCCAAAATCAATATATCGCAGGATATTTCAAAAGTTGTGGACATATTCGGACAAAACTTGGTGGATGAGTTGGGTAGGCGACAAGAACAAGCCAATTCGATCTTGGAGGTCTGGATCCAGATCCAGCCTATCAGTGTGATACAAAATGTGCTGTTCAGCCTGGTGGAGGGATACGCTCTGCCAAGTGCCATTCTAGTTTTGTAAATGGTATCATGCACAACTTCAAAATTTTGTCATTAACGTGACACCAGCAATGCAAGTGTTTGTAAAGGTTCAGATGCCATGATTACCTCCACAAAAGCCGTCACATCATTTATATATATATATATATATATTCTCTTCAATCTCATTGTCTCACCTCTTCTTAGCCATGCTTGGTCAATAATTAAAAAAAAAAAATTAGGGAAATGTGACCAATGCCATTATATTGGTTATAGAAATAATTCATTAATAAGATGTACACATTAACCAATTAACCAGATTATCATAATCCTATCCTAAAATAAGCAAGTAGACAGCATAACAGTTCACCAAAATGTGAGCGTTCACCGTATATGAGCACATTGAGATGTTGTATCGAGCATGTGATGATCAACTTGACGGTGTAGTGAGTGTCGAGGCAATGACAACTCTGATTTATAACGAAGCAGTCAGTGTATGGTCGACTTGACAATGTAGCAAGTACTAAGAATGATGCAAATAATGGATATAAAGAAGGCAACTGTGAACTAGATGACAAAGCAGTGGCAGAAGTCGACGTTAGAAGTTCTGTGTAACATGGTGATGCTCAGAAACGGTGCTTTATCATTTATGTACAAAGCATACCTGTTTCGATTTATGACATCGGCCTTGCCTTGGAGAATCACTTTACCCTCACTGTGGTGAGTAAGTTACCAGTGTGATGAATGGCTCGACAGAAATGCAGGCTTTACAGGAATAATATGCCCAACCCAAGCCAAGGATGCTTCGGACGGAGGAATTGGTCCCCACTGAAATCGGGGCTCTGATGATTACTAAGCCATCAAGAAAGCCCTCATTTCAAAGGGGGAAAACACCCCAAGTGGCACAGCAAAGCAATCACAGCAACTTCACAAATGGTTCTCTCCTTAATCCATTCTGAACATCCTCTTTCCAAAGGAAGAATCGCCATGAACAGGACACAACACGAGCGACTTCACCGAGAACTCCTTTTTGATCTGCTTTGCCTGCCTCTCAATGTCATGTTCACAAACTGTTATCGGTGTGTGCCTCATCTCCCAAGGATCTCTCACACACACACACACACACACATACACACACTTGAGCTGTGTAGCTTGGGTTTGAATCATAACATGGCTATAAACTATACTATTACCCCGGTGTCTCGCATGCAGGGTGAGACATCAACGTATGCACTACGGGCATTAAACAGAAAGCCCATCTCCCACAACTGGAGTGTTGGTGAACGAGAGTTATCACCGGCATCCTGAACAAATTACAAATCCTTGTCACCTTCAATCAAATGTCAGGCCTGGCCAACCAGTTCGTGAAAGATTTGGGGCACACATATTCCCCAGGCAGCTCTAAAAGGTGGTGGGAATAAATGGTGCTGTCAAAATAATTGTATATAAACATAAATATAAATACAATTGTACGCGTGCTTTATAACTGCGAGCAGAGTCCAGGCTGCCCCGCTTTAATAAAACCAAGCTTTGATCGGACATGTGACCCATGATCGGACACGTGACACATCAAACTTGTTTTAACCAAGGGAAGTAAATCACAAATTTAAAAGTTTTGCATTGATCAGTTTTCGTTCAATCCAATATTGCTACCAGACTATGTGACTAATGATGTTTTAATTATCAAACTTTTGTCCCCATGGGTAGTTGATTATATACTTAAAGTTTGGCATCCATTGTTTCAGTGGTTTTAAAGACTACTTTTAAAAGTTTTACCCTCAATCGACAAGGCTGCAAGGCCACATGACCGATGACGTTTAAATTTTCAATCCATATTCCCATGGGTACTCGATCATATATATGTATATACAAGTACAGAAACACCATTCATTCTCTCTCTCTCTCTCTCTCTCTCTCTCTCTCTCTCTCTCTTCTCTCTCTTCTCTCTCTCTTCTCTCTCTCTCTCTCTCTCTCTCTCTCTCTCTCTCTCTCTCCTTGTCCTGATGCAAGGCACATCTTTAAATTCCAAACTCCAAACTCAGGGTGCAAATACAACTTTGTGTGGGGGGTAACAAAGGCTATGTGGTGTGGCCTCATGCAGGGATGTGGGGCGCCAGGGGAGGGCGTAAATCCTTCATGTAAATGTGTCCCGTGTAGCATCACCTAGTGGTGGCAGAGGGTGTTACAACTTCTTTTTCACTTGGGCAATGCTGAAATTAAAGCACTCCACATGGGTAAATTTGTCCCCCTTCCCTTCTCCCCCCCTCCAACCCCTCCCAACAGACCTGTCAAAGCCTGTCATCATGTGTGAGACATTTCTCATGAGAAGGGACATCAGGACAAACGGGAGACAAAAGTAGGGGGGGAGCAGAACGTGAGGATGGGGAAGGGTTAAAGTACTCTATGCATGGGTAAATTTGGCAAACAGGACAAATTGGTACGTCAGCGAAGTGATGTGTCGGCTCGCTTGTATATGTCTTATATATATATATATATATATATATATATATATATATATATAATTATATTGCCTATAGAAAATCTAATCCCCTTTCAAAATTTTCACCATTTGTTGCTTATAGCCTGGAATTAAATTGCATTTAATCAAACTTTTTCCACCTTTATTTACATATCAAAACCCACAACTTCCACGTGAAAAACAATATCGACAACTTTCAGAGAATAAATTAAAATACAAAACTAGAATATCTTGGTTGGATAAGTGTCCCTCCCCTGAGGTATTACTTGGTGGAAGCACCTTTGACAGCAATTACAGCTGTAAGTCTGTTGGGATAGGTCTCTACCACTTTGCACACCTTGAATGGGCAATATTGTCCCATTCTTCTGTACAAAACTGTTCAAGCTCAGTCAAGTTGCGTGGGGAGCTTGATGGACAGCAATCTTGAAGTCATGCCACAGATTTTCGATTGGAGTTAGGTCGGAGCTCTGACTGGGCCACTCACAAACATTTATCTTTTGTTTCCTTAGCCACTCCAGTGTAGCTTTGGCTGTGTGCTTCGGGTCGTTGTCATGCTGAAAGGTGAACTTACATCATTATTTTAGCTTTCTTGCAGAGGGCAGCAGGTTTTCCTCTTGGATTTTTCTGTATTTTGGTCCATCCATTTGCTCTTCTATCCTGACAAGTGTCCCAGTCCTTGCTGATGAGAATCATCCCCATAGCATTATGCTGCCAGCACTATGCTTCACAGTATGGATGGTGTTCTTTGAATGATGTGCTGGCCTGGGTTTGTGGCAAACGTAATGTTTTGCATTTAGGCCAAAAAGTTCCATCTCGGTTTCATCAGACCACAAAACTTTTTGCCACATGGCTTCAGAATTTCCGGATTAGTTTTCAAATGGGACTCAAGGTGGGCTCTTTTGAGTAATGGCATCCTTCTTGCCACCCGACCATACAGGCCAGACTTGTGGAGTGCTTGGGATATTGTTGTTCCATGCACACAGTGACCAGTGTTACCATAAATGGCCTGTAGCTCTTTCAAAGTTGTCATTGGCCTCTTGATGGCCTCTCTGATCAGTCTCCTCCTTGCTTGGTCATCCAGTTTGGAGGGAAAGCCTGGTCTCGGTCGGGTTTTGATGGTATCATATGCCTTCCACTTCTTAATGATTGTCTTGACTGTGCTCCAAGGGATATTCAAGGCCTGTGAAATATTTTTACACACATCCCTTGATCTGTGGTTTTTCACAACTTTATCCCGGAGGCCTTATGAAAGCTCCTTGGTCCTCATGGTTGAGTCTTTGCTGTGAAATTCACTACCCAGCAGAGTAAATGTACAGGAACAGCTGATTTTATTCTAAAATAATCAGAATCATTACAATTTAAGACAGGTGGAGGCCAATTAACTTGGTGTGAGATTTTGAAGGTGATTCATTATACCTGAGCTAATTTACAATTTATTTTATAAGGGGGGGTGGACACTTATCCAACCAATATATTCTTGTTTTGTATTTTTAATTAAATTTCTGAAATTTGTAGAATTTGTTTTTATCTTGGAAGTTGTGGGTTATGATGTGTAAACAAAGGTGGAAAAGGTCTGATTTAATGCAATTTATTTCCAAGCTATAAGGCAACAAAAGGTGAAAATTCTGAAAGGAGGTGTACACTTTCTATAGGCACTGTGTATATGAAATTTCACATCAATCTGTTAAGCCATTCAAGAGAAGGGATTTTTAAAGGTTTTCATTCAATCCAATATGGCTCCCAGACCACGTCACCGATGATTTCATAAATTTAAAACTGCAATATAATTGGGTTGCAGATAAGATATATGAAGTTTCAAATTTTTCACAGAAGGATTTTGATGCATCCAATGATCGCACGTCACCAATGATGGCATCGTAATCAAACTTTATTCCCCATGAGGAGTTTTGTTTTTGTTTTGTATACATAGTCGAGGCTCATGGAAAAGCTAGATGTCAAGTTTCATTTTTTACTTAAGCGGTTTTAGAAATGTCCAAAGTTTTTCCTTTAATCCAATATGGCTGTAATAAAACATGACTTATGACATCAGAGTTATCAATAAAAAAAATTATCCATGGGTAGTCGCTCCAATGTTGAAAGTTTCACATCTATCGGACAAGCGGTTGCAGAGAAAACAAATTATACCAGAGTTGGTGTCAAAGCCACCCAATGCTCGCCTGTTTATACATTTATCGTTTTTAAAAGACGTCTAATAATTAATATTTTTTATAATTCTCTAACAATTTTTTTTTGGGGGGGGTTGGAAATCACTTAAAACATGTAGAAATGCAAAAAAAAAAAAAAAATTCTCTAAACTATTTTTTTTGGGGGGGGACCAAGTCCAAAATCTAACGGCAATGATCCTTGACCATACCTAACCCCCCACCAAGTTTCGTCGAATCCTAATCACTTAAACATGTAGAAATGCAAAATAAGATATCAAAATTTTGTTGAAAAGAAAGTTGCAAAAAATTTTTTTTTCTCTAACAATTTTTTTTGGGGGGGGGGGGTTGGAAATCACTTAAAACATGTAGAATACAAAAAAAAAAATTTTTCTCTAACAATTTTTTTTGGGGGGGGGGGTTGGAATCACTTAAAACATGTAGAAATGCAAAAAAAAAGAAATCGAAATTTTGTTGAAAAAAAAGTTGCAAAAAATTTTTTTTCTCTAAATTTTTTGGGGGAGGGGGTTTGGAATCACTTATAACATGTAGAATGCAAAAAAAAAAAATTCTCTAACAATTTTTTTTTGGGAGGGGGACAAGTCCAAAATCTAATAGCATGATCCTTGGACCATCACTACCCCCCCCACCAAGTTTCGTCGAAATCCTAATCACTTAAAACAGTAGAAATGCAAAAAAAAAAATCGAAATTTTGTTGAAAAAAAGTTGCAAATAAATTTTTTTCTCTAACAATTTTTTTTCGGGGGGGGGGGGGTTGAAATCACTTAAAACATGTAGAAATGCAAAAAAATAAAATTCTCTAACAATTTTTTTTTGGGGGGGGGGGACCAAGTCCAAAATCTAATGGATGATCCTTGGACCATACCTAACCCCCCACCAAGTTTCGTCGAAATCCGTCGAGGAGTTTTTCCGTATACAAAAATTTAACATTTTCACGCTCACGCTGCTCACGCTCACGCTCACGCCGGGGGTATCGCTATAGCTCTCTGTTCTTCGAACAGGCGAGCTAAAAAATGAATAAAAGTGAAAAAGGTGGTGTGAAGTATAAGAATCATAATAATAATATTAACAGAATCAAGAGGGTACCAGCCAGAATGGTTTGGTCCCCTAAATATAATACACATATCCATTTGCATATTTTCCTACTTGATATATATGTACTGTACTAATAAGTTGAAAAATAGAAAACCTTGGCATATCTTTCATTGTGAGCGTCTCATTCATAGAACATTTGAACACCCCTCATAAGATGCTGTGTTGACATCGTTAAGAGTATTGTCAATAAGGTACCAGCAAGAATGGGTTGGTCTCCGAAATATGCCTCATCTCCCAAGGAACACACACACACACACACACACACACACACAGGTTTGAAGCGGAAAAGGAACATTTCATTTGTTAGTTGTCAGTTGGTTTTTTTTTCCTTTTCCGTTTCATCCACACTTTCTCCTTCCTCTCTATGCTGTGTTTCATTCATCTTGCGTGCAGTTGGTTACCGTCACCACCGAAGTGGATGGAGGTTGTCTTTTCACCCCTGTCTGTCTGTTTATGAGCAGGATATCTCAAAAAGTTATGGACGGATTCGGCCGAAACTTGGTGGACATGGGTGTGTGACAAGGAAGAATTTGAATCGATATTGGTGAACATCCGTTCTGGATAGGATAATTGTTTAATAGTTTCACAGGGCTAAAAACTATTTATAGCACGATGTTTCAAAACTTTGTGGACAGATTTGTACGAAACCTGGTGTACAGGTTTGGTGTGTGACGAGGACAAATTGGTTAAATTTTGGTGAGAATCAGGATCCGGATCTGAATACGAGAATTTTCAAAGTGATTCTTCACAATTGAGAGATAGGGCTAGAAACGATATACAGCACAATATTTTAAAAAGTTGCGGACAGATTATGACAAAACTTGGTGGATGAGTTGGGTAGGTGATAATAACAAGCCGATTAGATTTCAGTTAAGGTCCGCATCCAGATCCAACCTATCAGTGGGCTACAAAACCTAAACTGTTTAACCTGGTGGAGGTATGCGCTCCACCGAGTGTTGTTCTCGTCTTCTTCCTGTGTTTCATTCCCCTTGTGTGCAGCATGTTCACTCACCCCCATGTGTCCTTCTCCCCCTCCCCTTGATCTCACTCTCACTCTCACTTCTACTCTGTTGTTGGTGTTTCCCTCTTTCCATTTTGTTCCCTTCCATTCTGTTCTAGCTCTTGATCTCATGTATAAAAAAACGTGTGCAATTTATCTTATATATTATTTCCGAGTTTGTGGTTTCGTGTCGCGCTATCTTCGACTTTGTTCTGTAACGTGACGTGATAGTAACGTGATATTCGGCTTACATTATCTCAAAGACCATATGAGGTGCATGGTACAAAAAAAGTAAATAAAATGGTTCTGAAACAGTGAAATCGTATTCCACTTACTGCATTAAAGTAAAAATACTACTGATACTCTGCATCAGTTCCTTTCTCAAACACACCCACCCCAACATGTCGCGCAGAGCGCGGGTTATGCTAGTCCAGAATTAATCAACACTCATGCACACACAATCAGTTTATTTTACCCTCCTTCACTTCTAAAGGAGGAGGAAGAGATTGGGACCATCCTCTGTGCAGACAGCTCCTTGGCTGGCACAATCCTGAACGGATCGCCACTCTGACACATATACCAGCAAGCTGGCACTCATTTTGCCGACCTCGGAAGGATGACAGGCCGAGTTAACCCCACCTGGTATTAATTCAACAGCTGAGCAGATTAAACTCAGGAACCCAAGGATCCAAAGCCATCACCCTAACCATAAGCCAACACCAGGCATACTTCTAAAGAGCCCTGGTTAATTCCAGCTATGTGATGTTTCAAACGGTCGAGCTTTATTACTTACCTTGTTTCCTTCCAAAAGCAAGATCAGGTCATTTCCAGGCCCTTTTGAATCAAAATGGCTGATACATTGGCAGTGGTTTTGCAAGATCTCGGGTTTGAATCTTTGATAATTAACTATCCACACTTGCTACTCCTGCAACTCTGCTTCCTCAAACGCTGAACTCAGAACTTTTATTCGGGCTCCAGACTCTGTGTCCTGCAAGTGGCGAAACATGCTTAAAGGATCATGCACCGCTGTTTAACGGGCCTTCACGAGAGCTCATTTCTCACCTGGATTCTGAAGCAAAGGTGCATTCTCGCCAGAAGGAAATATGACATTTCTTGGTTATCGACCATGTCTTTCCTCATTTCATTTTGTCTTCACCCATCGTTGTACATCCCTCCCAGAATTTCAAGGTTGTGCGAGACCATCAGTCAACTCGCTTCTTGAAGTGATAACATGTCAGTCCATCTTCTCTCAAGATTCTTTCCAACCTCTTGCACATACAATCAGCTTCTCAGCATGATCATCAACTGCATATAAACACTGGTTGTTAAAACTAAATCCTGTTTGCGGCTTTTTAAGGTGCACATTATTCAATTAGCTCAATCCTACTACACAATCTCTTTATTTTGATGAACTTGTATTATTCACCTTTTCTATGGTATGTGACCTGGAAAAGTATTCTTCAGCACAAATTTCAAGTTGAAGGACAGGTTTGTGTATCCAAATTGTACCTGCTCCAATAATCCGTTAGATAAGTTCTGCGCTTTATTCTAACCCTCAAACCGAAACAACTTCTTTGCATGCAACACCTTTGGTCGGAAAGCACAATCGGCGAGGAAGGAAGAAAATCATGACCCTTTGACATCGCGGTTCCTTGGTAAAGAAGATTAGGTGGAAGATCGATTTAAACCCATCTGTGGAGCATCTTGAAACCCTATGATTTGAGTGATGCTCGAAGCGGGAGACTTTTGGTGCACTTAGTTATAAATGAGCCCTATACTTCTGCACCATTTGTGCCTTGCCTTTCATTAAAGCTGTAAATACAAGCTGAGCCCAGCCTCCCTGCAGCATCCCCACTTATTGCTGTAGACAAATACATGGCTAACAATGAATCTCTTTGCATGTTTGTTTTCTGCCTCAAAATCTTGCTTTTACAGCCTCTCATCACTCTCTCCTGCAAAGCTTCCACCAGCGAGTGTGATCATTCAAAGTTCATTCGAGTTCCACACCTACCGCTGACTCCACCAAGTCCTTACACCTCTCTCCCTACCAGCTTCAGCACCTCTTCCCGAGCCTCCCTGCACCCTACCCTCCCACCCCAACCCTCTCCCTACCTCCCCCAGCAGAGCTTGTGCAATCTGCTACTCTATTCACCATCTTGTTTTCAGCAAACCCTTAAAATTCTAAACCATAACTTATCCACCCATCGATTTTAGTGGAAAAGCTCCCGATGCCTGATGTCTCACCATCTCTCGATTCTTCCCAACACCGTTAATATTAAGATAATGTTTTCCTCTTCACTGTGAAACATAATTCTGAATACATATTGGTAGATTATCGTGCTTTGCCAACACATGCACACCTCTAGTTTGATATTAAATAATATGTACATATTATATAATATATAATATATATATATATATATATATATATATTTCAAATGTTCCTCTGTGACAGAGTGTCAGTGCTGCTAAGGTATTTCTTGGCAAAGATACACTGGGTGGTTTGTCATTGCCTTCCAGCAGTGGTTAGGGAAGGAATTGTCATTTGTGGTCCATGGTGCCGGCGACAGCTCGCATACTTTTCATGAAGGACACCGTGGGATCGTTAATGTCTACCAACTAATGCTAGAAGACAGGATCCGTTTAACGTCCATCCGAGGACGGCACACACATTGATGAATCACCCTGCCTGTGAAACACCAGGATGACAGTTTATAGCTGGGTTGGGATTCAAACCCAGGATAGACGGCTTAGAGGCAAGTGTGCATACCTCTGGTGATCAGCCAGTATATATACATACACACACACACACACACACACACACACACACACATATATGTACACAAATATATCTAAAAAGTAACGGGACTGAGCCTGCTGTTTGCTCCACTTACACAACTTGGATGAACGGGTTGCGTCACAGTCTTTCACAACATTCCAGCAATATATATGATTGGTTTTGGTTGACTGCACTCATTGTGTGGTTTTTTTACAGGTCGTGCTTTACACATTGTCGAGTCTGAGCCGTTGCGCTATGAGTCGTGAGCAGAAAGCCATTCTGAAGTTTCTTGCCAAGCTTGGCAAAACACCTTCCGAATGCTTTGTAATGCTGCAGCAAGTCTACGGGGAAAAAACGATGTCACGTACACGTGCATTTGCATGGCACAAGAGGGTCAAAGAGGGACAGGAGGAGGTTGAAGACGATCCACGGTCTGGAAGACCTTCAACGAGCAGATGCGGATGATTGCTGAGGAACTTTCCATCAACAAGGACACTGTCTGTCTGGAGCATCATCACTGAAAATCTCGAAATGCGCAAGGTGTGCGCAAGGATAGTCCCCAAGCTCTTGTCCGAGGACCAGAAACAGCAAAGAGTCACTGTCTGTCAAGACATCATCGAGCACCTCGAGGACAATCCAGACCTGCTCGGGAGAGTCATCACTGGCGATGAATCGTGGATATTCGAATACGATCCCGAGACCAAACGGCAGAGTCGTCAATGGAAAAGTCCGGCATCACCGATACCAAAGAAAGCAAGGTTGTCGAAGTCGAAGGTCAAGGTGATGCTCATCGCGTTTTTTGACATCAAGGGCATCGTCCACTTCGAGTT